>JAYKAV010000944.1:1347303-1469498 GCA_035582835.1 Phoebastria nigripes | reverse complement strand
TAGATACAAATGGTTTCCTCAAGGACAAAGCTGTGGGATGCAGAGGTGCGTGGAGCAGCGCTTCGTGCTCCGATGCAGCAGGAGGGGAGAGAGGCTGAGGAGTGAGGGTCAGTGCCGGGGTGATTTGGGGAGAGTCAGGATCCGAAACCCATCTGGAACTGGGATCTTTAGAGAAACGGAGGCCGCAGGATGTGAACGTGTGTGCCTGGATGACACCTTGTGTGATGCCACGTGTGTCTGTGCCACCGCGTGTGTGTGGCAGATGCCTGCTGCAGGGGACAGAGGTGTCCCAGGGAGGGCACTGAAAATACAGCACGGATCGGCACACTACGCTCCTGTTCAGCTTTACTGCCAAAATCAGGCAAATTAAGCCTAAAATCTCAGGGCTCCACATTTCCCGACCTAGCACCCTCTCAACCGACACAGAGGGGGCTTCCCCCGTGGGAGAGGGGCTGTGCCGCTGCCTGCGGCGTGATGAATGGCCGCGTGGGAACCTGCAGGTGCAGGTCACCAGTGGGTGGGGGGATCCCCCAGGGCCGCCGGTGTGGGGATGAATGGGTGAGCATTGCCTTCAGGGACAGGGGGAGCCCGCCGGGGATGAATGGGGCCACGTCACCGCCGGGGTTCACATCGCCCACTCGCACCACCACCCACACGCATGATTTTATTGTCATTATGTCAAAGCACCGTAGTGCTTTGATGTAATAATAAAACCACACGTGTGGATTAGGCAGAAGGCTGAGCTGCCTGGAAATGCGTGGGCTGGAGTCCTGGCAGTGCAGAACCTCGGTTAGTATCACTACCCATCTGCCCATTTATCCATCTACCCATTTATCCATTTATCCATATATCCATATATCTATATAGACTTATATCCATTCCATATATCCATCTATTCATCTAGGCATATATCTACGTAACTTTCTACTTGCCTATTTGTGCCTATCTACTGGCCGAAATCCCTATTTATTTATCTATACRTATCTATCCATGTGTCTATGTCTCTCTCGCTTACGTGTCTATCTGCCTATACCTATCACTATATGTCCTTATCTGTCACTGTATCTCCGCGTGCGGCTGCATCGGTGCATCTCTCCCCGTGGATGTCTATTTATGGGTCTGCCCGTTGAGCCCTGACCCACATAACTGTCAGTACCACCTCAACTACGGGGCTGCCTGTGCCCCCAGGCCCRTGGGGCTCCCTACACCCCCTGACAAGTACCTGTACCCCCCCAGATCCACGGCTGCCTTGACCCTTGGCTCTGCCTCTTTCCCAGACCCACAGGGCAGCTTTTACCCCCTGACAAGTGATGCTACCCCAGATCTACGGGGCTGCCTGCACTCCCAGCCTGTGGGAATGCCTGGACCCCCTGGACCCATGAGGCTGCCTCTGTCCTGACCCCTGGGGCTGCCTATACCCTCTGATGCTGCCTACACCCCAGATCTATGGGGCTGCCTGCCACCCGACCCACAAGGCTGTCTGCACCCTGACTTACACGGCTGTCTGTACCCCRGACCCCCTGGGACTGCCTCTGCCTGACCCCACAGCGCTGCCTGCATCTCAGACCCATGGGGCTGCCTGCACCCAAACCCACCGCCCTGCCTGCACTCCACCCCATGTATCCCAAAACCATTGGTTTCCCTACAGCCCGGACTGATGAGGCTGCCTGCACCTCGGATCCTTGGATCTGCCTGCAACCCCGACTTGGGGGGCTGCTTGCTCGCATCCCTGACTCTCGGCCGTGCCGAGCCGTGCCGTGCCGTCAGCGGTGCTGTCGGGGCGGCGAGGCCGTGGCTGTCAGCCCCTATTGATGAGGTGTGGGCTGATGGCGGGGAGCGGCGGCTGCCGGCTCTGCTCCAGACTCCCCGGCGCTGGGGTCAGCGCCCCGGCCAGTCCCGTCGCCGCCGGGAAAGGAAGGGCTGGACCCGGAGGAGATGCTCCTGCTCCCCCTCCGAGCATCACACACCGGGCACTGGGAACAGCAGCGGTGGGGAGCTGGGGTTGGTTATGATGAGAAAGGGCCAATTCTGACCCAAATCCTCCACCCCTGGAAGGCAGATGTGGTGTCAGGATGGAGGCTTCATCACTGATTTCCTTCTGGGCTGAAAAAAACATTTCTCTCTCTGCACTGACACATCAGGGGGTCGCACGGGTTTGAATTAATCCACCTATTCTGGAGAGGGGGGAAAAAAAAAAAGAGAAACAAAAGTGAAACCACAAAGCCAAAGGGTAGTTTTTCATACTGATGCTCAGTCCTCCGAGCACTGAACCTCCAAGTGCCAAATCCACGTGAAACGCTCTCACACGAGCAAAGGCCAAGTAGGGTTTCGTGTGCAGGCAAGTGCTGGCAGGACTGGGCAGTAACGCAGGAGGTTGGTTTGACCTTGGACTAGATTGCCAGTCAAAACCCACAAAATATTGACAGCTTTAAAAATGGAAAACTTGAAAAAAAAAGGCATTAAAAATGTCTAGCCGTTTTCAATGAGGAAAAAAACCCGCTGGCGCAGGGTTTGTGATCTGAGGTTGACAGTGTGCTCCAGTAAGGGATAGTGGAGGCAGCCGGGAGCTTTCCGGGAATCATCCTCTCTTCACCTGGATCTGTCACAGATGAATTCCCTGAGCTTGGGGCACTGGGCTGGGACCCAACAGATGCTCACCCAGCCTCCCCCAAATCCCCCAGCCTCAGCTTTGCAAAGGAAAGGAGGACTCAAACTCCTGCGGGAATCGGGGACCTAAGAGCTTCAGCCACCCTGCGAGGTGTTGGGGTAACTGCACGTGGGAAGGACTCAGCTCCTTCAGAGCTGGGGATGCTTAGGATCAGAGGCTGGATAAGCAGAGCTGGTGCTATTAAATAGTTGTTAATCTCTAAGTGCTGCCAGGGCTCCTCTGGGTTATATCTAATTTCCGTGTGATCTACACAACAATTTCTGGAGTTGAGGTGACATCATGGRCATTTTCTTCTTTCCTAATCACGGGTCCATCCAACTTTCCAGAAATATCCCACCAAAAACTCACTCACAGCACCCCTTGCGCTGCTGTTCTCCAGCTAAGTGAACRTTGCAACCTTCCCCAGCTTCGCTCACGGCAGCAGGAATTCAGACTATGCCGCCGAGATTCCTATGGCCGCACAAATAAAGCTTCCAACTTCCCTTTACCATCGGGAAGAGCCTGCTCGCTCTTCTGCTTCTCTTTTAGGTTTGTACTGTAAAGAAAACTATCACTGGTGTTAATATTGCCAATGCGTTGGCATTACTGAAGAGCAACAGAGCTGATGACCCCTTAAATCTGCTGAAACGCAGCCTGGCTTTGGCTTTCAGACTCAGCATGCAGCTTTACACCGACCTAGGAGTGCTGTCCAGGATGGAAAATCTCGGGTGAAGGTGGTGTTTTGTCATCTGTGGGGAAAAGCAAGAAAATCCACAGTACGCTGTAATCGTAAAAGGTACCGTAACGTGGAAGTTCATTTTATCATGAAATTATATTGTCATTGTCAGGCAAAACTCCAGCGCAGCACACCGTGGAAAGAATACTCAGGTATGTTGGCAAATTTGTATCTAATTAGCCCTCATTCTGAGATCATTAATAGTGTTGATATTATTAATAAACAGTAATATCTGTTAGGCAATGCGCGTGGAGACAGATGCACCTCTGATTTTTCATGCATCATAAAAATCRGGAGGAACGCTGTGAGTCCTGGGGCCGGCAGTGCAGGAGGGGGGAGAGGGGGACTCCTGGGCATGGCTTGAGTTTTGGAGGTTTTTATTGGAAATGAAAAAAACAAAACAAAACAGCCAGTTAGAGGCAGGAGGAACTCGGACTTGAATGTCTTGGTAGTTCTAGCTATCATCCGTCAATCAATCCATCAATCCATCAATCAATTTATCTATTGTTCCAGGTGGAAAAAATTATAGATATAGATTTAGATAAAGCCTGATGCGCTTGTACACGTAGCTATTTGAGTTTGTAGTGCACCTAGCTGAACAGACAGTGCTTTGAATAGGTGTATATAGCTCTTGGCTTGCAGGTGAGAGCAGCTCGGGCTCAGCCCCGTGATGTCCTGCCCTGGCCAGGTACCAGRGACTGGAAGGATGTCCTAAGGAGGGTGGTGGGAGATCCTCATCCGTTGTCATTAAGGAAAGTGAAACCTCTGCTTGAGCTGGACAATGTGAACTGCATCTTGCACCTGCTCTTGGGGTCTTGTCCCATAATCAGCCTGAGAATTGTTTGCCTTAACATTCTTGCTAGTACCATAAAAACAGTCATAAAGGAGGAGCAGGAGTGCAGGGAGAGGGTGTAGCTTTTATTAGACCAGTTGACATCTTTGGGGAAAAAAAAAAWGTAGGTTTTTGCCTGGGAGCCATCACCTTTTTTAGGGTGAGCCGGGTTCCCTGACCTTTCAGAGGTCCTGGGCAGGGGCAGAGATCTTCCTTTCCTCTCCCATCTAGGTGGCCACCGTCTTCATGGTTGACTCTAAGGGGAATATTGCGCTGGTGAAAAGGTGTGCTGACAGCATTTCAAGCAAGGAGGACAAAGCAGACTTTGATTTAGTACGTAACAGTGAAGACGTCGCAAAAGCACAGGTCTTCACAGGGGTTGGAAAAACGTGTGTCACTGCAGTGTCATCCTTGGTGGTACCCAAGAGGCTAAATGAAGGATGGCTCCTATGCTCTGCAATGAGACCTCCAAGAGAGACAGCTGATGTTGGGTTTGCTTCTGTCGATCAGCTGTAGCTCCCTGGGAATCGCTCCTTGGCCATATGAGAGCAAAATCAKGCTGGATCATATATTTTTTCTTTTTCTTTTCTCTTCTACAAAGCATCCCTGGGCACTTTATAAAGATTACCAAGTTAAGCCTCACGACAACACTGCGAGGTAGGTAGATCTTATTATCTGGGAAGACAAGGGAAAGGATGATTAAAAGGCTTGTGGGGGATAGCAGATCCAGGACAGGACCCGTCTCTCACAGAGCACTTAGTCCCRTGCCTTAACACAGGATTATGTATTTTTGGCAGAACAGCTGTGAAATCTCACTGTAATGCCAGTGGGACATGGGAGGCATCTGAGCATATTCCAGTTGTTAACACCCAAAGATACGCAAACCACCACGGAGAAATGGCTGCACACACCCACGGAGGGCTCCTCTGCAAAAYAGATACTTTTGATTTACTGTCTTCTTCTGACAAGCAAAAAGGACAATTTTTCGCACCTTTCCATACAGACTGCGGTAGAGCTGTACGTCTAATGTTCACTCCAGAAAAACACACATGTCAGAAGTAGAACTGATTAGGAAATGCATTTTTTGGTTCAGTGGAAAATCCTCCCAAAATCAAGAAAAATGTCATTTGTGTTTCGTCTGGAAGAGGCAGAAATACAAACTCAGTGAACTGGAAGGTTCAATATTTTTTGTTTCTGGCTGAACAGAGCTCTGAAGTGTAAAAGTTTTGTTCAAATTTTTTTTTTTTTTTAAATTTAATTGAATTTCACTTTCACTTTTGGGTTTTTGGTTTGGTTTTGGTTGGTTTGCTTGTTTTAAGAAGATTTGAAGACATTTCTGGATGAATTGTTGTTTAAACTCAACAAAAAGACAAGCCAGGCTTGAACTGCTATAAGCGAGGAGTTTAAACATTTCTAATTGTTTTCAGCTACGTTTAGGGTTGAGGTTTTGTTCTTGAGAGGACAATATAAAGGGAGCATGAATTCAGCTGGGCTTTACTAATTCTAGCTGAAAAAATTTTGAAATATTTTCCTTAGCTTGTAGTAAAAATGTATTCCTTCTTTCAAGAGTCTTCTTTTTTGGAGTTCATGTAAAGAATAAAGAACATTTTAAAAATTCTGTCTTCTTACTGCATGCCTGCAAGGTTAAAAAGCCTTGGCTCTTAACAGCACGCAGTGGGAAAAAACCAAAATGGGCAAAGCTGTTACATTTTATGTTGTTGCAGGCAAAAACCAAACACACAAACAAAAAAAACCCAACGGGGCCTTTGTTTTTTAACTATTTATTTCCTGGCTTTTCATCTTTCATGGAAAATGTTATTAAAAATATAAGGGAGCCACAGCTCTCCGCCACAAACACCAGGATAACAGAGAAGTCTCCAATGTGTTKTTTTTCCTCACTTGTTTGCATAGGATGCGCATTTCTATCATCACCCCTTGCAGTTGTTTCTTGTACTCACCTGTTCTTTGAGCAAATCTCAGCATCGTAGCTGGGTCACATCAGCCCTGGCCTCGAGGTTTTAGGCGAGACGCACTTAGGCACAGAGGTTTTGCTCTTTGTTCTGCACATCTTCATATCCCGTTTGGAATAAATCACAGTTTTTTTTCGAGGGCATCCTAAAATTTTTCGTTTTGCAGTGATCGGTTGCTTGAAGAGCATCTCTGAGCATTAGMTGTGCCTGTCTTGTTTCCTGCCTTTTGTCTGTCCTTGGGATTTGAGCCCCAAAGCAGAGGCGATGTGAGTTAATATGCCRTGCAGAGCTGTTCACGTCTCATGGAGCCTGGGTGCTGTGGCTACGGGGGAGATGCCTGGAGAATTGCTCCCACCATATCTACTTTCTTCAGACATTCCAGGCTGTGGGCAAAATTCAGGGGTTATTTGTAATCATGGAAATCCCTCTGATCCGCTCCTTTCCTCTGCTGTCCAGGTAYCTCCTGTGAATTGCAAAATGGATGTCCCACTTTCATCCTCAGCTGAACAGGATCAAATCGAGCCATGCACATACCACATCTACTGCAGGCAGGGACCATGGCTGAGGTGCAGCTGGTGAAAGCAAGGCCAGAGTCAGGCCCTTTATCTTCCAGGGTTGGTCCCTTCCCTTTCTCCAGGGGCCTATAGACTGAAGCTGATGGAGTCCCATCAAATGTGGAGACCAGGAGCTGGTGGCAGCTAGCAGCTGTGCGTCCACTTTGCTCTGCTATTCACAGGAAGGATGATCTCTCTGCTAAGGGTCTCCTGCCAGATTCTGAGGCAGGATGTCTTCTAGTTTAGCAAGCGTGCTGGACATCAGCCAYAGGGACAAGCAAACAGACATATCCCAAACTCTTTGTGGGAATGTGCCAAGACCATTCCCACGAGGTGGCTTGGCTGTTGCCACTCTGAGTTGGGAGATGGAGTTTAATAGGATGRATGTGGCCACCTGGAAAAAAACCAAGCCTGGCTCTGTTATAATTTACTTGACGTAGCTGAGGATGCTGTGGCCAATTCCCTTATCTCTGCTGCAAGCTGCCCGGGAGCCTCTGGGAAAATCGTGTAGGTTTAACGTCCCTCTGCAGTCACTCCAGAGAGGTGGGTGCTTCTCAGGTGGAGGAATTGTCCCTCTCCATCACTTACTGACAATAACTTAGACACCACCGGGAAGCATCTGAAGTCAGGTGGGTCCAGCTGGGCCTCAGGGCCAGGTCCTCCTGTGAAACAGGCTTTGTTTCCTTCCCTTGTATAAAGTTGGCCACCAATGTTAAACACATGGTGGAGGGTGAGGACATCTTCTGTTGGTGATGGATTTTTTTTTCAGAATTCTTGGCCAATGTCATATTTTTCATGTTTGAAAAAAAAAAAAGAGGAGGTGAAAATACATAGAGCTTTTCCCCATTTTTATCTATTTTTCCTGGTTTCTCTTCTCCCCGCTCTCTTTTTTTTCTCTCTGCTGCTGGTTCAATGCCGGACCCCAAATGCCTTACATCATTTTTGAAAAAAAATGAGAAGTATTCGGGGGAGAACTCTGCCTTTCAGATTTGGCCTGTTTTGGAGCCTGGATCATCAATGAGCTTTTACTTTTACTTTTTTTCTTTCTTCTCCTCCACCCTATTCTCGTCCTATCAGATGAATCCTGATCTCATCAAGATCTCTGCATATGCTTATCTCCTCTCCATTGACTGGAAGAGGGTTGCTCGGTAAATAAAGCTAAGCAAATGGTCACGTCTTCAAAAGATATCAGGACTTTAGAYGGAAAGGTGTCTCTGCCGAGGCTCCTGTGTTCAGCTGTCAGTACAATAATGCCCTGACTTGGCCGGTCCTTTACAGCACTGTTGGAGGAGAAGGATGTCCTTAAGGCTTGGGAAACCCTAGCTCAATTTTCAATTGTCCTGAGACCTTGGAGAGGCCACCACACCTCTCTTGGGACCTGAGTTGCCCATCTGCTAAAATAGGGGTAATAAAGCCCCATGGGGTGCAGGCGGTGAATCTTTGGCTGCGACGTGCTCTCCATGTAGCTGGGCTCTGAGATGGCACGAGTCGAGGGGACGTTCATCCCAACATCCAGCTTGCAGACAAGGGAGGGAGGGATTTGACCATACAAACAGAGATTAAGCCATTGATCAAAACAATCCTGAATGGGCTTATAGATAGGTCTATCAGCAGCTAGAGCTTGGTATCCTCCCTGCGAAACGTGGAGGGCTGATGGCTCAGCAGTGCCGCTGTGGCGATAAGACAATAACGTTGACCAGAGGAGTTATCAGGRTTGGGGACAATGCGAGGACATGAGCAAACACTGGGCAGCGGCATCCCATCATTTGGGAGCCGGCAGGGTGATGCWATCTCGCAAGGCAGACCCCGGGAGCCGCTTTCTCTGCCCGGTGGTGTTGGGAGGGGATCGGTGACTGCGGCAACCTTAGGTCATGAAAGACTAAGGGTACAACGTGATGATGTTTGGGCAACAGCGCTGGAAAATCAGTGTGCAAAGCAGATGTCTTGGACTTTCTCACCAAGTGCACTGAAATCATCAGTTCTCAGCCCAACTTTGTGCAAGTTTGGGCTGGGAAGGGGTGTTGGAAAACAGGCTCAAGTCTTATCTCCRTGTCTGTAGCTTCCTTTTTAAAAATGAAACTATGTGAGTGTGCTGGCTGCACGTTTGTCCAGATAGCATTTAAATTTACTGATGAGTTCAAACCAGATTTGGCAGAGGGGTGGAGACCTGTAGGTAAGAGTAGGAATAGGTACCAGGTATCAGGATTCACAGACTCTGGCTAGAAGCAATGCTGAGCCAGGAGCTGTTTGCATGGCTAAGCTATGGACAGGCTGCAAGACTGGCTAAAGGTGAAAAAGATGCTCTGGTCTGTGAAAAATCACACTATTTCATGTTTTCCCCCCAAACGAAAGGATTCTAGCTTTCCCATGAAAAGAAATCTGCTCTCACAATGTTATGCTTTGAGACAACCAATTTGCACCCATTTCCACTGGGCTTATAATCAAAATGAGATCCCAAAGCTGAGAGCTGTCGGCCAGCCCCTGTGAAGTTCACACATTTAAATGTTCCCATCAAAGCAAAACGAACGTCCAGAAACTTGCCAGTAATTGGATCACAAAGTGCAAGCTCCTGTGATTAGATCAGGAGCACTCTGCCAKGATTATACTAAATCAAAAGAAATAATCAGACAGCTAGAAAAGGGAGCAGCTCTTCATTTAAACTTCATTAATTTCCTGTCCACTTGGCAGAGCCCACGAGTTATGCACTTAAAGATGCAGAGGTTACTTCCAGTGAGCACGGGCTATTCCTGCAGCAAGAAAAAAACCTTCATAATCCACACAAAGTGAAGAAGCAAAGTCTGTGCTCCAATTATCCCCAATATGCCTTGTCTAAAGAAAACATTTAGCTGCCTGCTGTATTTTCTATTCGGGTTGGCAGGTTGCTGCTCTGCTTTACAGGCTTCCTGCGTCAACTGAGGTCCTTCTCTGCTGGGCCAAGCAGTSGCATCCCCCAAGAGTGAGAGGAGGGAGATAAAGGCATTGACAATGGCCGGTTGGACAGGCTCATGCAGAGTTAGAAGAAATATGGAGAAGTGACTGTATTATTTTTTTATGGGATAATCTAAGGTTGCTCAGGAAAGTTTTGGAGGTCTCCAGCTTGCGCTCTGCTAGATGGAAGGCTCTCAGCTCTCACACTGATGCTCAGGAGGATATTTGTCTGGAGGTAAAGCCACATGCTTCCTGCTTAAAAAGAATTTTACTACCAAATACTGGGCATCCACACGTTTAGCCCTGCTTAGCTGTTGTTGAGATCATTTTTCGCCAATTTGTTTACATTTTCATGTAATTTTCATGATGTTTTCCTGGTGACGTTACCTCTTGGGAAGCTGGACAGCAATAATGTGAGCCAACCCCCCTGTGCTACGTATCTGTGAGGGCCATACTGCCTACACCTCTGTGAGGGCTGGCTTTGAGCTGAATTTTCAGCTAACTTGTCTTATCCAAGCGAGTAGCCCCACAGATTCACATGGGAGGACTTGAGAGAGTGAAGGTTGATGGGGCCGAGCCCATTGTTTGGGAGGTATCACCAGGTGGTGCTGTTATATACTCGTTTTCTGGGAGCGTGCGAGCAAGTGCTCAGTCTTAGGAAGATATACACCATGGCAAGGTTTCTTGTACCAAGTTTTGTGTGTCTTAGAAGTAGCGTTTCCTGGAGCTTTGGTGGCAAACCACACTTGGGTGGCATTGGCCAAGGTGCACACCATCTGATTCACCATAACTTTAAAGAGGTCCAAGCCCTCGGTTCCTGATTAGTGCATTGTGGCAGGTAGGTACAGGGATGCTGACCTGGTCACAGACACCCTAAAGTAGTCCTTAACATAGCCCAAATTTATGTGGATGTCTGGAGGACTGGGCATCTAAACCTGTTGGAGCAGGAGAGACCAGAAAAGTTCTGGGCTGCAACTGCTCTGCGTGGTGTAACTTCCCCAGAAGGATATTGTGGTTTTAGCCAGAGTTTTTCATGACAGCAGCTGAACACAATTTCTACTATGAGGAAGGTGGGGGTTTTTTAACAGAAAATCCCCTAAAATCCCGTCAATTTTGGTTTGAAACCAAAAAGTAAGGGAGTTGCTGTCAGCAGAAGGTTCATTCATCTTAAAGGAAAAGAAAGACATTCCAGCCAAATTAAATAATAAAAGAGGTGATAAAACCCACTTGCTTTTTAACTCCAGGTTTCTGTTTCTTTTTAAATCAGATGAGTGTATTAAAGATATTCAGACCGAGATTTTTTGTGGAATTATTGGGCCAGATCTGTATCTGTTTCAAATGGGAAGAGGCATGTTGTTCTAATCACCATCATTTTATGATGCTGTGATGCTTTTCACTAACCAATCTCAGAGGAAGCAGATTTCACTCCTGTTTTACAGGAGGGGAAATCAAAGCAGGAGACTTTTCTAAAGTTCCCCAGGAGGTGAGGGAGAGAGCTGGGAGGACAAGTAGGACTCTGTACCTCTTCGTTGCTCTGGGCATGAGATCATGCTTCAAACCAAGACCTCTTGGCTCCCTCAGAGATGGATCTGCCAATTTCCACTTCCTGAGATTTATTTGCCTCCTGGTCTACAGGTGAACACTGGCTGTGCAAGGGGATGGTGGAAAAAGGAGGAAGGAGTAGTAACAAACACCTGGGCAATCAGCACCATCTCAGCCCCCCACAGCTGTCCCCCAGTGGATGTCCAACCACAACCATGTTTCACCTGTGGCAATATTTTGACACTTCTTTATAGGCAGAACTTCACAGTGGCATAACTGCAGCTCATGCAGTGTGCCATAGACCTAAACGTATGCCGCCCTGTCCGTTTCTGGAAAATCTTGGAAATAACAGCTTCTCCTGAGGCCCAGTGTTGAACATCCATACTGCCTTTGAAATTGAGGCTGCTGCAATTCCCAGCTGACTGTGGAGCAGGGACCTTCTTGGAAGGATGTCTGGGTCCTGCAAGGAGGGACCTTGTCTGTTTGGTTTTTTTTTTTTCYGCTTGGTGTTGCCAGAGACAGAAGGATGCTGCAAGGAGGTGGGCTGCAAGTAGGCTGAATTAAGGCTATAGCTAAAGAACCTGCATGTGAGCAAAAAGGATGGTAGCTAATTTGGTTTCAAGGGCTCTAAACACCTCTGTGCCTACCCGTGTTTCTTAATTTAGGGAACAGACACGTAAGACAATGACAATGCAAACCTAATAAACCTGGYGTGAGACAGAAGTGCAGCTCTTGGCATGGCTAACTTAGTTGCAATGTCTGGGATGCACAAACACGAAGCCTGGAAGAGGCTGATGATACCTTGAGACAAGGGGGGACTCGGAGGGAACCTGGAGAAAGGTATGTGAATAACTCTGGGATAAGACACTAATGAAAAATCCAAGGATAAAAGAGGTTTCTTAGTTAAGGACTACCCTAATTAGGCACGAGTATTGTTCTTACTATGGGATGAAGAGGATCAGTTTGAAGTAGCAGCCTCAGTTGTGTTTGGTGCTAGACAAACATATCCTGCTCCTCCAAAACTGGCAACCTCTATAACCAAGGTAGAGACTTTGCTGAAGGTGGAGAAAGAGGTGCAAATAAGTGGAGGGACTTGCCCAGGACTAAGCAGTTAAGTCAGTAGTGGAGTCAGGGAGGGAGCTGGGGTCTCTTGGCTCCTGCTGGTTGCACCAACCTGGCTCAGGAGCTGGAAACAACTAGTGACAGTAAATAAGGAACAGGGTTGGTGCTTTTTATTGCTTCCCTTTTCATGACACCCTTGGAGGCTCGCACATGTGAATGGACCTGGACCTTTTAATGGAGAGGATGGTCCCTGCTCTACAGAGGTCATAGTACAACCTCTTCACTGGGGTCTGTAGGAGATTTTGGGAGCCTCTACCCTAAAAAAAAAAATCAAGATATCCAGCAAAGCGACCTATTTTGTGGCTTTCCCATTGCTGTTCCCCCTGTATGGTTGGGCTGAGAGTGACAGGCTGTTTTTTAACAAATCTTCCTGGCATTTCCATGCAAGCCCGGGGGAACGGTGGGAAGGCGAGCTGTAAAATGGTATGCCCTGGCTGTCTCTCAGCTCCCAGCCTTTGCCTTGGAGTTAGATAACAGGAACAACAGATAAGAGGAAAAGCGGCTCTTTAATTTAGCCAGAATTTCACTTAGTGTGAAGGAAAACGTCTAGTGAGAGAATTAGACTAAGCCAGGAAATAGCTTCTTAAACCTCAGCTCTCCTGTGCTAAAAGTATATTTAGCGTTTTATATATATACATATCTATATATCTGTCTTTCTCTATACCACCATAAAATCCCTGTCTTCTAAGCGTGGTGGCCAAGAAATTCTTTTAAACTCATAAAAACAAACCAATACAACACTGCCTTTTCAACTACGTAGGCTGGAGCATTTTTTCAGGTCTCTCCCAATATCAAATATTCCCAGCCTCTGAGGACACCTGAGGCCAACAGAGCCATGATCTCTGCTTGCCAAGGGGTGCCCACCCAACCCATAGCTAGCTCCACAGAAAGAGTCCTTGGCCAAGCATGGCCAAGTTGATGTTTCAGGTGGTGCATGACCTACTGCATCCTGGAGCCCAACACTTGGATGAGGGGGACTCAACCAAGGCTCTGCATTGAGCAAAAGCTTTTGGGGAGGCTGAGGAGGGACCGGGCTTTGAGTCTTACTCTTTTTGAAGACCTGGATCCCACTTCTGGGAAGAAGGCCATATCTACCCTGCTGCTCCTCTTATTTATCCAGCCCTGAGTGTTTGCTGGCAGGAGGCAATGTTCCTCCCATCTGGGCAGTGGCATAGGATTAGCACGTGGGATATCACTGTGGTTTGGGGAGATCTGCCGTGAACAGCCCTTTCATGGCAAAGCATTGCTGCACCTTCACTGCAATCAGGTGGGTTCACACCAAGAGGAGAATTTGACCTAATAAAAGACCTGTGGACATTCCTGTATCATCCCAGCCAAGAGCTGACAAATCACCCAGATTCACCTTTGATTCTGGGAGGGAGATACATCCAAACATCCCTTTACGGCCCTCGTATGGGATCTTTCCAGTCYGCATCTCACTGACCGATGGTCTCCTGGCCCCTGAGAGATCCCTGCAGTCCTGTGCTGCTGCCCACACCTCTGCCACTCCAGGGGGGTTGGTGGGGCCCTAGCTTAGGCCAGGGAAATCATGAAAAGTTGTAGACTGATATCAAAACTTGGGATGGAAGCAGAAGAGATCATCTAGCTAATGGCTGACTTCCACACTGCTTCTCCACTTCAGGTTCCTGAGCTTGGCTGTCCTAAAGACGTCAGGCAGAGAGAGAGCAAACACTGGGCAGCATCTGGGGTATTCCTTATCCAAAATGAGCATTTTGGTTAGTGATTTGTATTTCATTTCTTCAATCCTCTGGCCCTCAGAGCCTGCCGGTGGGGGATTCAGGTTTTTGCAGTCTTTCCTTCTTTCTTTTTTTGTTTCTAGTTATTCTTGTTATGGAAGACCAGRTGCTCTTATTTTTGTTAGAAGTAAAGCAGTTGTCTCCTGGCATGCTGGCATCTAATTAAAGGTGGTACGGTCCAAGGCAGGAGCTATGGTCTCTCTTCTGAGAAGTCCTGCTTCATGGCAGTCATCAAATCCTTTACTGGGCTCMTTTTCTGGTTTGTTATTAGGGTTGCAAACTTATCAGGCTTTGAGATGTCTTAGTATCTCTATCATCTAATGCAAAGAAGTCTTGGTATGCTGGGGGTCAGAGATTGCTGCTATCATACGCACATCAGTAATATTGTTTTTATACAATGCCGCTCACTAAGATAAATAATTATATCAGCAAAATAAGTAGTAGTAGAGGATATGGTAGTACCTCTTTGCTAGACTATGCAGTCTCCACCAGTCTGTGGCCAAGGATTATGCTGAACCTGAAATGGGGACTTTGGGTTTAACTGGGGATTTTTCTTCTGTAATTTTTTTCCCACCACTGTTTGAATGCACATATTGACTTTTAGCATCCACAACCTCCTGTGGCTGCCTCCACTAGACTGAAGAGAAAAGATGCTTCCAAGCAGCTTGTTGCAACACCTGGGGGCCAATGCAAAACCAAGAGACATTCTCTCTGCACCTAGCAAGAAAAGGTAAAGTTGAGCTTGCCTATGAACTGATGCTGAGATAGCAGTTCAGTATCTAAACAGGTAACACCCAATTACAACAGAACTGTGTTGACTTACACTTTCCCTTATCGGAAGAATCAGGTATTCATGTAAATCACAAAAGAGTTTGATGGATGTCAGTTCACAGTGAGCCCCACACCAAGGAACAAGAGCCTAGTTAAACAAAATGTATGTTGTTCTTATCTTTAAGCTGTGACTATTGCTATGAAATAAAAAACTATAAAAGAAAGTGCCTTATCATAGGGGTTATAATTCTTTAATGTTCTCCAGGGGCTGTGCCTGTGCAGGAATCAGACCCTTGGGACCACTTTCTGAACCACACAGAAGTAATTTTCTCGCAGACAGATGATCTTTCCTTATCACGCGTTGTCTTGGCAATAAAAAAGTCTCTTTCTTGAGATGCATGTTTAGACTGAGCCCAGTGAAAAAAAGAAAAGGAAAAGAAGGGGCAGCTAAATTGGTCTTAATTCTGATGCTTGCCTAAAAGTAAACAATGAGGTCCAGGAACAATCTTCATTAGACCCTCCTGGGCCTGGAAGTGTGGCATGGAAAGCACATGTGGTAAGTAGCCTTCAGACAGCTGTGCTGGAGACTAGCTCAGAGCCCGGTCTGAACTCCGCGGCTAATCAGACTCTCTTATCACATTTACTGGGAGATGGGTGATGCCAATAAAACCAAGTCAGGCTGAGTGCACTTAGTGGAGCCAAAAAGCTAATTGTTAATAGATGCCTACAGCTCAGGGCTTGGGAAACCCAGCTGGCCCCCTCTGCTCTCCTGCCTTGGTCCCGGTGGGACCTCAGATTTGGGTTATTCATGGATTTCCTTTGGGACACCGCAGATCCCGAGCACCGCCAGGAACGATGGGTAGGACACATATGATTTTATTGGTATTTAGCTGTATTATGGAGTGCATAGGTGCTCCGTTTGAGATCAAGACCTTATTAACATGACAGTGGTTCAGCCCCTGGGGTCTCCAAGGGCGACAGTAAAATCAAGCCGGTGCTTTGCACTGGGGGTATGCTGAGCCCTGATTTTGCCAAAGATGGAAAACTGAAATGTATAATTTGTGACAGTGATGGACTGTGTTTATACTTCCTTCCTCCAAATTGAAAATAGTGGCTGTTAGGAGATATCTGTGGAAAAAGATGAGACCGAAGTGAGCTTGTAGTGATTTTCCCCTGGTACACTCCCCCTGCCTCTAGAAAACTGCAGRTGATGGATATCCAGAACCAGAATTGATATAAATGTGTTTAAATCCCCATCTTCAATTTTTTTTTCCCTAAGAAACATCTGTGTATCTAAAGCCTTGTCTGCTTCTTCTACATCCCAGTAGTTTAACAGGAATGTTACACCTCACTGCAACGCTCGCCTTCTGTAGGACACAGCCCCATCTTGGAGATCTTACAGCTTAAATGAATGTATGTCTTTTAATAACCTAATAATTTCAGCTAGCTAGCTAGATCGATCAATACATGGTTTAATAGATCCTTAAAAACCAGCACCAAAACCGCAGGACCCAGATGTGAATGGTAGGTAGAGTTTTCCAGCCGCCTGCTCTCCCTGCAGACTCTCAGACTCCAGCAAACGCCTCCCACATCTCCGCAGCAGTCAACTCCCCTGCCTGCTCCGGGGGAGCCTCYGACACCAGGTCCTTTGTCCGGCAACTTTGAAGGTCCTTCCTTGTGCCTGTGTGAGTCTGAGCATGCAAAACACCTCAGGGTCAGGCTGCATCCCTCCGTGATTCATACCCAGCAGAGACAYGAGGCGGGAGAGACTTTCCTGGTGCAGCTGGTGCTTATTTCGATGGAGGGGCCATGGTGTTAGCAGAGAGGAGAGATCTCCATTTCCCCAAGCAGCTTTGAGTACCTGACATGGATATAGGTTAAGGGCTGTGATTCTGAGAGGCAATCACTTTGCACATTCACTAGCTGCCTTCTCCTTGCCTTGCTGATGCTCCCCAAGGCTGCCATCATTTCTGAACCTCTGAACCCCAGTGAAGCCCCTTTATTGTGCAGGGTGCACAACAAGCAAGTGGTGGAGACTGTAAAGTGGTTCTTGGAGACAAATAGCAGGGCTGTCCTTCAGGTACTCCAGGGAAGGAGGCCAGGTGGCCTCTGCAGAGGCTTTGCAGAATTATTTTCCATCACTGAGGCCCTCATTTGTTGGAATGATTCCCTCCCTCCCATTTCACTCCATCACTAGATCCGAAATCCAGTACTCGGATGCAGAGACCTGGTGAGCTCAAGACATCCACCTGCAAAAAGGGGACCAGAAAAGCAGCTGGTGGAGAAGGTAAGTGGGCTGTGAGTGTACGACCATCGGCATGGGAGGGAGCTCGGCCGCAGGTGTGCAAATACAGCTCATCCCTGGCATCTGCTGGGAACATAGCCAGGCAGGGACCTGCTGCTTTTATCTCTTGACCTCTTGCTCCCTTGCCCTGGGAATCCAAATGCTGTGGATCCAAGCACATCCCAGCCAGCCTGGATGGGTCCCATCCCACAGGCAATGAGATTCCTCGAGGAATCCCTTGGATCTCTATTTGGCAGAACTGTGGTGAGATGCTGCTTCCCAAAAAACATATGTGCACCCAGCCCCACAGAAGTACAGTCCTCTGGATGCATCTGAACCCACCGCAGGGTCTTGTGCCAGCACATCTGCATCATCTGGGCTCACATCTGCCCGGCAGGATCTGCAACGGTCAGCTTTCGACGCTACCACTCACAGGGGCTAAGCTGCCTTTATTGCAGGTCACACACCCTCTCAAACAACAGTGGATTTAGATGCCATAAAACTYGTGGTCTAACACGCCCTGGGAGTCTCCCACCACCCCGTATATGTCGCAAAAGCATCCTTCATCGTGCTGGCCGAGGCGGTCTCGCTCGGCATCCTTCGCCAGCAGTGCTCCCTGTGTCATTCAGCAGCCGAGAAAAACACAGCAGCCATGGCCCCCTCTCGCTCCCTCTCTGCTGTTCACACGTGTCGTTTCTGTGGCCGCCTTGCTTTATTTTTCTGGCAACGGAGGCAAAAATAGCTCGTGTGAAAATTATTTATTTTGTATTAATAGCTCGGAGTCAAAGCCTCAGCAGACACTTGGAATAAACAGGATCACTCAAAATACAGTTGTTTGAAATCAGAGCTTTGCCCTGACCTTGGGGTTTCTAACTAAAGCCAGAAAAACTGTGTATATAGAATCCCTTAATTTTTTTCCCCCTGTTAATCCACAGTACAACAAACCTTGCTTGTAGACAGGGGACTTTGACCAGGATGATTAAGCCAACGTTTCATTTAGGCGGTCGCACGCGTGGTTGTATAGGTGGTCGAGATGTAAATAATCCTCGCTATCTGACTAATAACCCCCTTTGCACTTCCAATCCAATTTGTATTCAAGCACATCCCGCTTCTCCTCAGCCATTCCTCTCCTTTCACCTTTTCCCATCTCAAAAATATATTTTTTAAGTGGGGGCAGGTGTTGGGTGAAAACCTGTATTTTGGAAGAAATTTTCTGGACTTGTTTTCTTGAGAAAGAAAGAAGGAAAAACAACACTTTTGTTTTTTGTTTTTCCTTCCTCTTTCTTTTGTTTTCTTTTRCTCCCTGTCCTGCACAGTCAGTTTTCCAGCCAGATAAAAGGAAGAAAAAGGGGAAATAAAACAATGAGTGAGTTTATATTTTTATCTGCCTTCAGCGTGGATTTCCTCTCTTCCTCTTTTTTCCACCAAATAACAGAAATATTCCCAGCTAAGAATTAGGGCACCTCAGCTCATTTAAATTATTGTGCAATATTGAGCACATCCATTAATGAATGCAGCTCTTTAACTGTGGTTAGCCCTTGCTGGCTGATGGATTAATTAAGGCACAAAGGGGAAGAATAGTCTATTCGGGGGTTAATGCAGACCTTGATAAACCCGGGTTCAAGTCCACAAGCTCCTTTACTGACTCTGAATCATCCGTATAGCTCCTTTTTGTCTCGTTTCTTTGTGAAATGGGGGTGGCAGCCCAGACCCCATGGCTTTGGCAAAGAGCAGTGCATGGGATCCCTTGCAGGGTCTTGCACCGTGACGGTACAGCCTACGGGGTATCTGCAGGCAAAGCAGAGACAACCAGGCAGGGATGCTCCCAGAGCAGCTCTGATAAAGGTACCCCAACTTCTTCCCTTTGCAAAACCTCATTATTCCACCTTTGGGCCACGATTGAAAGGCTTTCAAGGGGAGAGCACTGGCTTTGCCCGGCACCTCCCTCCACCCTGCAGCATCCCCGATGAAGACGGCTCCTGCGGGGCAGGCAGCCAGGCTGCTGAGCCTTCACACTTGCTACGGCTCTTGAAAAGCCTCAGCTCGCGGCTTTCCCTATCCCAGCCGGCTGTTATAATCACACATTGTTCCCGGTCGCTGCTTAACAGCACTTGGAAAATGTCAAATGTGGGAGTCCGGCAGCCTTAGGTTAGAGTAAAAACTCCCAAACATATTTGGAGGGCTGCCAGCACTTTGCAAACCCTCTGCAAACTCAGATAAGGGGCGACCTTGCAGCCTGCGGGCTAGGCCAGGAGTTTATAAATCCTCCATTTGCTTGGGTTGAGCTTTCTCAATATTGTGATCATCCCATCCCCTTCCAACGTCGCCCGGTGCCGCAGGGTGGGAAAGAAGCGTGCGAAAGCAGGGGCTGCTGGCGATGGTGACCTTCGCCGAGACGTCCGGCGTTCAAGGTGGAAGAACCCATTGGAGATGTGACGTCCAGAGCCGGTGGGGACAGGACCCCCCCCGTGTACGGGGAGGCAGAGGGTGCCTGGGGCTGGATCTGTCACGGCCGAGTGAGCAAACCCAGCACCYGGTTTTGTTTGAGCTGGAGGTTACAGACATTGGCCCAAAAACCGGTTTGGTTTTGCAGCAAATGATGGTCCTAAAAGCACGGTTGGGGAAGGATGGCAACGCCGCTTGGTGAGGAGGGGGAGGAAGGGTTGAGTTTGGGGCTTCATTTTGAACCGTAATGAAATCTAAACATTTTGAAATTCTTCCCCAAATGACAAATAATGTCAAATACTGAGATAGCACTGGGCTGGATTTGAGCTGCGAGGCACCTTCTTATATTCCTAACTTCTGATAAAAAGGATGGAACAGAGTCAGGAAAACTTTCCTCTCCTTCCCCTCATTATTTTTCTTTTTTTTTTTTTTTTTTTTTATGAAAAAAATACACAACCTCACTGAATTCAGCAACGTCTCCTGACATGTTCCAGTTTGGATGGGACAGCCTTTTACAGCAGGAAATGTTTCCCTCTGGGTTTTCCTGGCCAGTTCTGGCTGACTGCACGTCCCCGACCTGCTGCCATCGGGCTGGAGGTTCAGCCTGGGCACAGCAGCTCAGCTCAGGGATGGGCAAAGACCCCTGCCAAAAAATCAGCTCTTGGGGAGCTGGTACCTCCGTGCACACAGCACAGAGAAAACAGCCTGAATCCCCATTAATTAACAGGGTTAATTAGCTCAGAGGCAGCACAGTAGCTATATTAATGAAGGAACGTGGGTCATTAAGACAGCACTGTTAATTTGCACTTTTCCCTCTTTTCTCCTTTGCTTTAGACTCAAGGCTTTCTGGTAAAACCTTTGCAGGTCAGTTAACCAATATTTATACATTTTTGGTCCATGATTAATTTACAAACCTTTTCGCCCTGTATCCTTTCCCCTATATYCTCGCTGCACGGTTGTATGTGGCTGAATTATTTCTCGCCCTTCCATACATCATCTAGTGAATTCAGGCTTTTTTTGGGACCTGTTTGGAGTTTGTTGGCAGATCATGCTTTCTTACTTGGAAACATATTTGTTTTCTCTCCAGGTCAAATAAGTCATGTGAAAATGTCAGTGCGTGAATTACCTGTGAACTATTTACCCTCGCCCCACATCCCACCAGGGACCCTCCGAGCTTCCTGATGCACAGCCGGTCAGCTGAAACACCAAGAAAGAGTTGGGGTAAAGCAGGATGAATGGCCAGAAAAAAGTCCAGGTAGATTCTTGTTTGCTTTCACCTTTGTAAAAAAATCAAGAGCTGTTTTCCTGGACAAATTCCTGGCTCCCAAACCTAAGCAAGCTCAATGCTTTTATGGGAGAAAATACTTGCAGCTGTCTTTTGGGGCTGCTTGGCAAGCTGGACTTTCCCTAGTTGTCCTTAGCCCCTCTCATTTGAGAGTTTTTTGTTTGGCTCTCAAATTTGGAGGAAAATCCTACTATTATTAWGGTTTTTAGCTTCCTGTTCCTTTTTCCACTGCGCCCTGCAGACGGCTCCATGTCTCAGCCCTTTCTGGGCAAAGTGCACGTCCCAAGCTGTGCASGGGGATAATAACCCGCAGCCTATCGTGACATGGAAACAACCTCCACCCGCATTTCCTTCAGGAAAGGCGAAGAAAAGACCTGTATCCTCTAGCGCCGTATCCCCAGCTGCTCTCATCCTGGGGGGTAGATGATGCAGATTAAGCACTCAAACACCCCAAGTCTGAGTTTTTAATTCCCTTGGGTCAGGATGGTAAAGCCAACCCTGGTTTGGGTAAGCATGGAGGGTCTCCAAAAGGAAGAAGAGACTATCTCTGGCCAGACCACGGAGTGGACACCTGCTCCTCCCCTTGTACTAACCAGCCTGCCTTGGCTGCCCTTTTTTTTYTTCTTTCTCCCCACTTTTTTCTTGTCTCTCCTCTCCAGGCCAGCAGTGGAGCATTCAGCAGTTAATATCCTTCTGTCTCCAATTGTGCTTTAAGAGGTGTAACGTTTGATAAGCCCCATTTAACTTGGCTGTACTACATTGTTTAAATAATTCAAATACAGATTGGCCCTTTAGAAGGATTTCTGCTCTATTGACCCTGCTGGTCATGAGTTACCAGGAAGTCAGGGAGGGGCTTCTAGAGCTGAAAGCTTGAAAAAAAAATCAATTCCAACTCTTTAGTGCCCCAATCACACCCCATTATTCCCAGGTAATTGCAGACCTGCTTTGCTGTTAACTCTTTGGGAACAATACGGCCTTTGATGGGAAAAGAGAAGCCAAGGAGGGTTTTCTTCTTTGGCAGGGTCCTAATCTGCATGGACAGCATCATGTGCTTATCGCTAGGGTTTGGATGAATAATTATTTACAGGTAGAAGTGTCAAATTGCTTGATGATTTTTTTTTCCCCTTCCCTTTCTTAATAAGAGGTTTGCTGGAGGTTCATTAGACTGCAGCATTAATAATGCATTTTTTCTGTTCATATCTCTTTCTCTCTGTGCATTAATTCATCAGGAATAAGGAACGGGATCCTGTAATATGGTTAGTCCTTATTAGTGCTTGTCTTTCATGCTCGGGCCCCATTGGGTCCCTTTGCTTTGGGTGCTGCACAGATATGTGGCAAGTCCTATGCARTAGGTTGTGGAAGAGCAAGAAGAAAGACTACATCGGCCAGTGGGGTGGCCATGTAGGAGCAGGTCAACGTAGCCAAACGGGTGGTCTTTAGCTCGTGATGTCCAAACTGCACACATTTCAGCAGGGGTTTACTCTGGGCCAACCCTGCGCAGGTCCCATAGACAAAAAGACCCATTAGCAGCTGTAGTGCATCTTTTAGGTTAGTTTCATTCAAAAGGAATCCAGGTTTTTAGGAACTGTCGGATCTGAGAGGGACTTTTTCAAGGCTCAAAACAGAGACTGGGGTGTGGTGATGCTTCAGAAATTAACTGATTCAACACCAAAAGATGTGCTTGAATCTTTGACAGCTAGAAGAACCCCAAATTTTACATGCCTAAAAATGCCAGCTAATAACAATGTCCTTTGTCTCCATCACTGTCCTTAACAGGTGAAACCTGCCCTGATGACAAGGAGGCTGTTGTCCTAGCATCTTTGGCTTGTGAGAGCCTGGGAGCCAAGCCTGGGAGATTTCATGAATTAGGCTAAGAACACAAATGCAGGTAAAAATACCCCAAATCCCACCTCTGGGGTGATGCCTTCTGTCTTCATTCAAGCCCCTTCTTCAGCTCATGCTCCTCCTCTTGACACAAGGTAGACAGGACAGGATCCAGGGCTACAGACTTCTCAAGACATGATGCACAAAAATCTGTCCTTCTTCCTTCCTGCTGCGGGAAGGCTAAAAGTCATCCACCCTGTCATCCAGTCCGATCTGGCCTGTGGCAAAAGCCACAGCCTCACCCTGTCACCCAACATGAACCCACGGCTGCTGGTGGTGGCGTTGGGGGAGGAGATGCCAATCTGGGTGAAAAACTTTGGGTGATGGGGAACTGACCACATTTCTTGAGGCTGCTCAGTCCCCACCCCTTTTACAAATGGGCACCTTATCGCTGGGCACTGTTTATCCAGGAACAGGGAACAGAGGACAGGGAGGAGCAGCATCAGCCTCTGCTCTGGGTCACCACACCAGAACCTGCTCAGATTCCACCTCTAGGTTGGGTGGGCTTCTTGTCCCATCTGCTCCTCCTGGGAGTCCATCCCAGCTCTTCACTCCTCTGTAGGTTAGGAGCCATCTTCTAATGCCCAGCTGACATTTCCCAGGCTCACTTGTACCTTGCAGCACTGGAACATCCCTGGTGCCTTCCTGAAGGGTCTCTTTGGTGTCTGTCTGTGTGTGATTGACTTTTGTTGATCCAGCCTGTGGATCAACAACCCTTCTGGATTTTGAGGTGTTGGCAAGGGTGAGGTGACATCTCGGGGTAATCAATGATGCGATGTGCATCCTGGCCAGGTTGCAACATTTAATTTCGCAGGTAATGTTCTCCTGGGGTCTCTCTGTTATCAGGGTCTTCCAGGGGATGATACAGAGCAGGAGCCTAACTTTGGTGTGCTAAATTGCCCTCAGGAGCTGCCGCTGTCTCTTCCTTCACTATGGAGGGCCTACAGAGACTCTCTGGCTAATTTAGCTGGCGAAGTAACTGCTAACAGGTCGAGAGCCTGAAAATCTTCCTCAACCTCCTGTTTCAAGGCAGGAACACACTCTGCTGCACACTGCTGAGACTAAAACACTCAACTGTCGGGCAAGAGGGTGGCTGGTTTTGCCATGGAGACACCAAGGTGGTGTAAATCCTGCCTGCTGTAGGCTGCAGCAGAGCCCTGTGGTGTTTTGTGTTCCCAGGTGAAAGCTGGGGAGAAAGAGCGTGTCTGATTAGCTCTGTGCTGTTCAGAGTGGAGATCGTCCCGTTACGGATGTGTACAGCAGCAGAGGAACCGTAGCCACAGGCTGCTTGGGGAAGCTGTAAGAACAACCATCACGGTGTGAATGCAAACAGCACCTGAAATTTAAAACAGGGTGAAGAGGAAGAAAAGTTTTTGATAATTTTTCAGGGCCGATGATCGGAATTTTCAAGGCGCTTTAAGGCGGTTAGATGCTTAGCTGCCACTGAAAGGGGATGTCTTCAGATGCAGGTACAAAAAACAATTCCCTAAGCATTTTGAAGGGGGTGGGGGATATCATTTTAGAAAAGCCCTTGGAGGCAGAGCAGGGGGGTGGTATCTTAACGAAGTTCACAGGAGACTTACCCCTATCTCCAGTTGCTCTAAAGAGACTCCCAGGACCCTGATTTTAGACAAAGCAGAGCTATGCTCACCTCCTCCTCCCTCCCTGACCTGCAAAGGGTTAAAGGGTGGGGGAGCCGTTTGATTAATAGATGTCGTGTGAACATGCACATTTGCCTGTGACTGCATTCCTGGGGCTTCGGCTGGGTGATAAGCTGCGACCAAAGTCCTCTGGCTCTGGGCAAGGAGAGCAAACAGGGCCCCAATGGAGCAGTTATTAATTCCAGCCTTGCATCTCCCAGGGCTGTCTCTCAGCAACGGGGCTCCCGGGAGGCCTTTCACACACCAATCGATACAGCTCACCTCTCCCCTTGCTCTCTCCATCCTAATTTCCCCCCTTTTATATGCTCACCCCGGTCTCCTTCTGTGCCAGGACCTCCAGCTTTGGGACCCTTTCCCGTTGGCAGCGCAGGAAGGAGAGCATGATATTCCTGTTGGGGTGATGGGAACAACCCCTGGTACCCAAACTGATGTTGTAGCTGTCCTGTTCCATCATGACCCCCATGGCTCTTGGCACGATGGGGAAGGAATGTGTCAGTCCACAAAAGGGAAATTCAGCAGCAATATCTCCAAAGAACGTATCTGCCCTTCTGCACCCATGAAAGGACGCATTCTGAGAGTCATTGTGTTTCTTCAAAATAAATTTATAAAACAAACACACCTGATTTAAAATTTCTTTGGCTGCAAAATTTCCTTTTCTCTCAGGACAGTTTCAAATTGATTCGAGCCACAAGTTGTCTTTTCGACTCCAAACTTTGACATAAAGATATTGATTGAAAATGAAACTCCTTTCCCTCCCTGAAAAGCAAAACAAACCGAAACAACCTGSACCTTTCAACTTGCTTGCCTTCAGGTAGGACATCGTCATACTTGCAAACCGGCTTTCAGGAGGGTGTATTTTTAGTGGCAATGATTGCTGCATGGAGGATTTCTGCTAGCCACTATTTGGTGTACCAAAAAGTGGATTTCTGGTTGCAGCTGCTCTCAGGAGGCTGGTGGTGGAGATGCTCAGACCGGGAGGTGTCTCCTTCAGGAAAATCAATTTCTTGAGATGGGCCAAGACTTTCAGTAATGGCTTTGGGGAGATTTGACTCCAGCCACTTTACAATTTCATCTCAGGGCAGGAGAATGTGTTTGGTGCTGTATCACAACAAGATGTTTTTAAGGCATGCCAAGCTGATCACTTCCAAAATGAAGTCAGCTTTTTAAGTCAGCCTGTTTTCCATAAAGRAGGCAATTCCAGATTTCGTAATAAATAATATGGAAATCTTCTAGCATTACACAGCATCATAATGGATGCTGTATTCACACATATGCAGGCAGAGGTCATGGAAAGGCACCGCCTGCAAGCGACAATACCTTTGCTCTGTAGAAGACTTTCCATTGACTTTGACAGAGACTGGACCAGCTGCCTGAGAATACTGAAAAGGATGCAGGTGAAAAGAGCCTGACTTACAGCAAGCTGAGGATAGCACTGCATAGCGGAAGGGTGTCTTAAATGTTCATGTCTGAACCATTTTTAATCCTTGAGGACAGAAGCTGGGATCACACCACAGTTTGCTCCAAGCCACAGCTGTCCTCCCTTTCCGTGGCTCCTTCAGAGGACGTGGTATTGTACAAGATGCCAGGACCACCGAGCTACAAGGGGTTTGGGGGAGGGAGCCAAGATGCTTTAACATTTGGTCATAAGCAGCAAGCCACAACCTGTCTTGCAGGTGAGTGAAGAACTGGAGTCAGTTGGTTCCTCTGCCCCCCACAGCTAACATGGAAAAAAGCAAGAAAGATGAGAAAACAACACTATCGACAAGACTGTTGGGATAGGAGACCTAATACGAGCTGCTGCTTTTTGACAGGGTGTGCGTTTTCTTTTAATTTTATTTCAGGACAGGCAAAAAAAAGGGTTCGTGCAGGACTCTGAAATCCAGAGACCGTTTTCAGGTGGGAAAGCCGTTCTCTGGCCATTTATTTGCAAAGGAGTAGGCCCTTGTACCTAGCCCTGGACTGCCATGGAGAAACATGAAAATGAGATGTCCAAAGAGTAAAAGCTGATCCCTGTACTGAGAAACTGRGGATTAAATGCCCAATTTGGACTGTAAAAGTCTTCAAATCCGTAGGATGAGAAAAGTGATCATTTTGACCAGAAATTCTGTCCAACACTGAGAATTTTTACAGGATTCACTGAAACAAGTACATTTCCATAGAAAAGTGGGATGATAATAATAATAATAAAAAAGCTAAATAAACTAGCTTTCTCCATTAAAAAAAAAAAGAAAGTAGTTTTGTCCAAAATTTCCCAGCAGGCTCAAGTTAGGCCTATATCTGTGGTAGCAGATATGAAAAAGGCATACTGAGGTCATCTAATCCAGGGGCCGGAAACCTTTCAAGGGTTGAGTGCCAGACTGTGTTTTTCTTCCCCAGCAGAAACTCAGCAGTCTCTGTCTCTCTTGAAAAAGGGTGAGCTGATGGCTGGGATCCTGGCTCTCAGGATCTAAACCATCTGCAACAGCCCAGCTGCAYTCTCCGGGGTTTATCCTCATAGCTCCTCTCCCAACACATGCATGATTTAAATGGTTTTGGAGCTGGCTTCAAAATAAGACCCAGCAGTGGGTTTTTTCCATGTAAACAGACCTACCGTGGGAGTAGGTCACCACTGTAGGTGATGGTCTGAGCTCTTTGGTGGCTTGCAAGCCTTGAGCTGATGTGGAGACAGCTATTCTCAAGTATAACTGGAGGGATAAGAGGAAAGGGAAAAAGCCAAGCCTTCGCTGAGTGAAGATCCATGATAACAATACTGTGCTGAAAATGGGCAAGAGCAACCTTGCTTTCTGCTTAGTTTGAGGCCTCCCTGTGCTGGCAGAAGGGGATGGAGGGAGAGATTCAGCTTGCAGGATCAGACACCTGCTCTGGGTACATACATTGGAGGGGTCTCCATAGGCTCCGATTGCCTGAGCTCCCATAATAGTCACTGGAGACCCAGTCCATGCAGGCAGAGGAGCAGATCAACTCACGCTAATCCAGGCACCAGGTTTAGGTCAGCCTTTGGATATCCCCACTTAATGCACAGTTGCTAGACAGAAGGGCATGAGTTACCTGTATTTAATTTGCCTTTTAGCCCCATGTGGGCATCCTGGCTGCTCTAGTGCATCTTACATGAGGACAACCATCTTAAGGCCTAAATTTACGTTCCTGAATCTTTCAGTTGAATCCCATCAAGGATCTTTGCAGGAGGATAAACACTATGCATTTCTCTGCAGATAAAGAATATCTCCCCACGGTTTTTGTACTGTGGAAGGTAAAGGGTTTTTCATGAGAGCATGGTACCCCCACAGTCATATCGATAAGGAAAGCCCATTGACTTCAAAAGTTCTTTGAGGATCTGGTCTGGAGACTCTTGTGTTTCGTAACTTTTCCTACTGAAGCATTTCCAAAACACAGCATTCGGCATCTGCAAGAATGAGACCAGACCCAGGCTGTTCTGTTTCCTGAAATCCAGAATCTACCCCGCATCCCCGCCCCTGCATCTCTGAAGCCTGTTCCCCAGTCCTCAACCACGTCTGCAGCTAACACAAGACAGCCTCTACCTTTCAAAGCCAGATCTAAGAACCAATGAGGTCAGGGGAGGGAAACAGCTCAGCACTGAGGTCATTTCAACTGTAGCTTGAGCCCTCAGGAAGCTTTGATCATTTCAACAAAGAAACATGTTGCAGGGAACACCTTCCTCTGCTGGGCTGCAGTTTGGCACTGCAGAGCCCCTCTTCTTCAAGTAGTCTTGAGTGACATGGTTTCTTCCGGAAGAGAGTGGCTGTTCCAGGGACCCTTCCTTTCCAGAAGGGGTGATGCTTTTAATTGTGTGGAATGGTCCTTTCTTCATGGAAAATTTCCTGCAAAATCTGCAGTCATTAAAGCTTTCCCCATGGGAACAGAGGTGTTAGTCCATTGCCCTGGTGGTGTTCCAGAGCAGATAATGAATTTCTCACGTGAACATCTCCCCGGAGTTTCCATACAAAGCCAGACCTCTTCTCCTGCTCTGTCCTAGAGGTCATCAGTGCTGGCAGACAGCAAGCCCTTATCCATGCCAATGCATGCCAGACTGTGGCCCATGTTTGCCTCAGTGAATGACAGACAAGAGATAGGAACCTCCAGGAGGATATTGAGTTTTGAGGGAGCGTGGGTCAACCTCTGAAATACCACTTCATCTTGATTGACTCAGAAGAAGCCTTTAGCACTTCGGGAGCACTTTCTGGAAAATTGTCTTGGTCCTGCATAAGCACACCTCTGCAAACCAATGCAACCAGGGCACAAACAGTCCCCTCAGCAGTCCTGATTAGCAAGGGGGGCTTGAGCCTCCATCCCTCTCTTCTTCCAAATGGACAGGACCGTCTGTCCTTCCTTGTACACCTACATACTAAAGCCAAGCACTATGACAAGAAAGTACCCTCTATCCATCTAGCTGGTATCAGAACCCAGGTTCAGGCTGGGGCTTTCCACACTCACAGGAGTTTGCAGTGGGACTGACGTGGGGGGGCTCCTTCAGTTGGTCAGCGTCAGTTTATTGAAACAAAGAGAGTATAGGTAAAATCAAGATGCAAGAGTCAGAGCTCCTTAAATGACAGGGTCTCCTCCACAATCTTCCACCTTCAGCAGCTTTGCCTGGCCATCTTGGCTTCTTCACAATCATGTAGATGATGGGCCTCCATCCTCCTTTTTTTGCACTCTTCAACTTTTTGTGTTTTGCTTCTACCTTTGGATAATGAGGAAGTGGTCCCCAAGTGTCCAGACTGGTAGGAAAGCCCACTAGTTTGCGGAGAAGAGAAAGATTTTAATCAGAAATTTTTCAGAAGAAAAACATGTAAGAAAGCTTTGTTGAAAACAAACATAATTTTTTTTGTTTACTTTTCAATGAAGGTCTCCGCTTTTGGTGAAACAGAAGGGCAATCTATGAAGATTTTCAGCCAGATCTGATTCTCCATCACTGGAGTTTCATATTTTCTACCCCTTTAATGTGCAACATCCTTGTAGCTCTGCTCCACCTCCAAGTACCAGAATGGGAGGTAGCATCCATTTCACAGCGTAAAACCTATGGTCTGCCCTTACACCGGGGCTTTGGCAAGGGCTGGTCTTGCACCAACTGGCTTGTGGCAGGCTCTGAACCTCTTGTATTCCCATGGAGGTGTAAGCAAACATAAGCATAAGGACCAGGGCTGGTTCCTGAGCCTGTCCTGGGTCTCATCTGGCTGCCCCAGATTTTTACTGGGGCACAAGGTCTTTGCAGCACCCCCACCGCAGGGTTTCTCTGGGACCTGTCTGGCCAATGATTGCAGCGCCGGTGCTAAAAAAAGCCCTCTCAACTTAAAGCCAGGCCAGCACGTCCRCTGGAAAAATGACATAACCCTGTCACGTAATCTGGAGTTCCTCCTTTGGGGCAGCCTCATGGGCCGGGGCCGTGTGAGAGGAGATCAAAGGGCAGCACAGGAAAACGAGAGCAGAGCCCAYGGAGGGAAAAACACCCTCACTCGCCGGCCAGGGGACTAATCGCAGCTCTCGGYGGGCTTTGGGAGTTCCCGTTCACAGGAGGGATGGAGACAGACGTCCTCCTCTGGCTCTGGGCACCCGGCTGGGTGCGGGCATGGTGTCTTTCTCCAYGCCTCTCCCACCTTATCATTCAGACTAGTGTGAGATGGCAGCTTGAGACGAGAACCGGCCCCTCTTGTGCCTGCTGGTGTTCAAGCCCCATGGAATAGATGATCTTGACGACCCAAAAGAGCTTGGAAGACTGTGGTTACCCAGGGCAGTGCCATCAGCATCCCCTCCCTTGCATTTCTCCATCTGACTTCCCACCCTTCCCGACTTCAGAGGACCCAGGGAAAATACAGGAGATGAGTGAGATAGTGGGAGGGAGGTGAAAGAGCAGGGAAAAGATGCTAAAATTGATGGGTCCCATGCCAGGACTGGTGGTGCTGAGGGATCTGTGCTGGGTATATCCTTGCACACAGAGCCCAGTGCAGTCTTGCATCCTGGACCTTTGCCGTCCTTTGTCCCTGCTCCCCATCCCTGCAGCCGTGGGGCATTTGCCACCACCTGCGCCCCCAACCGCGTCCTCCCACCCCAGCTCCGTCTGCCCACCGGTGCCCACGCYGGGGGATTTGCATTGCCCAGGGTTTGTGGTTTCTGACCCCTGACTTGCCTGCTGCCACTGGAATTCCCTATCGCTCTGTGACTCAGCTGACAGAAAGGGAGACAATGGCATTTTACATCAGCCCAGGCTATCAGGAGCCTGCCTTATCTGAGCTGTGTTTTTCTATTAGTCTAACACTCCATTGTGCATCCCTTTATCAGCTGCAATGTTGATGTAATGCTGGCTTGGAAGTGGTTTCTGCATCCTAGCACTAAGACAGCTCACTTTTATTTCGGGGGGGAAGGGGAGGGTGCGAGAGGAGGGTTTATCGGGATTCTCAGGAGATAGGAGCCCTTCTCCAGCAGGGAGCGGGGAGGGAGGGCTGGCTGGGTGGTGGAGGGGGGCTACCAGCCCGAGCTGAGCAGACTATTTGCAGCCAGCAATTTAATGAACATAATTTCTGCTCCCCACCTCCAGACAGTATTTTTAACTGATGTGCTTGCTTGTCAGGATAAATGTCCCCTCTGGTTCCTTCTGCAAGACCCAGAAGGTGCAGACCTGGCTTTCTGCAGCTGGACTGGCCCGGCTGCTGGTGGCAGGGTGAGCCCAGACTTGTCCTGCAGTGCGGGTCATCCCTAACAGCACTTTCCTGGGCAGCTTTTCACTGGCTGATATACTAGTTGAGCTCCCACTGTGGCTTTTCCCCCAGTTTTTTTTCACACCTCTAGGCATCTATTTTCAAAAAACAGCCAGCAACTTAGCATCCTTAAGTGGCCAATGGCTTAAAAAAATTCTGGGGTTGGATGGGAAGGACAAATGTAGCTACCTGCACGAAGTAATAACATGACAAGGTGGCCTCATAGCCRCTGCTTCCTGAGGTTTAAACCCTCAGGACCCATCTCCATTACGGCAACAGGGGCAGAGTCACTTCAGCTGCTATATGGGAAGAGAGAAGCACATTGAATTTATGTTAATGCAGCAACGTGAGGTATATGGCCAGGTAGGATTAAGCGTGTTAGATTTAGCCTATCCAGCAGTCGTAAGAGCAGCAATGAGGTTATCAACCCAGGGCACAGGCCATCTGGAGCCATACCTAAGCATCATCCCTGAGTACTATGGCCTGGTTTCACTCGGCTACCCCAGCCCATGTGGCAGCCCTGCTGCGCGACCATCCTTTGGCCAAAGTCAGCAGCACCAGTATTTTCAAGCCCACTGTAACTCCCTCTTGGAGCGGTCTCCGGTGTGAGGGGGGTGGACTGCATCAGGTGCTCTCTGCTCCCTCCTTGATGGGATTTCATGCTTATCCTTTCTGCCTGACTCCGTGCACGGCGGTAGGATCAGAAGATGTTTGCAGACACGTGTGCCAGCTTGGGTTTCCACTGCTTATAATGAACTTGCTCATTTCCTATTTTGCTTTGCTCAAGCCCAGTAGGCTGGTAAAGAAGCTGCAGCTGGGATATGTCCTCATAAAGTATGTATAGCCACCTGTAGAAGCTGTACAATAATTAATGTGTTATTAATAAGAACCTGGTATGACTCATACTTTGGCTGTTTCACTAGTGCCTGGTTTACAGTGTGACCAAGCAGAGAGCAGCATTGATTTTGGACTTTGGGTTCAACTGCTGGGTGACTCACCCTGGGCGAGGGGCTGTRTTGTGTGGCTCTAGATAGATGTCTGCTGCATATCCATCACCCCAGCGGCTAGGCAGCTCTGGTGTCAGCTCAGCAGGCTTGTTTGATGTGGAAGGATAAGCAATCACGTGTCTTGCTACAGACCCCTAAACTCCCATTTAACAGCTAGAGTCAGACTCAAGGCTTTTCTGTGATACATAGGAAGAGTCTGTGGAGCTCCAAGAAGCTACTCGGGGCCCATTTGCATCCTTTCAGAATTTATCCTTGAGACAAGAGGAACTTACAGTGAACTGCAAATACTAACCCCAGGCAAACTCTCTGCACACCTCTGAGCATCATCCTCTGGGCCATTGTCTAGGGTGTGATGGACATGGCTCTCCAGTGGCAGGAGTACTCACACACAACATGCTTTCCCCAGAGGAGAAGGTGAGTATGTCCATATGCATCTTGCAGTAGTTTCCATTGAGGTCTGGTGTTGGAAATTACCTCATACGTGGTAGTGTGTCCTAGTCTACCACTAATTCAGACATGAAAAACAGCACTTTTCATCCACACAGAAGAGGCTTCAGCCTGGGACTTTTGCATTTGCCTACCCATACTTTTGCATCTGTGTTTGCATACCCCRGATGACTACGTTTGCATGTTTACCCCTGGAGATGTGTGAAGACCACAGCATGTTTTACTTGCAATGGAGAAACCAAAACAGATCTTTCTGAGAAGACCTTCGGAGTTAGTTTGATTTATTGCTCCTTTGTACAGGATGGCACCCATCAGATTTGTGGAAATCCCACCGTGACGGGGACTTGACAGACCAGGGCTCAAACAGAGTGCTTAGGTGGCAATGTCTGAACTGCGGATGAAGGGAAAGCAAGAGTAGAAACGTGAACCATGGTGTGCAGAAAGAGTCATGGTAAATGGTTACTGCCCATCCCCAGTCACATCTATGGCTTGAATTTGTTACTGTGTCCTCAGACCCAAATAAAAATGTGGAAGCGCTCATGCAATGGGGTGCAGCAGCCCTGGAGACTCTCGGCTCGCAGAGGTCCTACCTGGACCAGCCAGCGAAGCTGTTTGTGCTCTCACCTCTTCCTCTTCAACCTCTGGCTGCCCACAGTGGGGCCGGCTGCTCTCTTTGCCAGGCGAGTGGCTGTGGTTTCGTCTCAGTCATCATTTCTATTGTTATCTGCCCATTATCTGATTCTCTCCCAGGCCGGGCCAGGAAACATCCTTCTGTCTCTGTCTTCGACGGCGCTCCATCCTCTTCCTCCTTGGAGAAGACAAAAGCAAAACAAGCGCATAATGAATCAGACATTTCCCTTCTCACTTTGCCCCTTACTTCCCCATCTCATTTTTTACGCGGACCAATTTCTGCCTTTTCCCTCCTGTTTGTTTGGGACATGGCCGGCGCAGTTCCCCTGCGCTCAGCATCCCGGGGAGTCTGGCCGGCTCCTTTTAGTGTCAGCGGGAGTTCAGCGGCGGGTAAGGCTGATAGGGCTCCTCTGGCCCCCACCGCCTCCTCAAACCTAACGTCTGCAAGAAGCTTGGCCTTGTGACACCAGGGCGCGGGATCAAACCTGGCAAGCTGAACTCCAGCCCAGCCAGAGGTTCATGCGGGTTCAGAAAAGCAACTGGACAGTTAGATGGAGGAAAAACAGTCTATTGAGGGCCATTAAGCATGAAATCAGCTTCATCCAGCTCAGGATGTCACATGGCAGTAACTTGTTAGAGGCTGGAAGAGGGTGTTGGGGAAGCATTGCTCTGTCCTTGCTTTGATTTTGTATTCTTTCATTGGCATTGCTGGAGATGAGGTGAGACACCCACTTTTATGCACTCTATGGGTTTTGTTTCGGCTGCAGCACAGGGTGGTGCAAAGCTCTGCCCGTGAAACCCAGCACTCCTTGGCCTGTGATGACCTTCCACATTTGCTGTCTCCCAAAACAATGTCGCGTCCCACTTCCAATATTCTATGGGGTGTGCATTGCTTCAAAGCCAGAGTGGTCCTGGTCTGCCTTGCACCTGCTCATGGTAGCTGTCTTGAGGACCTGAAAAGAAAGCCATGCCTGTGAGACATTATGGCTCACCTAGCACATCCACCAGTCCCTATCTGAGCAACATCTCCCTCTCCTTCACTTCTCTCCACTACCCAGCAATAATGCACTGTGGCTCTGCTGTTAATTAGCCAACTTTTCTTGGGGACCAGACGCAGGGGAAGGGCTGGAGGTCCTTGCAGTCCAGGGTCAATGCTGCTGTGGGCAGGCAACACTCTGATGTGTTCCAGGTAGGACTTAGGTCTTGGGAAGCTCAACTGCTTGTTGAGATGCTCAACTGCTAGTTGGTCAAGGGCAAAGGCCGTGGCAAAGACTTTGCTAACAAAGGTGTGGGTGTCTGTGGGCCGGTGCCATTGAGTGTTCCTGGCCCTATTTGCTTGACTGGTATAGCTAGGTGGAAAGAAGAAAATCTGCAGGAAATGTTCCCATTTCTGAAACTTTCCCACTCTTTTCAGAAAATGAAGGTGAAAAGCAGAACCCCCCACAGATATAGGAGTTTCCCCAAACACAGATTCCATAGTCAAATTTCTATGATGATTTTTTACTGGAAGTAGGAAGGAACAAATGAAAATTTCAAAAAGGAAAGATGAAACATCCTAATTTCTTTACCTTTATAAAACCTCCTGACTCTTCCTGTCATTTCTAACCAGGCCACATAGCTTAAACCAAAGAGGCCTTCTCTCTGTGAATGCAGAGACAGGCTGTTTCTAGACACTGGGAAAGCCACATTACTGCTTTAAAGAAGATACTGAAAAATGAGAAAAGTCATGGAAAAAAAGGCTACAGAAATTATCTGAAGAGTGAAGAGAAAGCCTTAGCATGACAGGCTCAGAAAGCTTGTTCTGGTCAGCTTATCAGAAAAGGAGATGGAGAGGTGACTGGAGAAGAATTGCTTGGGGAGAAAAATGCCTGATGCGAAAGGTCTCTTTAATCTAGCAAAAAATGGCCTTCCCATGGCTGCAAAGCAGAGCCAAACCACCCAGGCTTGTGGTTAAGGCTGAGGGTAATTAGTCAATAGGCTACCCAGGTTCTTCATTCCTGGATACCTTTAAATTAAGAGCAGATGCCTTTCTGGAAGCAATGTTTCAACCAAGTGCAAGCTGGTGAGTTACGGGCAGGAGCTACATCTGAATATCATACTTACAGTGCTGAAATATAATGGGTTGAGCTATATGGGAGGTGAGACCATGGGGGCCTTGAATGCTGTGATTCATGAAAAATGAAAGGAGATTTAGGAAAAGGATGTGGGCAGATTTTTTTTTGTTACCCAGCTGATGGATGGAGATTCCAGCTGGATTTGCTTCGGCAAACCTGGAAGGACTGCTGAGGGAAACCTGGCACCTACTCGTTGGCCAGTTCTGTAAGTGCTTACAAGAGCTTATTCAGGGTCATGGAGCTTCTGTTCAAGGTAAGGTTAACGGCTCAGCAAATCAAGGTGGTGGAGAAACCAGAGTGAGAATTTTCACCAGGAAAACTTGGAGTAATCCAGGAAATGTTTTCTTGTGCTTTTATACCGGTGTTATTACACTCCTGGTCCTGCTGGGTTTGCAGGTCATAAGCAAAGAGGAGGGCTGTGTGATTTAGTACTGCACCTCCTGAAAACAGAATCATCCTTTCTTTACTACCCATTTTGTTGTTGTTGGGGTTTTTTTGGTTTTTGTTTTGTTTTGTTTTTTTGTTTTTTGTTTTTTGTTTTTTGTTTTTTKTTTTTTKTTTTKTTTTKTTTTKTTTTKTTTTGTTTTGTTTTGTTTTATTTATTTAAAGGCATTTTTCACTCCCGGCTGCTTCATTATCAATGTGCAGCATTCTCACTGGGCAAGATTTGCAGGACAGAATTTCGCTAAATACGTTGCTTGGAAGATGCTTTTCCCGAGCTCTGCCTGCCATTCTGAGCAAAGCTCTTGATGGATCTTCACTGGGGAGAGCTGCCAGCAGCTAATTAGGGTCTAAAACCACCATTTAGACTGTGGGCTGCAAGGTGTCACCATCAGGAGTGCAACCTGAGCAAATCTTCAGCAACAGAGAAATAAAAAGAGAACAGGACTGAAGGATATTGTAACAGGTAGGGGCTCTTGAAAAACTCAGCCAGTCCAAACACTCCTCCCTTGGCTGGATTAGACCTCCATAACCTTTCCTCCTTGTGCAGCCTGTTCTTGTAAACCACTGGTGATGGAGACACTGTTCTTCCTCTCTACTCTCTCCCTAGACAGGCAAATGAGGTACATATCACATTTACCCTATGTCTTATCTTTGAACTGAACACTCCATGTCCTTCAACTGCTCCTCATCGTCTGTGTTTTCCACTTCCCTGCTCATCCCCGTTACTGTCTTCTGCATTCCCTCCACTTGCTCCCATATCCTCGTGTGATGCCCCAAGCTGGACCCTGTGCTCCAGCACTGAGCAATCTGGACCTCCCATGTCCCAGGTTATGCACCAGTTATACTTCCCCCTGTGGAGTTAACCTCCTTTGCACCAGTTGACTCATGCTCAGCTTCTGACCTGCAATGCAGATCCTCTTCTGCTCCTGTTGATCTGTTGCTTTGTGGTTGGCCTCCATCAATCCTAGCTTGTTGTGTGCAGGATCTCTTGACTAAATCTTTCTTTTTCCTATAACCCTTCGATCCATGGAGATTACCTTGTATTCTCACCAATACTCAGCTCCCAGCACAGAGTTTCTATACCAAGATGCCAATGGAAATACTGTGCTCTCTTCTTGCTAAGTTTCTCAGACATGCACAGAACCGATGACCCAGACCCTTTGGAAGTCACACTGGTCATGTCCACATGAGATGGAGGTGGGCTTCCAACCCTGGGGAGCATCAAGTATTTCATGCTGTGTGTACACAGCCTTCAGCATGGCAGGGAGGGGCTGTAGGCTCTTGCGTATAGAGAGGCCACAATGCCTTTCATTGCATGGCTGAAGAAAAGAAAGCCCCTCCATTCATTCCTTCTGAGCAGGTTTTCCAGCCCCTCCCGTCTCGACCCTGATTGCTTATCAGCTGGGATATGTTTATCCTAAATCTTTCTTTTCTCCTTTTCGCATCTCCCCCTCCACCTCTCCCTTTCCTGCTTTTTCTCCCACTGTTTCTCTCTCCCAGCAGCCCACATGCACACCCCCTTTCCAAGGCCAGGGCTGAGCTTGCAGAGGAGTGGAGCTTCAGACTAAACTTTAATTTGCACGCTCCCTGTTTCAAGGGCACGAGGCGTTTTTTCTGCTGTTGTTGTTCTCCGCTGCAGAACTAGAAGGTTCTGGTTTGTGCCACTGTCGATTGAGACAGCACCAGCGTAATTACAGCATGTTCCCTCCCTGTGGAATTTAGCAGAGACCAGCTCCTTTTATAGCCTGGCCAGAGCCCCTCTGAGGGACTGGTCCCACACCTCTGATAGTCTTTTACACTCTCTGTACCCAGGACTGACGTGAAAGTGCTGCAGCGTTGACCTCAAGCCCCGCAGGTCCTTTGAGTGGTTCCTAGAAAACCCTCCTGGCGCCTTGCCCATGGGGTATAGTCACAGCTCTGCTCTGGGAGAGCTGTGCCAGGCATCGGCCCGGGTATCTGCAAAGTCTCTGCTGCTGCAGACACTATGCAGAGACCAGGTCCTTAAAAAATTGACATTACGGAGGATCTAGTGTCACCCCCCAGGTTGTGCACGACTCCTGTCTCCAGGAGCTCTACATGGCTACCACTTCCTAGACAATTCGTGAGCCCTTTTCCTTAGGCCAGGTTTTACCCAAGGAGTGTCCATACCATCCCAACCACTCTTGCCTGCAGGTTCCCTGCAGGGCAGATGTAAGGATGCAGATAAGGAAATAACCTCCCGGTGATGATCTCCTTCCAAAGCAGTGGTGGTGGTGGGGAAGAGGCAAGTGGTGGGATGAGGCAGGAGGAGTCTTGCACTGCTGTTGTCTGAGAGATGCTTGTGCTGTGGCAAATCTGCGCCTCTCTGGCATCCTGGTAGTCAACAGCAGTGGCTGGTCATGCTGATTAAATAGGAAGAAGGGAGAACACCTCCCCATTCTCCACCAACCTTTCAAACCCAACTCTCAGCCCTAATCAGGTGGAACTGACAAAATGCAAATGAGCATCTTCTTCTTTTCATGGACCTCTGACTTGTTCTGTATTTTCATCCTTTCTCTGTCTCTGAGAGCCCATCCTCTTGCTGTCCCCATACCTCCTGGTCTGCTGCTGTTTCTCCATATTTCCAACTATTGGACAGCATTAGCAGAAAGTCAAGTGCATGCAACTCCTTCCCAATAGATGTTTCACAAAGGGGACTGGAGACTTCCCCAGGACCTTTCTATAAAGTCTTTTTTGTTCCTTCTTACCGTGAAGACATCCTGGAGTGTTTCTCTTAGACTCGTAGAAGCAGGATATTGCAAAATCCCTAAAGAGTCTAGGAGATTGAGACTGGATGGAAACCAAGGAGTCTAGTTCTCCTGAATTGCTTGGATGTTTTGGCTTTCTTCAGGCCAAGGTCCTCCATGGAGTGGGGACAGAGTACCTTAAGGTTATCTGCAGTATGTGTTGGGTCCTGTCCCTGCCTTCCCCAGGAAACCAGTTAGCCAAGCAAGACATATTTAGTTACCCACTGAGTAGAGTGTTAGTTAGGGAAGTGAGATGGGATTTCAACTCCCCTCCTTGCAGTGTCTCATCAGGTAAGGCATGCATCTCCCCAGCTGTGAAATAAAGACCGTGCAAGAGTGGGATGAAAAGAGCTCAGCGTTATCATGAATAACAAGAACAAGTGGCTTTCTAATCTTGGGAATGAGATGATCTTTTCCATCACAGGACACAGCTCTACTAATAAATTAAACAGTGCCAACCACAGATAGTGGAACTTGATTGTATCGTTAGCATGATGTTTGGCACAGCTTTGGCCCAAACCAACTAGTGCCAACCTAAGCCATCCTAACGCTGCACAGGGTGATGTCTTTGTGCTCCAAGCACAGGGATGCTGCTTCACCCAGATGAGGTTCAGATGGAGCACTCAGTCTTTTGGGGTGTCCCATCTGAACCCCCTCAGGGTACAGCTAACATGTGGCCACAGCACAGCCGAGCCTGTTGATGTATCACTCCTCTTGCCCTGCTTCTTAAACCCTTTACATAAACATTTGCTAGTGGCCAGGGTTGGGAAAGAGCGCGTAAGCAGATAGAGCTCTGCTCTGACTCATTGCGGCTGCTCAGATGTTTTTGCCCTGCTTTTCATGCAGATGAGCTCAGACCATGGCAGAGGTCAAACCAGCACATGATATCTTTAAAAAGCCCAGAACTGAACCAGATAGTTCTTCCCAAAAGCCTTTTCTAGCAATTTTTTTTTCGCTCCTGGTATACCCAGGCCATGCCAGAGTTTCTGCCTGCAGCACATGGAAAATGCAGCAACTGCATGTCAAAAAATGCAGGAGAAGAAAGAACAACAAAAGAAAAGGCAGATAGCACAGGGTAGTTCTTGTTTATCTTGCACTGGAGCTTGCAAGGTTGCAGAGATCCTCAGGCTGAGCTTGGATGGGGAAGAGATGTCCATTAGCTCCGTTGTCTTCATTCCCCGCGTAAAGTTTCTCCCTACTTTGCCACTCCAGTCCCCCCACGGCTGCCCCTGCCTCCCGCCCCATTAGGAACCCAGCGGGCTGTCGGAAGCATAATGGAAGAGAGAGCTTTCATCCATCACAGACCTTGAAGAGTTCAGCGAGGCAGAGCCATCACAGAGGAGAAACATTCCTTCGCGAATCCCCTCTTGTCTCTCGGGTGGGAAGGGGGAGGAGGAGGGAAAGATAAGGCCAAACTAATTTGTCTTTTTTAATTGGCTCAGAATACTTGAACGAAAGCTGGTTTGTTATCCTTGGCTTTGCTCTGGCAGGCGTCCAGGATGTAGGGCAGAGACGGAGGCTTCTGAAGAGTCAACCTCTTCTAAATATCCTATTAGGACCCTCTCCATTTAGTGTAAGGACGATGTAAGCAGAGACAGAGTGGGAGGGCCTCTTCTCTTTCTTTTTTCCCTTTTTCTATTAGAAACCCAGCCTCGGAAGGGACACAGGGACATGCAGAATAGCAAAGGCCCAAGGGYGAGAGTCTTCTGGTCAAATTTTGCCATATGCGTTGTAAACATCCAGAGCTGAGCTAATCACCCCGAGCTCACTTTGTAGTCAGCGAAGAGAGACAGGCACTTCTAAGGCACAGTTCGTCTCAGCCTAAGGCAGGCATCTCAAAGAGGTCATGCCTGCTTGTCTGCAAGGGTCTGCAGTGACTGGAAAGGGAGCCTAGAGGTCATTAGCTTGAACGGACACATCCATTTAGCTGCACACATGTAGGCACCTAGTGCCCTCTGAGATGCTCCAGGGTTTATCATAGAATCATAGAATGGGTTGGGTTGGAAGGGACCTTAAAGATCATCTAGTTCCAACCCCAAGATGTTTTTTTTCTGAGACATTTGCATTTATCTGGCATCACACAGATATGACAACAGATCTGTGGGAGACCTGTGCGGGTCTTGAAGAGCAGCTGGAGGCTGAGGGTATCTAAAATGTCACTTGATGCCTACTCATGGGCAACTGAATCAAGCTGCTAAAGTCAAAGCAGATGACTCGGGCTCTGGATGTCTGGCCCTAGCTGACCAAGTTTTGTGTACACGGCTGGGAAGAAGTGGCTCCAAAGTCAGGCTTGCGGCCAGATTGACTGGCAATCCATGATTTGTGTTTCCATGCCACAAGTGGCTGTTTAGTGACCCATTTGTTCTAGAAGAGAGAGCACCAAATGCTTTAAAACAAACTCAAAGGCATATTTACAAGATCGTTTAGGCATGAACTGCACCATGTGTGTCCTTCGTCGGTCTTTGTGGTCATGATGTCTGATGTGGTCCAACACGCTTCCTTGAAGGGTCCCAACTCTGTCTTTCATGAGGACAGATGATGTGTATAGAGCTGAGTTCAGGACCATGCTGGTGGGTCTTAGAACAACCCTGGACTTTGGCAGGGCTCCTCACACAGCCAGCTCAGGTCCAGTGAAGAGGCAGTTAGCAGAAAACCAGTCATGCTGCACGCTTTGGTTTCCTCTCGTGCTCAGATGGGTGGATCCTTTGTTTGCAGATGGTTACAGTCATGGGTCAAGGCCTGTGCCCTCCACATGTCTGGGAGCATCAGATTTGCTTTGGTCTCTGACAGCGTTACTGCAAAGTAATTTCTCTCTTTGGGCCATGCGACTCTAGTAGGCAAAGAGGCAAGAAGCAGTGCTCAGCGGCTTGACATACAGTTTGCAAGGTCTAGGGTTAATTCTGTGCTGAGTTATAAATTTCCCTTTGTAGAGTTGGCAGGCCTAATTGATTTAGGAGCCAAATTCCCATTTCTCAAAGAAGACTTATCTGGACTTGTAAAAACTGGAGCTTGGTTTCAACCCCAAAGCAGGAGAGTTAATGTCCCTTCTAGATGGTTTGCCATCTTAAATCATGTTAATTAACAATGTCATTTAATTCATATAAATGTCTGATTCCTTTTTTTTGAAACCCATGTTCCTATCAAAACCCATCACGTGGGCAGTTTAGTTGCGTTCCTCTGTCTTATGGAAAGGAGAGTGCAAAATCTAGTTTGCAGGGTTTTGTTTGTGTAAATAAAAGCCTACAAAGTGAGAAAGGTGAAAATGTCCTGGAGAAATGTGGCGAAGCCTGGAATAGTACAGCCAGGGCTGTGTTTGCCAGGGCTGTAAATCCCTGACCCCCATTTTCATTGACAAAAGCTGTTAGAGTTCACCCAGTGTGACCCAAGTAATGCCATCAAAAGACAGTCCCAGCCCCTGGCTTTTACTTTTCTCAGATGTCTTAATCAGCTTGTTTGACAGATGTAGGCAGATACAGGGGGTGGCCTTGCAGCCAGACACTGGTGTGGGCGCCCGCAGAGATGGGTCTCGTTCCCTGCTCCACCCCAAAAGTCCTGAGACGCCTGGGGCAAGTCACATCGTATGGCAGCTGCCACAGACCTAGCCGACAAGGGTCAAAGCACTGGAAGGGGCTCCTTGGGGGCATCTCGCCCATCCTCCTGCCTCAAGACAGAGTCAGCTGCATCTACCTACTTATCCTTGTCAGAAGCTGTTCTGAAGGATGCTGAGTTTCCCAGGCAGTTTCTCCTTCTAGGCTTCCCTGTCCTTGCCATTAAAAGTCCCTTCCCTCCCTTCCTCCCCCCCTTCTTTTACCTTTCATGAAGGAATGTCACTCCTCAAGTGTCTCTGCAGACTAACCAATTTCAGTGCTTCCTCCTTAATCTGTCATTTCTACTCCTTTAGTCATTCTCTTTGCATTTTTTTGGGCTGTCCCCAGTCTGACCCCTTTTTCCCTTGAAGCCCAGGGCCCAGGAGGCAGCCCAGCGCTCCAGCTGAGACCTTCGCAGCACCAAGGAGATAACTTCATAGCTAACTTCAAAGATAATGCCATAACTCCACAGAGCTCCCCAAAGGCTCAGACTCTTCCCAGCTTCCCAGGGATTGGGAAGAGCGGTTCCCATTATGAAAGGAGACTGGGGAAGGCTGTTGGTCTGCAGATATAAGACACCCACATTTTGGTGTCCACAGGTCAGTCATCCAGCTGGCCAAGCCTAGGTCTCTGCTGCTGAGTGGAGCAAGTAGCTGTGGTGGCTCCAGTCAATACTGGGGTGGGATTTGGTTGCCACATGGGTGTCTAAGGTCATTTTAGCAGGAGATCCTGCTGCCATTCAGATGGGCGTGAGTCTTGTGCTGCATCTTCTGACCCTGTGTTGACATCTCAGGTGCTTTCAGACATTCCCAGTGCCTCTGTTTGGCCAACTGAATCATGTCTAAGGGTACCATGGGGAACAAAGGGAATATAAAGGGAATTTAGACATCCAGCTCACAGGGAGACACTGGCCTGGAGAAATTTATTAGTCTTAATCCACAACTGAGCCCTGACTTGGCGCGCCAAGTCTTACAGCCTCCCTTGCTCTGTTTTCATGTCTACCTTCTCCATTTCCATCCCTTCTCCCCATGCAGAGAGACTCCCCTTGCCCTGCTCGGTGGAGGCATTGCAGGACCCCATCCCGTCTACATCCCTGAGCATCCCCTGGGAGCAGGGCACTGAAACACCTGAGAGGGATCCCAACATTTGGGACTTGAGTCTTCTACAGATGAAAGGGATGGTAAAACACCTTCCCTCAACTCTACTAGCACTGTTGAGCCCTGCATGGAGAGGAGCTGCCTCCTCCTGCATGGGGATGTGCTGGAGGCTAAGAGGACCCCACTGCTCTCTGGAACCCCCCCTTCCCTTCTCYGTGCCTCGCAGATCCGGGCACCCCCAGCCCTCCGAGGGTTCTGACAGTAACCATGCCGCGGGGGGCTGTCAGTCAACGCAACGTTGGGCAGTGTCAGCTACAGTTCGCTGTAATCTCCCGGGGGGGGAGAGCGGTGCCAGAAGTGACAGCTACCTTTATCCACATCCCGGGGATATAAACAATATTGTGAAATAATGACAGGGGGAGCATAAGCATCAATATCCTTCAGACGCTTCGGCCCCCCTCTCTCCACCCCGGAGTATGTTCCCGAAAAGCCTCATTTCCTAATACCTGGGGTTTCTTTGCTTATTAGCCTTATCTGCTGGAGCAAAGTACCTCAGTGAAAGACATTTTTTGGTGCCGTTTTTTGGAATGTTTTTGTAATCCTTGCATTTATAGGCAAAGACAAGGAGATCAAAGCTGCCCAGGGTTTATAAAGCATGTCAGGCTGAAAGTTTGACATCAATTAAAGTGATATACATGTTGTCCAGATTTATGAGAAAACACTGATTTCGCCCCATCCCCTGCCCCCAAATCAGTGAGACTCTTTGCAGTGACTTGCATCTCTTTTCCGGGCCTGCTGATGAGTGATCGGGGATCTGAGAGCAACGCAAAGGGGACCCGGTACCCAGTGGTTCCTCCCAGCTGCAAGTCCTGCCCTTGCATGCACTGAGTTGTCCGGTCTCAGATGCTTCTATTCACTCTGCCCGTGGCACTGCAGTGGCGGCAGTCTGCAATTATTCACTTGAAATGTTTTTGGAAGAGAAAAGGGGATACAGGCCTGAGAATTCAGTTTTCCTCTTAATGCTTTTTTCGGGTCTTCTTTTGCCGCCTTTTGCGGTAGAAATTGTTTTGTTATCACCAGAAGGAACGGCTGAAAACTGTAAAGCCTTCATGTTTTGGCTGCAAATGGACAAATTCCCTCTTGAAAGGCTACTGAGGGGTTTCCTAGTGAGAGGGGTTTGGGTCCCCATGCCCACCATTCTCCCAAATACTGTCCCAGAGTAGATACCCTCTCTGTGACACTGCAGGAAAGGGGCAGGAGAGCCCTGTGGCTGGGCTGTTTGGGAGAGAAGAAGAGATTTCAGTTCATAGCCCCTCTCAGGCTCAGAAAACTGCAACTGAAATCATTTGTTTCCCAGGAAGGAGCCATGACCTCCTTTCCAGCCTTCTTGCTGAAGTTGGCCAACTCCATATCAAAAAATAAGTGACTTGTAGACCGTGAAGGTAATAGAGGGGAGGGAAGGCTGTCTGTGTGTTTCATCTTTAGGGTGCCCCMCTGCACAGGTGGACTCTGCTGCTCTCTGTGCATTTGCATCGATGCAGTAAGATGATGGGGATGGAGGCTGGAATCTCCCTGCCCTGGCAATCGCTGATCTATAGACACAGAATCCTCTCCCTATGGTCTTCTGTGATTTGCACTTCTTCTGCAAGGTGATAACACACAGACTAGCAAAACCTAACCTGCAAGAACATCTTGGAGAATATTTTTGGTGCTCAACTGTGTGTTTTGCAGCTCCCCTGCCTTGGGAAATTTGGTCCATGGAGAAGATCTGAAATGCCAGGAGAAGGTCAGCTTTCCCCTAGCTGGAGGAAGCCCCTAGACATGGATTTGGAAGCAATGGGGCTGCTACCACGTTTTTGAGCAAGCCAGATGATGGGGACTGCTGGGTGAAGCTGTGTACATCCCTGTTGTGCAGATTTCATTCACCTCTGGTTTCTGGCCAGGCAGTAAATCATGCAGGATTGTTTTCCTGTGGGTGGCTGGAGTAAATATGAAAACAATCCTGAATATCTGAGAACCTAAAAAAAGGTTCTGGATCTAAAAATGGCCAAAGGGAAGGTAAGGAGGGGGGTGAGGATAATAAATGCAAATTRGATAGTTCATCCCTAAATTAGACCTTGTTTCCATCTCATTTCCCCTGCTGTGTTTCAGATATCCTCCAAGTGTTTCCTGGCAATCCCTCTGCATTTTTAACATCATAATTTTGTTCAGCTACCCCAGCGTTCACTGCTCTTCCTGTGTCTTGTGACCGAGGGTTGATTGCAATGAACGTTATTCCTCAAGAACMAAACAGGAGCTGATTGTCCCTTTAACCCTCCTGGAAACAAACCCCTCGGAACCAAGAAATAGTCCAAAAGCACCTGTGACAGCTAGAAATGGAGCTCGCTGGGTGGAAGGAACAAGAGGTGAAGAGATCATAACAGAGATCAGGGTCTGGCTCCTGCTAGAGACATGGTCACAGCCCCAATTGCTTGGGCTCTTTCTCCCCAACAGCGTCAGGAACTGCCCTGAAGTGATGTTGCCCATCACAGATTTGCTGGAAATCCACTGCTGGTTCAGCCTTTCTGGGAAGCCCCCTGATTGCAGCACAAGCTGATGAGCCTACACTTTCAGCTTCAAAAGCTGTTAGTCCTCACATTTGTGGAGAAAAAGTGAAATTCTTCAGGATGGGGGAAGATACTTGAAACTCAGCAACATTGTTAAAACCTTATGGTTTTCATGCTAATCTGATGATAGCTTCTTCAGGGGCTTGAAGTATGGCACATGGGAAGGTGCCACAAAGCCTGGCTTTGCCTGTGTGCTCTCTGGTTGCCTCTGCTCAAGCCCAGGATATCTCAGGACGTCTGAGACAAACTGACTTTGCATTTCATTTGTGAAAGAACTGCAGATGTGCCGCCTGGATTGCACTGGTGACTTGAACAAAAACTACCCCATGACCTCCTGGAGCTGCCAGTCCAAAGGGGTGCACTCGCCTAAGCAGTCACATTTGGAGAACAGAAAGAAATGGAAGTGGAGATGCTCTTTGAGGTGTTCTTTTGGTCAATGTCAGCATCATTTTACAGATGCTTGTGAGCAAACCCATCCAGACACTAAAAGTCTAGATCCAGGTTTTTACACTTTGTGGATGTGAAGCCAGTTTAAGGGTGTCTGGCCCTAGTGATATCCCCCATGTCTGTGCCCCAGGCTGCCAAACCTGCAGTTACCCTGGTGACAAAATTTCTGGTGCTGCGCCAGGTCATTGGAATGATTAAGACTAACATAAAATAAAAAGAAAAATAATAAATAAAATAAAATAAAATAAAAAAATAAAACCCACAATAACAATAAAAATAAAAATAATAATAAAAATAAAAGTCTGCTCTCAAAACAGTAGGATGAGAGTCTTCACTTCCCCTCTGTTTTCTGTATACTGTTCCTTGACCCTCCAAAACCAGCTTTCTCATCAGAGAAAATGTCACTGAACTGCATCCTGAGTCACGGGACAACTTCTTCTTTTGATAGACACATGCATGGTGAGGTCATGCTGGAGACCATGCTGGAGAAATGGTGCTTTCAACATCCCCTAGGAGCTGCTGCCTTCCTTAAAATGCCCCAGAAGCTGTGTGGTCCAATTACAAAAAATATGATCGTTATGACTTAGCTGAAACAGTAACAGGGGGAAGTGATGAGATGATAGTTTCAGTTTCTTCCCAGACCACAGRGTTTAGGAACTGCTGAAGTAAGTCAGGCGTTGTGAGGAGCTGCTCGTGCTTGGGGGAATGAGCTGGGAGATACGTGGTGATGTGATTTCTACCTTTGCTCCGAACACAAGGAGAAAAGGGAGCAGAGTGGTCTGTGATTCAGGAACTAATGTCCACCATGGGAAGCTTGGCTTTTAGTCCCTGCGTTGTCACAAGTCGCTTGGCTGGTCTGTGCCCCAACCRTGTAATGAACACGGCAGCTTCCAGCAGCCGTGGGGGATTTTCCACCTCCTCCAAGCGAAACCCGGTGCTACAAGGAGCCTCCCAAATCTTAAGACACTGGGCCTCCTCCTACACATTTCAACACCTCCTCCAGATCAGGCTCCAGACTAAGGATAAGATTTAATCATTTATTGCCTTTGCATTGAAAAATATCATGGCAAAGCAGTTTTTCAGCTCCCCTTTGCTCACAATGGCTGTTTAATGTCCCTTCCCATTGCAGTCAYGGGAGATGTCGTCCAGTCAGTCAGCAGAGCCTGGAGGGATTCAGCTCATGCTAAAGCACGCACCTGCATCCAGCTGAATTGCTCCCCAGGCTCCACTGACTGTATTAGCTGGGCTGAATTCAGATGCCTAAACACGGGTATTTAGCATTTTGGGGGATCCTTTGGAGCTAATGCTGAAAGTCACATCCTCGTCGTGTCATTTATCTGGGAAGGGGAGATATGCAGTGATATTTGATGAAGTGTTGTCCCTCAAGCCGGTGCATGCAACCAGCCTGTCTGTCTGACCATCTTTTGGAGGAGCACTCTGAAAATGCCTGTAGCACYGTGAGTTGGCGTGGCGGTTTTTGTGTCTCAGCATCAAGAGATGCTTGAGAATGGACCAGAATCAACATTTATGTACCAGAGAGCTGATGCAAGGGTTTCCAGTACAGCTATCATAGGCTGAAAACAAACCAGAAGTCCTTATGAGAGCCCCTCTACTGCCCTTTTGCTGATCTCTGGAGCTATTTAGGACCTCAGGGTGTGCAGGTTTTCTTGAAAGACAACCAGTAGTTTCTTCAGACACCAGTAGCTCAGCACTTTCCACCTTCAGATTTTACAGTGGAAGCTGATGTTTTATCAGTGAACTGAGCTGAATAATCAAATTCACTAGGGAAAGAAATACTAGTTACTGCTTCTACGCAAGGGATGTTAGAAGGTTGTCTTTAATTGTGGTGCAACCACATTCTTTACTTCCTATTTTGKGCCAAACTAGAAATTACTTTGCAGGTCTGTTCTGCTCATTTCTCACAAATTTTTGGAGTCCCTCAGCTTCTGCAAGCTGTGTTACTCAGTCTGCGCATGCACTTACTTCTTGTTTACAAAGCCACGATGAACAAATACAGTCTAGGAAAGGTACCAGAAAGAGGGGTCCTTCTTCCAAAGAGCTACCTGTGAAAAAGGGGTCAACACAACTACCGGAGAGAGGAATGCACAAGAGATCACTGTTGTCTATATAGCGGTGCGATATGGGGCTGTAGCTTTACCTGTCCTGATTGCGATGATTCTTCTTATGTTTACAGTAGGAAAGAAATGGGAATAAGTGTTTTCACCATCAGGGGTCTAAATAGGCTCCCCGTGGAGGCAGTGGGGACAAGAGATGGAGCCAGGTTAGGATGGCATGGGTGAGTTTCTCAAAGTACTGCGTTGTGGAGCCTGCTGAACTCAGTGTCTCGCCTCTGTGGTCCCACCTGCCAGCAGTGCCCCTTTACATGATGGGGCTTATGTCCCCAGCTGGAGGCAAGAATGATGTGAGGTCTTTCTGGCTGACAAAGACCAGGTTACCCTGAGGGCTGTGATCAGTCCCTTTCTCTGTTCACAGCGATATCATGGTCTTCTGTGAAGCAAATGTCTGGGACCCCAAAGTATCCCTGGTGCCCTCAGGGACCTGATGGGCCACATGCTATGTGATTACACCACACTCCTGCACCTCAGGGCCAACATTTTTATGAAAACAGCTCTGCTTTGGGTTGAAAAGACCAGAAAACCAGGCTTCAGGGATGTCATATGTTACTCATGCAGCTCTCGGAGAGAGAGGGGACCTGGCGTATCAGAGTATCAGGCAGGCAGGAGACCAAAGGAGAGGATAACAGGAGCATGCAAAGAAACAAGCTATGGCAGTGTGAGCTCCTTCACTTCAACATAACTGTGTCTCCTGGTGGAGATTTCTCTGCTTTAATGGTGGCTGTGTCCACACGACACCTCCCGAATCTGGAGGTGAAGAGCTGTGGTCCCTGCCTAGAAAAAACTGTACTGGTAGGAGTCCCAGACTAGCCACAATTTATACTGGCACAACTGGACTCTCTCTCACTCAGCCTGTTTTGTTCAGAGGTTTAAGCTGTGACTTAGCTGATATTTGCTGTTTTGCAGTGCCTGTTTCCCAGTGTTGTGTCCTGGCATCCCCATCCAGGTAAACTGGATGGTGTCATGGTGAGGAGGGAATGGGCTTCTGGTTTGGGGGACAAATCCCTTCCTCCTCCCACAAAGAATTCAGATCATTCTTTTCAGGTGAATGAAATGATACCAAATATATAATTTTCTCTTGTTTTATTACTTAATCTCACAAGAAGTTGAATAAGGAGATCATAGCTTCATTTCAAGGCAAAACCATTGCACAAGAAAGAAAAGGCAAGAAATTTCATTTTGAAACTCAGGACAAAATGCTTCAAAGTTTTCTCCATTTTTTTTTTTTTGGCTGAAACAGCTTGCCAAATTTGGCCTGAACTTGCAAAGAGACTTGATCTGCCAAAACCTGCATTTTTCAGTGAATTAATGATTGTTATGAAAAATTTCAGCCAGCTCAGACAAAACCCAGAGCTGTTTCAAAGAGATAAAGTTAAAATGGTGCAAAAGTCTTCCCAGACAAGGCTTTATGGTTAGCTTCTTAAAGGAATGCATGTACCTAACTCCCTCTCAAATGACAGAGAGTTAGTACTTAATTCTTGGATGACATTGGCCCTTCATGCTTATATGGTGACGACTGTTTTTGACAGCAGAAGGGACTGAACCAATGAATACCGAGAGCAAAAAGCAGAGTTCACACTAGCTCCATTCACCCCTGTCCAAGGATTTGCACAGACTTCTTTACAGTACTATTTGAGCGGCATTTGGTAGCACACCACCCGACGTTAACGGATCTGGCCCTTCTCCCTAGGAGCAAATTTCTACACTTGGCGGGTTTCAAGCCCAGCTTGCTTTAGCTATAAAATGCACATTATGCTGAAAAATCCCAGTGACCAGCTCTGCTCTTTGGCCTTGCTTCATTTTCAAATCAAAGAACAGCCTCAGCATCCTCCCTCATCCTCCCTTTTATTTCCCTCTTGGCAAAAAATAAACGCGTATATTTTTCCTAGGACGCTGGTATCTCTGCCCAGAACATGCCATGATATTATTTTTAACTCTGTTTTCTCTTCCTTGCTTTTCTTTATGGAAGAGCCTTGGAAGCCCTCTTTTTTTTCATCTGCACCCGCATCTGCTTTGCCCTTTCCTTCCCTTCCTCACTCCTCTTGATAAAAGACCCTGGTCCAATTCCAGCAAACTGCCAAAGGTACCGTGCACGGAGCTGGGCAGAAATACCTCGGCTGATTAAATCACCCTTTTTAAATAGCCTGAGCAGTTAATGTCAACTCTCCCTGCCAAACAGTTTCTTGCCTACCCATATCCGTTCAGCGGCCAACCTCTCTTGCTCTTGACTTGTGCTGAGAAAAGGCAGCTCACAAGCCAGACAGATATGTAGACATCCCGTGAAACAACAGGAGGAGGTGCAAGTGAATAGTAAGACACATTGCTGGGCAGATCAGGCATTGCATTTCACCAAAACATCATTGTTTCCTTGCTGAGTGTGGAACGAGTGTTGTGTTAAGGGCCTCAGAGGACTGACTGCTTAGTTACAGTGTACCTGGGGGCTGTAGGTGAGTTTGGAGCTTCACTGTGCTGGGGCTGTTGTAGATGGATATAGGGAACCCTAAAATCTAGCCTTCTCCGTGGTGCCTCTGAGAAAAGGCTGAGGGGGACTTGGTAAGGTGGGAGCTACCTGAAGACTGGTGGTGAGGTGCGCAGGGCATAGGGCTTAGGTGGAAACAACGCTGTCTGGAAAGCCACAGGGCAGTGAGGTGTTTTTAGGGGCTCAGATGTGTCTTGGTGACCACCAAGGTCTTGCCTTACCTCTGAGACGTTGCAGTGCTTCCTGGTGCCTCAAGTTTTCTTCTCAAGGACATGGGTCAAAGTGGCTGACCTGCTCATGCACGGCTGAGCTCCCAGCTCTGAGGCTCCTGTTCACGTAGGGAGGAGGAAGGAGGTGACTCCACCTTGCTGAGCGCTCAGGACCTTGCAGATGTTGCATCCCAGAGAAAAGGCTGAAGAAGAGGCATGAGGATGTGACCTGACTTCCTCTGGGCTGGCTGTGGTCAGTGGGTGACCAGGGAAGGAGAGGCCCTTCTCTGGCTAAGAACGAGCTTTCTCTTTAGGATGGAAAAGCCTCTTTTTTTTTTCCCCCATCAATACTGGTGAAGGGTGGGCTGGCTGGACTGCAGCAAAGGCTAAGACATTGTCCTGTGCACGGTGTGTGCAGGTTCAAGTGCACTTCTGCATCTGATCTCCAGGCATTGCAGGGCTGTAATATTTCCTTGTCCTCATTCAGGTCCAGGTCATTAGCACTAACAGGTGATCGGGCCTGTGGACCAGGGGAAATCCTTCCCACAAGATGTCACAGGGACCCAGATCACGGTGGGTTTACAATCCACATGAACAGAGTGGATGTTTATACGGATAGAAAGAAAAGCCAACTTTATAACAGCAAGACCTTAAATAATACACTAGGGCTTTGTAAGGGATACAAACCTTTATATCTGAAGGGAAGAGGTAAATGGGGTCTAGAAGAAATATCCCATGGGAGCTGCTCATCCTGCTGCTGAGGGTATCTGGCACCTTCCTTCGATGCAATTGCTCCACTCCCCAGTGCAGCATCACCCTGGAGCCAGCAGCTTGGAGAGGGGACTCTGGACCAAAGCATCCTGCACCCAAGCCCCGTTATTGCATGCTTGTCTGCAAGCGCAGCCCTTGCCTGTCCTTCCTGTTCCCAGGCAGAAGTCAAGGTCTCTGCGGCAGGAGAGCCTGACGCAGGCAGCTCCCCACCGTGACGCTCCTGCACCCGGGTACAGAACATTCCCATGGGGATGCGAGGGTTGGGCAGGGGGGCCAGGGCGCAGATGTGCGCTGCCTGTTACCTTGAGCGCCGGGGAATGGCTCCGGAGCAAGCAGGGATACGGTTGGCTTGTTTTGCAGTCCTACTCCAAGCAAGAGGAGGAGGAGGAGGAGGAGTGGGGCCGCCAGCAGGGATTGCATGGGAGACTGCATTGGAAATAGCCGGCACAGCTGGGCTCTGTCCCGTGTCCTTCACCTCGCTGCTTTGCTAGGGGAAAACGGAAAGGGGGGGACTCGGCTGGGGAGCCCTTTGATTTCTCCTACTTCAGTTTCTTCCCAGGTGGAGGTGAACAGGAGCATAGGGGGTACATTCACTCTCTGGTCCCGAAGGCAAACAGACCAGCATGGATTAGATCCATCCTATGAAGCTCTCTTCACCTTCGGAAAAGGATGGCCACATTCAAAACAACTATTGGGAATGGTCCCTGGCCCATGATAACCCCCAAACCATGCTTGGGACTCATGTGGGTCAGTGCTAGCCAGGCCAAGCCAGACCTGTGCCAGACTAAGCAGGATGGACAATTTGGAGATGGAGGTTCAAAGGGGTTTTTCATGTTTCAATGTGAGACAGAACAACGTGATGGTCCCCTTTCCCTCCGTCCATCTTTGTGAGCTCCTCCTGCTTCAAAGGGGACATTGGTTGGGCATTTCCCCTGTGGTGAACCATCCTGATATCCCGTTCTTTTGCATCCAAGGGGGACAAGGCTGTGAGAAATCCTCTGAGTAAAATCTGGCCCGTCCCCAGGGCTCAGACCTCCCTTACTTGTGTACAAGGAGCCGAGGCTGGGAAACAGGAGGCACGCTCAGACCACCAGCCTGGTGGGTGTTGCTTTTATCCCAGCTTTAGATTTGCAATTTGCAGGTCACACCTTGGGGCTAGGATGTTATAGGTACATGCTGAAGGCTTTACAGTCTTCCACTGTCCCACTCTTTTTAGACCAAATACATAAGAAAGGAAACCAGGGCAATGGTTTAGAAGCACCTATAAGTGCTCCTCTAGCACCGCACACACAAAGCTGTGCATGTAGAGCACACACACACATTAGTGCTCCCACCTCTTCAGCCCTCCCCAACTTCCCAACCCACCGTAGCTGACACTCAGCCACAAGCTGAGTCTCTCTTAGTAATTTTGGCTCCGAGCATGCCTCTCCCTCAGGCTCCCAATGCTGTGGGAGTGAGAAGAGGGTAGGGGGATTGGGGGGAAGGGTGTAAATTGCTCACTGAGGATGCTATCACGTCAAGCCCACTGTTTACAAGCTGCTGCCAGGTTATTGAAGATCAGAGAGTTGTTGGGTCTAAACACAGCTACTCCTGGAGTGCAGCATGTCGAAGCTGGCTGATACATGTCCACCCGCTGCCCTTGGGTTGACCTTTAAGACCTCGGAGTTATCAGAGGGAAGCGACCATGCGGTGGGGCTGGAGGACCACCTACGGTGCGACGTGAGCTGTGTGGCAATCTTGCACAGCTCAAGGAGAGGAGATCTAGAGATACAGTCTACACAGGGGGCTCCTGGCCCATATAGATCCAGGGCTGGGAACCTATATGAGCATCTAAACACCTGGGATAAATAATTGCCAGCTCATAGACGGCAGAGGTGCTTTTTCCCAGTCTATCCAGTTGGGCTCATTAACCTCCTCTGTGGTGTTGGCCCATGGAGCAAGGTGGCTCTGTCCACCAGATGAAAAACAATGCTGGTGATTTCAGGCAAAATTGGGCTTAGTGGGTATATCTGTACTAGTAAATTCAAGACAGCCAGTAATTTGATCATCTGCACTGCTAAATTGTCAACACGCTCCCAGCATCAGCTTGGACCAGCTCAACTAGCATAGACCCAAACAATCCCTGGGCATCAGACTGGAGACAGCACACGCCAGGGACCATTCCCAAAATGTATGTTGGATGTGTCCACCCTGTTCTGGAGGCTGAGAGACCTTAATAGTGTGGATGTGGCCAGACCAGGCCAGCTGACCTCAGGGCCAGAGGACAGGCAACGTACTTTTTTTGTTTACCAGCACAGCCATAATGAGTGGGCTCAAAAGTTTAAGGTACTGGAGAGTCAATACCACCCAGAACAGCCCTAGCAGTGTTTGTCCTGCAGAAGGAAGGCCTTTGAGGTCCATGGTTGAAGATGGTAAAGGCAAGGTGATGGTGAAGAAGGAAGGTCAGAGCACATCCTCACTGTAGGGCAGGGTCCAATTTCAAGTGCAGAAGGGCTTGTTGTAATATTCATTACTGACCTCCTGGACAGGACAGACCAATTGTTCTGAAAGTTTGGTCTGGACAAGAAAACACGGGGCAAAGGCTCTCGCATTTACTGATTCAGAGCAGCTGAACATCCCTCTGCTTGCAAGAGCACGTGCCCCAGTCAAGGCTTATCCCTATGGCTTGGAGGTGCTCTATGTTCTGCCTTTCTTCTTTGCAAGAGGGACATCCTCCTAGCGATGGGCACTGCCCCATATAGCTCCAGTCTTTACCCTTCCTAATGTATCCCTATGGGCAAGCTGGGGGCCTGGTTGGGACCCGTAGCTTGTGGGGCATGGGAGAGCAGCAGACCATGCATGTAGGGCTCACTGGGAAGAAGGTCTGTTCTTGCTCACATCACATTGCTAGTTCGTAGCAGAGGGGAACCTGGAGGCCAGGCCAGATCTTTCTTGCAAGGGTTTCTTCCCAAATAAAACATGTGAGCTCAGCTCTGGGCTGGGTTCCTACATGCCACTCTCCACTTGGAAATACAATGAAATCCCTGCACTGGAGCCGTTCCTCTGCTATTTGTTCAGAGCTCCCAGGCAGGCACTCAAATTCCAGGAAAACTCAGAAAACTGACTGTAGTCCCTGTTAATGTCACACACAGAGGGATGCAGGTATGTGAGCGTCAAATACCAGAGGTAGCAGATACGTCCAGACTAGGTGTCCTCATTCCCAGACACCAATAGGGCTGTAGCTCCCATTTCTGGGCAAGTGGGTCCACATGAATGGCTCCATACCTACGTGCACTGAACCTTCTTCAGAGCATGACCTTCCCTATCACATTTACTGTTTTTGTCCTTCAGAGACTTCACTATGAGTGGTAATTGCACCCCATCTCCCTGTTACTGCCTGCTGGCCCTTGATGGAGTAGTGGTGACCACCACCATGTCTAAATCCAGAAGTAATAATGTTTCAGGCCCTCATGAAACCAAAAGAAAGATGTATTGTTAATACCTGAGTTGGGTATCAACATGAGAGCTAAGCAAGGTACCCCATCCTGGGGCCCACATTGTCCAGGCTTGGCTGTCAAAAGGACTCAGCACCTTGACTAGTTTCCAGGGACCTCTGTTTTGCACCTCACTGTGAAGAATTTCCTCAAAAGAGTGGCACCTTTGGGAAGGAAGAGCCGGAATCAAAGCTGCAAGACAAGACCAGAAAGATTGTGCAGAGACTGAAATAAAACTGTTGCTCTCCAAAGCTTTGTGAGGGATCTTGTTGTAAGTAGTCCACAGGGGCACATGATGCGTCAAGATACAGAGAGAAGATTTGGAGAAGTGACTTTTTCCTGCTGTTGCAGTATTTTTGAGATTTTGGAAATGTTTTCATGGTCCACCTGAGTGGACCACCAATAAGTTTTCCATTCAGATGAGGTGTTTTGGGAAATGTGGGTGAATGAACTGTATTCTCAATGGGGGGAGTCCTTGCAGTTGGATTATTTGTTGTCTAATAAGATGCATCCTCCAATCTGAAGCTTTTTCTGCATCTGGGGCATTCATAACATCTCTTTCAGCTCCTGTAATAAGGGCTGTGCTCATGCTACAGGCTTTCCCTCAGAAGGGACATCCATGAGCTCTCTCTTCTCCTCAGCTGCCCATTTCCTTGAAGCTCACAGGAACATAATACCTCTGCGATCTTCACCCTTCTGGCCAGGGAATCAGGGCTACAGCAAGAGACACTTTCCTCCCTCACTGGGTGGCCAGAAGCTGGGTGATACAGGGTTCAGCAGTGCTGCCAGAAGGACAAGGGTTCAGAGGAACCACGTCCCCAAGGCCCTGCTCTCTAGACCCAGATGATGATGCTCTGCTAGTCCAGGACAGCTTCTCTTAACCTCATCCTTTCCAGCTCTTCCCCTTTGTGTAGGAGATTTGTAGCACAGGAGTTTCACCCCAATAGCTGTTCTCCAAGGCACTAACCACGAGGCTGGGCATTTAGCATTCCAGATATCCAGGTTTTGCCCCAGGAAGTCCACCAAACCCCTAGCTTCTGTGGTATGAATCTCTCCTACCTCTCATTTGTGGCTGTTTGTCCATCCCAAGAGTCTGCCTGACAGCTTTGATTCAAGTGAGCATATTTTCTCTGTGAAAAACTTGGTTTTGTCCAGATATTCCAGGTGGCATTTAGTGATAAGGAAAGGCTTGGGTGTTACAGCAGTTTCTCTTGGCTTCTTTCTAATATTGGAAACACCTCTATTTTTGAAGAATATCCTCTCTCAAGCAGTGCCACCACAGTGATTTTCATTCACAGCTGCCCAGTGCAAAGGTAAGGCGACCATGCTCATTCATTCTTCCTAGTGAGGTGCACACGATTTCCCTTTTTTCTGCCATTACTCTGTTGCCCACATCGGCTACCAGTGGCTCATGCACCAATGTTTGAGTTCAGGGTTGATTTCAGCCTAGAGGAGATGCCCTGACTGGTACATCAGGAAAACAAGGATGCTCTTTCTCCTTGGGGCCAAATTTTGGTGCATATGTTACCAAGGGACAAGCTACGTGAGAGTTACTGCTGCATGGGGCAGGGGATGCTTTCCTGGGCTATGCACCAAGATGGGATTGAGGCCCTGATTCCCTTTACCATCTGTGCCCTTTCTTGGTGGACCAGACATCACACCCCTGAGCATCCCCAACCCAGGGCAGCGGACTGACCACAGCAAAACTCCCATTACCCTGCTGCGGCTGCCTTTCTGCTATCTCCACCCTGTGGCTTCAGCCTGCCCTGGATAAAAAGAAAAGAAAGATAAAAAGGCCAGGAAGAGGGATCAGGTGAGGACGAGTTAAATATAGATTTGAAAGGCTGGGGGAACTCTCTTGCTATCACGGAGACATGATCTGTAGAAGGTCTGGCTTGGGTACAACGGGGGTGACATCTGGCATTCAGAGGATGGTGGTGGGAACTGGAGACTCYGGGGAGACGCTCCTTCCTCCTGCTTTGCTGGCACAGATCTGGAGCTCAGATTTAAGGCAGAGAGGGCGAGCTGGCTGCAAGTCCTTTGTTTATGACCGCGAGGACAGCAAGCACAGGCTCCCTCACCTACAAGGGGAGACGGAGCAGGATCCCCTGACGCCAGCTCCCAGGATTGCAGGCGGGCCAGGGAAGTTGGCCGTCCCTTCTCTCCAACGTTGAATAAGCTGCTAATTTTAACTGGGAGTGACCTTGAACAGATTGGTGGGGAAGGAAACTCTGGAGAAAGGAGGTCTGGAAGCAGCCTAGAAAAGGAGCACCCAAGGCAGGTCACAGCAAAGCCTGTCTCCAGCAGCGGGCAATTGCAGATGCCATGGGTGGAACAGAAGAAGGGTGCTACAAGAGTCCTGGGAGAGCAGAACAAGGAAATCAGCAATTTAGAGGCTTCCCGAGCCGAGGGATGGTGTCGTAACACCTGACTAAAATCACCGAGGGATGGGTAATCTTCCAGAAACAGCTCCAGCCCTCCTGCCTGCAACCCAGCAGGACTGAAGGAAGTGTCTTTGACAGATCCCACAAACCTCTCTGGAGCAGCCATGGGCCCTGAGCATATAAAGAAAATGCTCCCCTTGAGCCTTGTTATCCGTGGAGGGTTTTTCTGGCTGCTGGCAGAGATGGGATGTTGCACTGAGTGGGGATGGAGAGTCCTTTCCTTGGGCAGATTTGCTGAGGACTCTGTCTCTGCTTCACATCAGTAACACATCTCTACTCTCTGCCACCCACACAGCCTGGCTGTGACGCATGGCCCCAACCTCTCCTTCRGTTAGGGAGTGCTCAAGGATGGCCACCCACACTTTTCAGACCCAGCCTGGAGCTTCATCAGCCCTTGGGGATGCTCTGAACCAAGACTTCTTGGAGAAGCAAGCTAGATGAAGTCTTCCTTGGCTGTAAGCACTAGGCTAGCTAGCTGCCTGGCCAGAGAGGTGGCCCTCCTGGCAAAAAGTGGTCATTGTTCCCTTTGGTGGAGCAGCTTGGAGACCAGAGCTCAGCCTGGCAGGACATTGATGCCCTTGTTTGCTCTGCAGTATTTGCCAGGGGATATTTGCTCTGCCATGTGTGGGTGGAGATAAGCCAGAGCGAGGTGAGGGCTCCTCACCACCTCCCTTCCCTGGCAACCCTGCCTCGGTTTTCGGTGGCAGCATGGCAAGCTCCAGGCACCCTGTCCGGCATGGAATGGGTGGGGACACTCAGATCCTCAGGGTGCCAGGCTCTTTATCACCCTGGGAGAGGTCCTGAGCTCCTGGTACATGCCAGCGTGCACTATTGGTGAGGCTGTACCTGCCAATGCTATTCTGCTCAGGACCAAACAAGAGCTTAGCATGGGATGGTGTTGAAAAAAGCTCATTTCCCAGGATGTGACTTAAATACATCGCTGCTTTGCTTTTGCTTTACACTAGCCAACCAAACCCACCTCACAGCTCCAGGGTCCAGCTGCAGCCTGTTAAAGTAGATGCAGACCTCTCTCTGGTGGGCAACTTCCTTCCCAAAAAGGGTACCAGCTCCCCCATTAGCCAGAGATCTGGAAATGTAATGGACTTTTCTTCTTTACCCCTGCCCTGGCTGAGTCCTGCAGACACAGGGTTGCAGTGTGAGCCAGAGTCAGGCAGATCAGGGTGTTAATATAGCATGGGGAGAAAGAAGAGAGTAGAAGAGCCTTTCTTGAGAAGCCCCTAGGTCTTCACACCCTGGGCAGGGCTATGTGCTCCCTCCTTTTCCTTCTCCSTGCTCTGCTCTTCCATCTCAGCTAATTTTCTTATCCTGCTCTGATTTTAACCCAGCTTTCTAAAGACATTCAGGAAAGCCTATAGTGTATGCTATGCTTAATCTTTTATTAGACATGAGAAAATCCACATTGCAATGAATGTCTGGGTGATGGGAAAAGCCTCAGCTGGAGCTCACACCTTACTAGACATCAGAGAAGCCACCTGATTTCCTCAGTGCTGCTGCTCCCCGCAGCCCTGCCCTCTCACTGGTTTTCCTTTGCTCTCCCTCTCGCTCCCACCTCTCTCCCCTGAGGACCTGATGATTTCTTTCTCACCCCCTGGCCCTAGCTCCAAGTTTCCAGATGCACTTTCTGCTTTGCTAAGATGAGTGCACAGGTATTGCCTGGAGAAGGTTTTACACTGCAGCCACGAGGGTATTTCCACATCTGTTAGGTGGAGAACTGAGAAATACCACAGAAACCTTCCCTCCAGTGCCTCAAACCACTCGCAAAGAGGGTGTTCATGCAGATGAACTCCACACCAATAGAAGACCAAACATTACCTGCACAGATGAAATTTCAGACAGGGGATGGGGATGAGGTAACAGGACCAAGGCTGCATGGGAAAGCAGTAGCAAAGTCCAATAACGGAGATTTGGGTCTTTCCGTATGAGAATTGGAAAGACCATTCCAGTGGTCTTTGGAAAGACCACCTGACACCTGGGGAAGAAATTAAAGGACTATCTTGGTTGTTATGCAAGATACATATCATTAGGTACCCCTTTTAATCCTTGTCTTGGCCATTCAGTTCGTACTCTGTTTATGGCAGGAATTGCCTCTTATCTTTTAAAACACTTTGCACAGCCCGATGCCTGTACAAAATAAACAACATGCTCTTCTTGGGTAGCTCCAAATGGTCCTTGTAACTGAGCTGTTTGTGTGAGTGATAGGGTCCCTGCTGCAGACCACTCAAGATCTCACAAACTGAGTGTGAGAACCTGGATCACTATTACCACATTTCTCGTGCTCTGAGACCCACCTGTGAGCCTCTGGCTGGAGGTTACCCATGGTGAAGAGACACCTCTTAGGCCGCCAGGTAGGTATGGGAGTGAAGGGGCTCTTGCAGAGCTTGCTGGGACCATTGCCGACATCCTGGTTCCCTGGAGTACAGTTGCCTCCTGGGCTGGAGGTCACAGGAGACAGCATCCCACTTCTCACCTGGGTTTTTGACTGAGGTCCCTGATGTACATGTCCAAGATGCAGACTGGAGTGCAGGTCCTTTTCTCTCCAACTGAATGACCTCTGCTGTGGTGGAGCTGTGGGGTCCGTTTCACAGTGGTTTTGGTGRCTGTTGCGTAAAACCATGGCTGCTCACGGGGCTCATGGTCTCCCTCCACCCCCTGGAGAGACTCAAGTTGGTGGCACAGCCCCCAGCCTCACTCCCCTAAGCAAAAAGAGAGTTGCCAGTGGCTTCTGCAATGGCTTTGTGGTGGAAGCACACATGACTATGCAGCCAGGTGAGTGTCTGCCCCATCCATTTATCACAGGCGTGGCAGGGAACAAAATTCAACAAATGTTTCTGCAGCATGAATAAAAAAGGCTATGGTGTCCAGTGCAGAGGAAGCACAGCTTACAGTCTCTTTGTTATGTTCACCCTGGGCTTGGCCACGTGTTGCTATTGGCCATAAAAATATCCATTTCCTTTCTAAATTGAGCTACAATACTTGACTCTTTGGCCTTCAGTGATAATGAAATGCACAAGTGCTTAGCAGACACCCTGTAACTCTTCTTCCTGGTTTGCTCCAGCACAAATGATCCACAGTTTTCAGTTCAATAAAATATTTACAGCCAAGGAGTCATATATCTTTCATTTGTTTTTATTTGCAGTGTGTCACCTCAGTAACAGAAATCTGCTAGTCCTGCATGGAGTTCCTGGTGAATGTGAAAGACCAGGCTGGAGTTCAAGCAAGGGGAAAGACTGTTTCTTCAAGTCCAGTGAAATTATTGGATAAATGACTTCTTGTTTAAAACGGGCTTTGTATAGTTATAGCACATATAACTTGTCCCTTGGAACCATGAAACAAGTGGACCAAGCCTTATTCATCTTAAATTAGCTCTAGGACCTACTAGCACTGGGCTCAGGGGGCCCAGGAACCAGGTTGTGAAGATGGAGATGGGTGGACAAGGTTTGCTGATGATTCGATAAAGAGGTCTATGTAACCTTGTCCAAGCCCTGGCCACACGGCTGCTCCCCAGCTGTTCATGTTGAATCGGAAGAAGATTTTTGATGGCTCACAGAAATGCTTGGGAGGAAAATTAATCTTCTTCCATGAGGAGCGAAGCTGTTGTAGAAAGCAGTTGCAGATCAGATGTGTTATGGGTGGGATAAGAAAAGATCTCTGAGACACCAGGGGTTGATTCACCTCCCKGTTTGGATGCTTTGCGGGGGTGAAATCCCACCTCCTGCACACAGATGTCTAATGCTCTTTTCCACACCCTGAGGTTTCCCATCCAGCCCCAGATGCAGTCCTAGAACGGTGCAGGTCTCTCATAGATCCCTATCTACCAGCCCRGTGGAAACATCCTGGACACCCTAGGGTGTCTCCACTAGATCTAGGATTTCTGAGACTGGATCATCTCACCCAGTTCCCTTCCTCCTGGTCTGGGACACTTGTTTTCTGCTATTAAATCCCCCTTCCCTCCTGAGGATGCAGGGAATGACATTTCCAAGATGTGCAAACCAGCCATTTCCAGACACTGGCCTCCTGTGAATGCTAAACCAGTCCCTATGTCCTCTTTCTCCCAGTTGTGGGTCTGCAAAGGAGGGATAAACAGCATTTGAAGCCGGGCAAAGTGCTGTTCATGCCCACACAAGCACTTCATCCCATCGGGAACACCTGGGAAGTGATGCTGTCATCACGGTGGGGGATTTTGTCGCATCACAGGTGACGGATAGGGGCATTATGGCACTGAAGATCAAGGCCTTGGACTGAATGTAGCTGCTGGTAGCCCAGTTGTCCCTACAGCTTTGTTATGAATCTTCCCACTCCTTTTTCCTTCTAGGTTCTCTTGCAGCAGTGGCTTGCACAGGTAGCTCTGTGTCACGTGTTGGTGATGGTCAGGTATTTTTTCTGGCACACGGGTTMTCTCTGCTGTTTCTTTCTCATAGCATCCTTGTTACACTATGAAAAGCAGCCTCTACAGAAGGACTCAAAATCTGGTTCATGGGGTAGAAAACAGCAGACCAAGCACCCCGGGAAGATGCTGCTCAGCGCCATAACCTGAAGGGGAGTCCACCTGGGTCCCAGCCTGGTGCTCGCTCCTGTGGTCCTCACACCCCTTCAGTGGGCCATCTGTGCCTCATTYCTTCATCCTCCACTCCCCAACCCAGCGCAACTGCTGATCGGAGACCACCCTGCAGCCTGACATGGGCATTAACCCCGGAGCAGTGAGATGCATTGGAGAGCAGGGAAAGGGCATTTGAACCTGCTTGGTGCTGGTGCTGGTGCCCTGCTGTGGGGCTGGCATGATGCACCGATGCCGCATCAGGAGCTTGTGCAATGAAGGGCTCAGCAAAGCAGGGAGGGTATTTTTTATTTTTTGGATATTTTAATTTTTTTTTTTTTATTCCCCCCCACCAGCTGGGTGGCAGGAGCCACCCAGATTTGCGGGGAAGGAGGGACATCTCGTGGCCACACCACGAACATCTCTTCTGCCTCGGGGCTCCAAGGCCTCCTGTGCTGGCGGTCGGTGGGATGCACCCCGGGCATCCCCCCTTCCCACCCCGGCTACCACCCCAGCATCACCCCAAGCTGCCCAGGGAGCCCCATGGCCTCTCCCCTTCTCCTCCGTGGGCTGGGGGTGGGCACGGGAAGCACAGGGGCCTGTTCTTGCCCTGACGTCCGAATAAAGAAATGGGAAACAGTCGTATTCAGTTGTTTATTATTGACCTATTGACCTGGGGCAGAGGGGTGGCACCACCTGGAGAGATTACTCCAGAGCTTGGGGGCCTGGCATGCCCAAGGAGGTGCAGATGGGACACGTTCCCACCCCTGACCGTAGCATGAAAGGGGTTGTAGTATTGCCAGCAGTGGCATCAGAAGGTGGGGAGAGATTGTGCACCCCTCATACCACCACCCCGGCCATGGGCCCCTCTTCTTGGGGATGCAGTTGCAGGGCTCAGGGGTTTTTCTTTCTCTGGGTGGGTCACAAAGGAGTGTGTTGTCCTTCGTGTCAGAGGCGATGTCTGCGAAGTGGGTACAGACCTCCAAGGTGGATGGGGAAGGAGCTGTGCCAGCTCTCAGCCACCTCTTTAGTCTCCATGATAACCACAGAGCTGGCAGCATCCACCTCCCTCATGTCCCTCCTCATTCCCCATCTCCAAATGCATCTTGGTGGCACAATGGAGAAAGGGAAGGGCCTGAAACGAGCTATCGCCGGGCTGTGCGGGATGGTGGCTTTCCTCCAGATCTGTCCCTAGGCACTGGTGGGACCATGGCTTACTGCTGAGGCTCTGGCTCATACTGCTTCTCTGTGGCAGTGTAAAAGTCCTCGAGGACTGACTGCAGGTACTCGAAGGTCGGGCGCTCCTCGGGCTTGTTTCGCCAGCATTTCAGGATGATGTTGTAGAGTTCACCAGGGCACATGTCCGGGCAGGGCATGCGGTAGCCCCGCTCCAGGTTGCGAATCACCTCGGGGTTGGTCATCCCTGGAGAGAAACGCAGCCCAACAGGAGTTATTCAGCACCCTGGGAGTGAAGCTCAGTGCTCYCCGTAGCTCACATCCAGGCAGGCCTGGAGGGGCATGAGGGACYGTGATGCTGGGCCATATCTGAGCACCATCTCTTCTTCAGTGTTGTGCTCCCCGCTCCATCCCTCTGCCCCCTCCCAACTCCCCTCTATAGGTTTTTCCTAGCACAAGTATAACTGAGGCTCGTGGGAGCCTAGGAGAGGAAACCCAGCATGAAGAAACAGGGGTGTGTGTCTGGGCACGCGTGTGCACACTTGGGTATGTGTCTCCAAGCGTAAAGCAGCACTAGATGCTTTGAAGCTGATGCACACTCATCCCGTATTCGCAGCGCGCTGTACCTGGATAAGGGATCCTGCCGTAGGTTATGATTTCTGTCAGGAGGATCCCGAAAGACCATACATCAGATTTGATGGTGAAAACTCCAAAGTTAATGGCCTCCGGTGCTGTCCATTTGATCGGGAATTTGGCACCTGTCCAGAGGAAGCAAAGGGAAATAGCACGTGGAGATACAGCATCTCCCTCTGCTCCCACAGGCACCAGCAAGCAGGTCCCCAAAAACGGAGCCCTGGGTCCTGCGGGCTGTTGACTGCCTCAGGGGGCTGCGATGGGACTTATTGATGGTACTGTGGAGTTACGGAGGTAAGGCCAGAGGAAGGTAATTGCTGCCTGTCTCCTGCTTTCATTAAAAGGTCATTTCTACCTGGCATCTCTTTGCCTTTCTTGGTTCTTTTTCCAGTGCAATATCAAGGCTATTTTGTCTTAAAAGACTTTTGCATACATATATGTTTATAAACATCCATAGATACTGATACACAGAGGCCAAATAATGAAGAAACTTAATTGATTAGGTAAGTACTAACGTGCTTATTAAAAAAAAAATCTGGGTAAACTATTTTACTGATGAATTTAAAGGAATCTACAGCCTTATAACACCTTTGCATCTCGTGTGTGTTTAGCAATGGGATCTCAGGAATGGAGCCAAGAACGGTAGCACGGACCAGCGCCGCGCACGCCGCGGGCGTGATGCTGGGAGCGAGCAGTGCCTGCCACAGCCCTTGGGCATCAAGCAGCTCTCGCGAGAGACCCATCGYTCGTCAGGTAGCAACCCACCGTGGGGAACCAGTGGGTTTCTGTAGCCCAGACTATGTGTCTGTGCTATTCAAAACCAACGCCTAGAGAAGCTTTATTAGAGGACAACAACAGTAGGATTTTATTCTGTATAAAATCACTCACTGGAAGGGGGCTGTTTTTAGCAAAAGTGCATAAACGATACAGCAAATATAAATTCTTCGGTTCTTTAAGCTGCATATGTATATTGAAAACAAAAAAGTCCCATTTTATTTTGTCCACCAAGATTTTGTTTTGCATGCTGCGGACAGCAATGACCATAAGAATGTGATTTCAGTTTAGCTAAGGCCAAAAAAAACCCCAAAACACCTTGATACGTAGAAACTGAATGTGTTAAAGACTGCAGAGGAAACCACATTTTTATTTGTATATATCCTTTCAGGACTGAAAGCCCAAATGCAGTGTGTGAAATAAGTGTCTTTGTTCTTGCATATCATACTTCTGACAAGTAGACTGACGAGGCTCGGAAATGCAGTCTATGAAGTGAAAATTGTTCAAAGGAGATAGAGGGGCAGTTGTTATTTCAGATTGAAGCTAGCTGGAAAAATGCTGATAGGAACTGTTTTCCACTGGAAAGGTAGCTCCTTGGGGTATGTTAACAGAATTATACTGATTTCACCAAAACTTCTCTTAAGGATAAAAACTGCCTTAAAAAAATACAGCAATCTCACAGTACCCCTTTATGACATTTCACAAATTACATTTGTGAGCTTTTACTACTTTGAAATAGTTTTACGTGTTGAAATGGGCATAATTTGTATCATAAAGTATTTTGGGAACAGCAAATTGAAAGAAAAGTTTCCTGTCTTATAAGAAAACAAAAATCTATTCAATTTCCTTTCCCCAGAGTATTATTTATGGGGAATTTTATCTTCATCCCAACTCTAGAGGTGGAGAAATTTCCAAAATTTGAAAATCTTCTGGAAAGTGTCACTTATGCCAGACTTAATTGTTTTATTTCAATCATTTCTGCTTGTTTCCCTGATGTTCTATAAAGTCTTTTTGCAATCTGAATGACACGATCTCAGAGTCCGAGGTCAGTACAGAGAAAGTACTGAGAAAAAGATGTCACCAGAGGAATTTGACTCAACCCTGTTGTCAAATGGCTATAGATGGACCTCTGCACCAACCAAACTAATTATCACCTCTCGTGACCATGCTCTCCTGTCCACCACCAGTTCAGATACTCAGTCCCAGCAAGGGGCTTGGCTTTACAGGTGGAGTCATAAGGAGATTTCACATTAATATGGGAAATATTGGGGTTTGTATGCTTTTTTTATTTGGTTGGTTTTGTTTAGATGCTCAAGGTACTCTGTTCCCATGAGAAACACCTGCCAAGCTGCAAACCCTCTCCCATGTATCATAAGTTGTCCCTCTGTTATGGAAGGGACTTGATCTGATCTGGGCTCGGTTTGCCTGGGACATCTGGAAACGGCCGTTAGGTCCAGATTCGTGGCTCCAGCTCCCCTCTGCGGTCCCGCGGTGTGCGGTGACTGAGTTACGCTGCTATTTCCTTCCCTTTGGACTGACTCACTGTGCACACGTAGGCACAGGCAGCAGGTTTCATTACCAGAGGTCAAATTCCTCCAGTAACACAACCTGAAATTCAGCAGGACTCTCCCAAACAGTGCCAAAATACTTTTTTCCCATTTCCCTCTGCAAACCTCACTTACTCTTTATTGTCCCCAAGCGCTGCTCCCTCTCCTGGGACTCCATTTTTGGCTCTCTTGCTTGCTCTGCCTGCTGCCTGGGTGCTGACAAGGGCAGCGACGGGGGSTCTGGCCCCACGCCATTGGCAGTGGTGCCCCATGCCTGGTCCCAGTCCAGCCCTTGGACACCCCATATCTTGGCATGTCTGCATGGCAGGAGGATTAGAGATAAGGGAAATGTGTTGGTGAGGCAATGTTGGGAACGACACCCACCTTCTTGTGCCAAGTACTCATTCTCGATGATCCTGGCCAGGCCAAAATCAGCAATTTTACAGCAGAGTGTCTCTGAGACGAGGATGTTGGCAGCTCTCAAGTCGCGGTGGATGGAGTTCATTCGCTCGATGTACGCCATTCCCTCTGCCACCTAGGAGAGGAGGAAAAGTCCGTCTTCATAAGTCACCTCCCCGTGACAACAAGCTAGCCTGCCTGCATCTTACCCACCCTTACAACTGCACAGCATGTGTGTAGGGTTGCTCCATGGATGGATGGATGGACAAATAGAGAACAGACAGATAGATAAAGAGGTAGACAGAAACATACATAGATAAATAGATATTGCCCCTGTACATGTGCATACGTGCAGCTCTACCAGCATGCACCTGGCCTCCAAAAGCTTTAAGCAGCCAAGTCAAGCAGAACAGAAGCATCACTCTCTGTTTTGCTCAGAAGTTACAGCTGTGAGTTGTGTCTGTAGTGAGATACAGAAATTTAAAGCAAACCTGAAGCCACATCACTGGATTCCCAGTTTCTGCCACAAGATTCTACCCTCTAGTTGGGATTTTAATCACAAACACTCCAGATTAAATATGTGAATTAAAAAAAGAAAAAAACCCTCAAAGAGCTCATCCATCCCTCAGGCGCAGTAGCAAAGTCCAGAACTAGGAGGACAACTAGATGTTCTTCAGCAACCTCTTCTGTTCTCCCTCACTGGTCTGCTTTGGGGTGGGGAGGAGACCCCTGGAGATCCCTCTGCAATAAAACTGAGATTGGTGTTTTCTTTCCCTGTGCTGCATCCAGACTAGGACCCAGGACACAATACGGTTCCCCTCTGTTACCTACAGGACGCGATAGAGCAGAAGACCCAGATATCCATAGAAATATGACTGGGATAGAGAGTATGCCCCTAGACAAATCCCTTGTCCTGAGCATGTGATGCCTTCTTCAACCACCTCCAAACTTTACTTTGGGAGGTTCTTGCTCCCAAGATCATCTTTCATTGTTTAGCTCCTTGGAGCAGGGAGCAGCCCTGGGGAGGTGCCTGGTGTGTGATGAGCCCCTGTAAATGACGGCAGCAATCTTTTATTGCTGGGTGCTGGGAGATACAGAAAAAAAGAGACTGCAAAGTTACTTTATCAGTCGAGTCTCAGAATTGGGTTAGGCATTTATCAGGAGGGTGAGTGGATGCACACAACCCCTGCTAATAATGGTTAGTACCTATTAAAGCTTTTATGYGCTTGTGGGTAAGGGCAGAGCAATTTTCCACTCCATACAGGTTCACATCAGCATCTCGACTTACATGTGGTTTTAAACAGGATACTAACACGTACTTTCCAATGCTGCATTTCTAACCTGTGTCAACACCCCTTCAGTGCAAGTGCTGTTTGCTGCAGTGGAAAATGGAAGAATTGATGTAATTTCCTGTCCTGATGTTAATGAGATAATACCCGGCGATGGGCCCGTTCCAGCCCAGCGTGGTTTTGAGCATGTGAGACTGACCACAGGATGAAGTGCATCAGCCCAGAGATTTCTAATTTTAACTCCGACGGATGCTATTGGATCCAAAATCACGCTCAGGATTGGTTGGGTTGGGTGCCTGTTAGGCTGTGATGTCATCCCAACACCGCAGATGAACAGATTGCAAAATAGCTCGAGAGACTGCCCTTCTCCTCCTCCTCCTCCCGGAGCTACCCAGTGAGTGTTTGAATCCCTGCCCTGGGGAGGTGGTGCTGGGGTGGGAGGGGGAACGATGAAAGCTGTCCTTCCGATTGACGCCTATGTCTTGAGGGATGGGCAAAATCCTTCTTACCCCACGTGCTGCGGGTGGCTTGTGTGGGGTATTACACTGCTGGGGTGTGTGGGTTTGGTCTGCATTTGACCATGCTGGTCCTGGAAGCGGTGCACGGTGCAGGATGCTGCAAAGAGCGTGGAGGGATGTGAGAAGGGTGTGCAGGGTGGGTGAGTGCTTCCAGGTGCCCATGGAGAGGTGATGTCCACTTGTAATTGCTCAACCCCAGTGATGGTGCCCACTGTGGGGACTCTTTGACCATTGTAGTGAAGGGGTTTCTGGCCAGCTCAGGCCATGCCACATGATCATATTCAAGACTTTGACCCTGAACTCGGAGAGGAGGTTTGGGTGCACGAGTTTGCCCTGGGACGGGTTTCTCCCAGGGGTTCCTGCAGCCAGTGTGTTGTCAGACCTATACCACCCTTGTGCCTGGGACAGACAAGATCACTGACCTCTCSCCAGATGCTTCCACACACCTGCCTGGAAATGCTTCGTTATTCCACGTGCTCAATGCAAGTTAAAATGTTGTGTTAAATAAATACATGAGTACTTGTAGCTTCTGCTGTCCCTGCCTCAAAGCTGGGTATAATGTTGGCCAACAGCTTTGCTCTGGGTCACCCCTGTGACTATAGCTGAGTACAGTTGCTCTGGCTACAGCAATTTCCTCTTGCATAGAAATGCATCAAGCCAATTTCTGGGGTAATGCTCCCACCAAACCCAAGGGCTCTGTAATACGGATGAATTTGGACCGTTCTGCTTATCATCAGGAATTTAAAACAAACCACAGGCTATACCTTTCAAGAGAAGGAATGAAAGAATGAAAAAGGGAGGGAGGGAAATGGGGAGGTAAAGAGAGAAGGAGGGAAGGAAGGAAGRAATTAAGGGAAAGATACTTATTTCTTGCTCAGCAAGCTAGAAAACCAAACCAAACCAAACCAAACCAAACCCTAGTTCTCTAGCACTGCGCTAGGTTCCCCAGAGGCTGTCCTAAGGACAGCAGAGCATTGCTGAGCTGACATGCACATCCACACGAGGGCTGAGAGATAAACCCTAAGAGAGCACACCAGGAGGTGCTGTTTTTCTCCATGAAATCAACGCTCTGACAGACTTCAGACTTGCAAGCATTTCACTGAGGCAATAACAAATCACGGTCTTGAGTCTGTTTCCCAGAGGCTGTTCACTAACCTGAGCAGACATATCAATGAGTTTCGGGAGATTCAGTTGGCTTCCTTCTTCTGTCTTCAAGTAATCCAGCAAACACCCTGCAAAAGAGGAGAGACTGCTGTGACTCTTCTCAATAAGTCTGTGCATTTGCTTTCCCTGATGCTTCTCTGAATATATGCAACAAATCTGCCTGCATCCTAGAGAAAATCTGAGGAACCACAGTGGGTGTCCACTGGAGCATGTTCCATTAGGATAGCTCCCAAACGCAGCCCATTTCCTCCCTCTRTTTTGCACAGACCTTTTGCAAACTGCTGGGCATTCTTCACTCAAAGCCTCATAGACAAGAGGGGCAAAAGAAAGGACAGTTTCACCATGAGGGGAGTAAAAATCTGAAACAAACTTCCAGTAGGAACAGCAGAGATAAGAACTTTAAATACTCTTCAAATGGAGCATCACCATCTTGTGAAGTAGCTTATGAAATATGAGACCACAAGAGGCAGGATTTCATCGCCCAGAAAGTCCATTCCAGTACTAGAAACAAACTTGTGGATCACTTAGTCCTTCTGCTAACAGATTTGGTGCAATGCCCTCCTCCCCACTCCCCTTATGATGGGAGTACCAGCTGGCTTGTTGACCTGATCTTGCAGAAACCCAACAAAAAAGCTCCATGAGGCTTTTTACCATTGGCCATGTACTCTGTCACAATATAGATCGGCTGCTTYGTGACTACTGCATATAGCCGGACCAGTTTGTTATGCTGGAGCCTCTTCATCAAGTTTGCCTCTGCCAGGAAAGCATCAGGATCCATGCTGCCCTCCTTCATGGTCTTCACAGCCACCTTGATGTTGTTCTTGTAGTAGCCTGCAGAGAGATAACAATGCATTGAGGAATTTCAGCCTCTCTTCAGGCTCTATCAGTAAGGAACAGAAGAGCTTGTGGATCAGGGAGCAGAAAACCACAGTAAAAACTTTCAATCTCCCAGTGAGAAATGAATGGTAAATCTCAGTGCCAGTGGTCTCTGAGCAACCAGCAGGTATGAGAGGAGAAGGGAGAAACATGGCACAACTGTCAGTCCATGTGGCAGGGATCATCCCTGCTCTGGGTTGTGGACGTCCATGCAATGAGCCCATCCTCCCAGCCTGGCAAGACTCTTTCTGGATGAAACCCCTGGGGCCTCCCACCAGCTGGGTTCTCAAATAATCCAAACACCATCAAGAAAGCCAGGACTCTGCAGTCAGGACGTCAACTCAGTCTGATCCTGTCCACAATCTCAATTGCCAAGGCAACAGGCAACCACAAAGAGGACAGCAAAGGAAGCTGAGCTCACCCCATTTCCTCTCCCACTGATTAGCAGTGGGCAGGAAGGCATAAGGGATTCAGATCTGGGTTATAAAGTGGAACAGGGAAGCAGAAAAAGTGGGATAGTGAAACCCAGGTACCCTGCTGTGTGTAACTTAGGATCCTGCAACCATGCCCAGGATTCCCAAGAAGAACGAGAGCATGTCTCAGGAGATGAGTATATAGTTACTTCAACACCTCTTGCATGCACCTAGCCTATGAAACCCATGTTCAACCACTGATCTGTGCAAACACAACCTGTCTGGTCCTTCCCGTAGTATGGCATCTACTGCTACGTGTGTACCCATAAATATGTATTTATACTTTAGGATCCTCCCACCCAGACTAGTCCTGTCTCAGGGAAAGAGGGCTTTCCATCTCCTCTGTTTATATATTTTTTTCCTGGAATGGGGAGAATTATACTTACCCATCCACACTTCCCCAAACTGCCCACTGCCAAGTTTCTTCACAAGCTTCAGAGACTCCCGTGGGATCTCCCATTCGTCCTGTGCCCAGGGTCTCTGGGGAACCAGGGATATGCAGGGAGCTGTGAGTCGCTGGCACAGGCCATCCCCTTTCTCTGTATGAGGACGAAGCACAGGACAGTTCAATGGGATGGCAGAGCTAACCTCCTCCTCCATCTGCACATGCCAGGAAAAAGTCAACCCGTGGGAAACCTCCACAACCACACAAATGTTTCAGCCACAGGGATCAAGGCACCCAGAATGGACTCAATGAAAGGAAAAAGCTCAAAGGGAGCCATAGAGGAGCAAATTCTCCTGCCCAGCAAGTCCAAACCTGCTTCCCAAGCATCTCTCCTGTATATCCCTTCAGCATTCATCTCTCTCCTTTCCTGATGGGAGACACCCCCTGGTTATAGGGCTGTGGGCAGAGCTCACCTTCCCAATGCCCTAGGATGAGAGATAGGACATGGGTGCCCAAGTTCTGCTTGGAGAAGCACACCTTGCCCATGAGAGTGGATGGAGTGATGGTGGTGGCTAGTAAGCCTGTCCTCCCTCTGTCCACATGCCCACCTTCTGCTAGGAGACAAACCCATTAGGGAAGGCAAACAACTTACGGCTGTAATGATGGATTAGCTCTGGCAGGCTGGAGAAAGTCATCCTTGGGGAGATGTAATACCCCCCGCCATCTAAGGAGCGGATCCTGTAGTGTTTGATGATGTCTCCGTGAGCAGAGTCACTGTCTCTCACGGACAAGGAATAGGCACCTGGAGAATGAGCAGAAGAAGGAACTGTGAGGACGAGTAGGACCTGACCTAGGGACCAGCTGCGTCCTCTTTCTTTGCCTGCCTGCAGCTGCAGACATCTGTCCCAGCCCTTGCTGATGCCTTCTCAAGGCAAGTCCCACCAGACTGCAAAGCTACAAACTTCCCTCTCTCCAAGGCAAGTGGAGAGGATAAAGCTTCATCAGAGCTTAACAGGGCCTGTCGAGGCTTGGTTAAGACCTGCCTATGTCGTGGCCAACAGCCCCAAGGAAGCAATATGGCAATCAATAGCACATCTCCAGCCAGAGCAATCAGACGCTCCTTAGGTCATGATGGTCTTCCCACAGCTCCACGTCTCCCATCTGAGCTCTCTCAACCCCACCACCTCATCCGGACAAAACAAGTGACTGTGGTCTCACCAGTTTGTACAAGCACAGGACTGGCAAGGAGCTAAACTATCCCACCAGCACAGCCAGAATTTCAGTTAGTGGGAGAGAYAGGGTCAAGAGACATGTGTCCCTTTTCAGCATTATCCAAGGTCCCCATGTCCCTGTTATCCCCTATAACCCTTGTGCCAAGGTCAGTGGTTCAGCTGGGAGGTACAGAAGGAGGTACAGAAGGGGGGTTCAGGAGAATTGTCATAAATTTGTGACTGTGGCTAAACTACATCTAGATTCACATCTAGTTTCAGGTGCCTTTTGACCTCAAGGGAGCTACTCAACGGTCTACCCCTCCGACCTGCTATTCTCTCCTTATAATGGGTTTATAATCTAAACCATGGGGTTGGTTTTTTGCACGCTAAAACATCACTAGGTGTTGCTACAGAGCAGCAACTTCCAGCCTATGTCAGTATAAATTTCAATACAGCTTAGCAATGTTTTTTTTTCCCTTTGTCTGGATCATATTTCCGGAGTAAATTGTTACAAGCCTGCTGGGCTGTGAAAAGTCTAATACGTCACCCGGGTTGATAGGCTGCCTTTTTTTAATGTCTGGAAAGGCAAGGCTATATATGTTAAAAAGTACGTATCTGTCATGTAGGATCATAAGCAGAAGTGGGGCCTTCCACAGTGACTCTGAAACCCTAATCCTCCCCGCGAGGGGAAAGTTTACTAACATATAACGCTCGCTGGCTGGTGTTTCTCCATCGCAGCACCAGCAGTTCCCTACATTGTGGCTGGAAACCATTCCCTGTTCTGATCGCATTTTAAAACAAAAGAAAACCACCTCTGTGGATATTTGCTCTGTTGCAGTGATTATAAATCTTTCCAAGCAGGATTTGGGAGAGTCTAAAATTTTTCCTAGTGCTAGCGGTTGTTTTGGGGAGATTCCCTTTCTGCAAAGACCAGACTATGAGATATGGTGGCATAATGTTCATGGAAGACCTGCTGGTTTAAATGCAGAGCTAGGCAACCTCAAGACTGGAAGCACACAGCCTCAGCATGGGCTCTTTCTCAACAGAGGTTGCTCTTCTGAATCTCTCCTTCACCATGAGTGTTGGGCAGAAGACAGACCTGAGAAGCCCTTTTGACTCTATCACTCCTGCAGCTGAACCTCTGAGAAGCAGCCCTGCAGCATCTTCAACAGGGCAACAAAAAACTCCAGGGAAGGGCAAAGGAATGGATCATTTTTGCAGTCTATGTCTCAGTGACCAAAGGTCACTAGACAGCTAAGGGTGTCCTTCCCAGGGAGTGATCTTTGGTCCCTGGTGGCTGTAGAGAGGTGTTGGCATGACTTGTGTTCTCAGTGCTCAGCACAAGTCCTTCTAGAGTGGATTAGTCACATTCACACTCCCTAGCACTTGGCCCCAGACCTCCTCTGGCTCCTTTGTGGTACCTATGTGGCTCTAAGTTGTAAGTAATAGCAGTAGCAGTAGCAGTAGCAGTAGTAGTAGTAGTAATAATAATAATAATAATAACAATAATAATAATAATCTATTATTGTTGTTGAGGATGATGATATGTTATTTTAATTTCAAAGTGATTGAAATAATGTGCAGGCCAGGCTGCAGCCCATCAGAGTTGGGCTTATATGGCACAAGTCCAAGAGGGTGCTTTGCATGCCTGGGACGTGGCGTAGGGTATGTGTGGGATTTTTACAACGTAAGGCCTGCTAGAGGAAGGAGCCAAACGTGGTGTGAACCCAGCTGTATTGACGACAGACAGCATTGCAGAAGGGAGCGCAGGAATTAACGACTAACATGTGTGCAAGTGGGTGCCTGGGGTCCGAAAGTCAGCAGAGAAGAGGAGACCAGATCTGTTTGTTAGTGTGGTTGCACCCAAAACGCCTGCTCTCCTGCAGGACCTCCTCTCCAGACCTCACTGACCCTTTAAACCCTCCTGCATCTTTCAAACCAGTGACAGGCAGCATGCAGAGGTGAAAGGGGCTCCAGGCACCCTCCAGGCCAATCTATCAGCTGCTTACTACCAGCATTAATACTTATCCTGTCATTAGAGCTAATGACTATATTTCACCCCAAGTCAGAGTTTAGTTTGCTGGAGTGAGTGTGGCAGAGCTTTCCCTGTCATTCACCGTGGCCCTCGGGAGCTGCAGTGTAAAGGCAAAGCACCAGGGCTGAAAAGCTTCAGTTCTCTCTTCTCCCAGTGACAGCAGCAAATGCAAATTGTTAAGTGGAGCCGGGCAGACAGCAGGGCTCCTAATCTCCCCCGATGATAGCCAGGATGGCTAAAAGGAGTTCCTGCTCCTCAGCCACAAGGGACATTCGCCCGTCCTACAGTCCTGCATCGCATCCCGGCACAGAGCTGTGATGACACAGAGAGGTCCACGCCTGCACTCGACACCAGCTCAGAGCAGTGTGAGCACAACCACATCTTGCCTTGGGCAGCTCTGGGCGTCAGTCCCTCCTGTTCTGGGTCTGGGATCCCCAAACCATCCCACAAGAGCTCTCAGGTCCTTTTTGTTCAAAGGGTGGCAAGTTTTAAAGAGCAACAGAAGATGTAAAGGGTGGGATTCAACTTCACATCATATCTAGGGCTGATTCGGTCACCTAAACATGGGTGTCTGGTTCCACTTGAGATGCTCTGGGACATCTACATGGGCTTGGCAGATATGGTGCAAAACCACACCTTCTAGTGGAGCACCTGGAGATGACTCCAAGATGTTCAGGGTTTGGCAACCAAATCAAGCCCCTCTGGCTGCAGCAGGAGCTCAGGCAACTACCACGTGTGATACCTGCATTTTGATGCCTGCATCCCAGAGTGAGTCCCACTTTCACATTGCACACATGGCATCTCCTGTTCCTACAGGTCTCATCAGGCTCTTAGCTCCTTCCCAATGGGAAACCCAGGAGCTCAGCTGGATACGGTGGCTGAGCTCTACGAGGTCCCTCCTGCCGAGAGCTCAGACACAGCAGTCTTGCTGCGAGCCAAGAGTTCGTGACTCGGCACAGCTGTGTGACTGCGTTCCCGCAGGTTTCAGAATGATTATTACTTTGGGGGAAGATTTGTTTATTTCCAGCAGCTTCGGCAAGGCTAGCTCTCCACCAATGATTTCACTGCTGGTCTGCTTCCCACACTGTCTTGACAAGGACCCATCTTCCCGGGATGTTGAATGTGCCTTTCATGGCCCCTGCAAAATGTTGGCTGAAAGTGAAGCCCCCAGGTTTGCAGATCTTGAGTATCTTTAAGCATGAGCAAAATGAGACACTGCTTAGGATGTGAATAGGTCCTGCTCTTAGGCAGGGTGCAGAATGCATCCTGCTGTGGCTGAGACAACCCAATATGAGAAAACCGCCCTCCAGTGCACGCAGCTAAGGGGTCTACTTCCCTTAGCTTGACCCAGTGCTCTGCCCTGAAGGTCAAATGTTGCTGATAATGTGCAAAGTGAATGAAAATATACATCGTGGAGGAGGAAAAGACGAAGAACCTCTGGGGTTCGAGGGGCAGGGTTAATTCCATGGCATTGCTCTAGACAACTCGTGGTGGGTCCCAGGGTACTTTACATTAGCAAACTCAACTTCACGGCACATTTGGAGATGCGGGGCTTTCTCTTTTCCCCTTCTCTTTAGAGAGGAGGAAGCTGTGGTTAAGACATCAAATGGTGTCACCATGGCCATTCAGGCAGTCTAAGGTACAGAGTATCAGGCAGAAGCTGAACGCATAGGATGATTCAGAGAAGGATGAGGTGTTTGAAGGAATAACAGCCATATTTTGAGACAAGAATACTAAATATCAGAAAAGGCACAGGTGAGACTAGCATTTTGGAGCAGAAGCTGATCTCTGATCATTTGGGACTAACATGGGACTTTCATGGAGTGGAAGATGCTACGTCTACTAATGCAGAATATCACACACCTCCAGCTAAGTCTGCTTCTAACCAGACTTAGAGACAGGGCATTAAAGATTGGGTCTAACCTGGTTATTTCTCCTTGAATCTCAGGACTCCACCACCTCTGTCCAAGCCTCGTGCGACCTAGACCCAACCACGCTCCAGAGAATTGCAAGGAATGATTTCATCCTGTGTTTGCAGCTCATGGCTAGCAGAAGCAGGGGACAATTGTCCTGAGCAAGTACAGGGGAAGGTCTGATCCCATCCACGTGTGACATCTAGAGATGCCACAAAGACTAGGATCATGTGTGGACAGAGGGCCTCACCCCTTCTTAGCCCTTCAGATACAACGCACAAGTGTCTGCTGGGCTTGTGCATGGCACATGTGTTGCTCCCTACCCTTCCTGGGTGCAATGCACAGTCATGCCAGCTACCCCAATATCCCAGCAAACAAAAGGGAGAGTGGGAAGGGGATAAACAGAAGAGCAGTATGTGGTGACTAGTTCRAGCCTGATCATTTCAAAGACACCACAAAGGCAGTGGGGAAACCAATATAAAAGCAGAACCAGTTACTTGTAAAGGGAAATGCTTAGAAACAAGTTTCTTTGGTGTTTCYTTACCTGAAAGTTCCCTAAAAATTCTAAAAACTGCAAATCCGCATAGAAAGCAGCCCTCCTGCTTGGCATCAGCTCAGCAGGGACACGTGGAGGTGAGCCCAGGCATGCGGCAGGGGGGAAAGTCAAAGTAGGCTGCTATAATGCTAACACAGCACACCTGCCTGATGGCTGGAGGGAGAGGGCTACAGGAAGATGAGCATCTTGTTGCCCCACTTAGCACACTAGATATCACACCAGTTCAAGACCAGCACTCCAGTTTGACTCTATTTGTCAAATCCTGCTGTTGGAAGTGGCTGGAATGGCCAGGTCTGCAACGCAGCCAGCGCTCAGACTACATCTGTGAGTAAACTACACCATGCCAGAGCCTGCTTTCTAGCCCTGGGGTCACATCCACACCATGAAACTCTCTCAGCCTCCGAAACAGGGTGACTGCACTCAAATTGACTATTGGGAATAGTGCCTAGTTGACTCCAGGACAAAGCCTACACAGAGGCTGTGTGGATGACCCAGCTGTCACATCCAGGCTCTGGCACTATTTAATTTACTGGTAATGATGTAGCCACGGAGGAAGGGACAGACACTGCCTTGGATACCTCCCATGTGAACGGGGGAAAACAGAGACAAGAAAGAAAGAAGGAGATGCTACAATAGGCAAGAACTAGTTGTAAAATGGAGGATCCAGTCTATCCGTTCCCATTCTTATAGTTTGGCCAGGGCCTTGTAGAAGCATTTGGGAAGCAAGTCAAGGAAAAGAAGGTCCCATATTACTTCAGATGGATGCTCCAAGTCTCTACTGATCTATTAGGAAGGCACAAACCACCTTTTCCCATGTGGCAAGGAAAGACTCCTATATCCATTTCACAGGAAGGAAACCAAAGAACAGCAAGACTGAAGTACTCTCCTGAACTACTGTAAGGAGCTGGTTGAGAGCAGAACCATGGGACCACCATAAGCATCATTTCCTCCATGCTGTAAACACACCTGCTGGCCCAGAGGATGCAAGGAGAGAAAAGTAGGAAAGAAACAGTATGAAAATCCCATGCGACAACCTAAACTATTTTCCAGACTATCTACAAATTAACAGCACAGAACAAAGAAGTTGCGATTACACGGTTAAGTATTACAGTTAATAACTATATCCACTGCCTGAGAGAAGTGACCACAATGCTCTGCCCTTTCCATCCTCATTGGGTCATGTCTTCAAAAGCCAGCCATGTTCATAGGGAAGGAAAGTGGATGAAGTCAACCTTTCCTGCTCCAGTGAGTCCCCTTCCAAAAGCCCTGGTTTGCATCAATTTCCCCTGCTACAGACTATTAGGAAAAGCATGTTTCTTCTGGGAAAATGTTTCACCAAAAGACTTTTTCCAAAATTCTGCAATTTTCTGCTGCAAGCAGGAGAAATGTTTCTTCAAGAGTGCGTAAAAGAATCTCCATTTGCCAAAAAAGTAACATTTCCTCAGGGAGAAAAGGAAAAGAAACTCCCTACACATCATTTTGGAAAGTCTTTTCTGCTTATCTGTGTTCCTGCATCTCTGCCACAAACTGTAGTGACAAGAGCCACCCTTACCACAGCCTGAACTACACATACAAGTAACATCATGAGCAAATCTTTGCCTTCCAAATTCCCAGCTCACTTCTACATCCCTGCTGAGCCTAGCAAACACTGTTTTGCCCAGCTAGATCCAAGAAACACTGACACGGCTGAACATTGCAGCTCAGGTCTGAAAGGTTTTCCAAGCCATGGCAATAACGAGGAGTTATCCTTGTTCTGTGGATCTCACCTTTGCTGGTTTCACTCTCTCGGACAAGGAAAGAGCCAACTTTGTTACCAGAAGACAACAGCAGCCGTTCAGCATCTTTTCTGCTCAGAGTTTTAAAATACCACCTGGGAGACAGAAAAGGCAAAATTGTTGTTTGAAAAGGAAAAGCTCTAAAAAAAAGCAAATTCTTTCCAGTTAGTTCTTTTTTTTACCGTTACACTCTGAAACTGAGGGTTGTTTTTATCAACAAGTAGGGTTTTATCTGCTGGAAAGTGCCAGTAATAGATTGTTTTCAGTAGATTAACACCAGATTTCAGTCACTTTGGGCTTGTTTCACAGCCTAGCAATTCAGCCAGAGCAGAGAGTAGATGGTATGTGCAGTACCCCGTCCACGAGAGAGGTGCAGGCTCAGCCAGAGCACAGCCTCTGAGGCATGCAGGGACCCACGGCTCACCTGGCAAGTGAGTAAGCCCAGAGCAGTGCCCAGGCAGGCTGTGTATAAAGCAGATACGTGGGCTGGAGGCTGAGCATAGGGTGCCCATAGACATTTAAATGTACCCTTTGGATACAAAGAGCATTTCTGTCTCAACCGCATTTCTGTGTGCTGTTAAATATTTGCTGAATTCAGTGGTGGTTGGGTCCCTCCAAAAGGAGACTGCAAGCAGGGCTGATCATTTATAGCTGAATGCCATAGAGGAGAATAAGTCATGGAAACAATTTCTTCTGCTGCTTATATTATAGGCATAACAAACYCTTTTGGCTCAGTCTTTCTTACCATCTTCTTTGCAGGGAGCCAAACATGAAGCCTGCATCTGGGCTAATGAAACAAACAGCACCAGGCTGTGGGTCTGGGTGCTGGCACTCAGTGTCTGCCCCGTTAAATTGTTAGCATGGTCCCTGGCACATCTGAGGCCGGGATCAGTGCACCCTTCCCGAGTGATCTCCAGTCCCAGTTTCCATACGGACACCCTCTTGGAGGCTGAAGAAGTTTAACACTATGCGTGTGGGTGGAGTGGCCCAGTGGGGCCAGAGGACGGTCCCTGGCACTGCTAATTTACCAGAACAAACATAACCTTTATATTCTTTCCCCCAACTCCTTGTTTTCCACGATGGGTGCAATCAGGAGTCTTTGCCCACTTTCCCCATAGCAACCTCATCCTCCCRGCTCCACATGGTGCTTAAAACTTCYCCTGAACGTTTGGGCAGCATTGTTGGRGATGATGAAAGACCTCTGGCCATCCAGCCCAGCAATGACATCTTCCTGCCGTCAAGTAAAGCTGTTCCCRTAGCTTATTGAGAGACAGCTCTTTCGGAAAGGAAAGCCCTGAATCAGTGTTCAGCAATCATAAGCTTTCGCACTTACTTTTCCTCTTCCAAACTGTCCACTTGTGCGACGAAGTTACTGGGGATGTAGCCTTTCCTCCCGCTGCTGAGGGATTTTGCCAGCCACCAGTCCCCCTCGCTGCAAAGCAAGCAGAAGAAAAAGCGTGAGTGCCCGGAGGAGGTTTCGTGGCAGGCTAAGGCTGCAGGGACAGCATGGTTTCTGGGGTTTTGAGCACTGCAAATAGACCAGCACTCCTTAATCCACTCTACAGGTCCCTCTCGATTTCCTAGGACCACCACCAGGTTGAAGGTTGTTGGTCTTTCAGGGACTTCTGGAGGTGACAGTCTCTTTCCATGAATGCAGAGGAAGCGCAGAGTGACCACAGACCCAAACCACTGCTACGTGTCCCAAGTGAGAGGAGGGAAATCTGGGTCACCGTAGGTTTATTTTGCCTCTTACATAAGGACATTGGGGCTCCTCCTTTCTGCTCCTTCCTTTGTCTGCCAGACACCCCACGGCTTTGCTCTCCCACCACTGACTTAGCCACCAGCCGTGACCAAAAGCCGGCAGTCTCCCCTGCCCCATGGGTGCCAGCCCACGACATCTGGGTGAGAAATGTTACCTCTGGAGGCCACCTCACAGAGAGGTCAAGGATGGAGCAGCCCTACAAGGCCAAATGACCGGGGGACCCAAGCCCACCTCTGCCCTGTTACGGACTGGGCAGATGGACTGTCAGCCTCTTCTCTCGTGAGTTTGAGAAGAAGGTGAAATGAAACCTCGCACCTCTCTGGCTTGATTCTGTCCTTTCCTCTGACTACACCCAACCCACATCCTTTGCAAAAGCACGATCAGCACAAAATACGAAACAGGAGCTAGGTTATTGTTATTTATGCTACTTCTGCGCCCACACACACCGGCAGTGAAGAAGGTCCCAGTAGTATCCAGGCAGGGACACTACTTGACCCCAAAGTATCTGTAACCCAAGGAAAGCATGGAAGTGTCACCTTCTCCACCTTGCAGAGAGAAGAGGGTACCCAGAGTCACACTCTGGAGCAAAGCTAAGGCACAGGCTCAGCTCTGTTGAGTCGCACATTGGTGTCTGACCCCAAGGTCCCCCCTTTCCCAGCCTCACCATGCTCATCTTTGAACCTCCCTCTGGCAGCAGGTCACTTACTTGGAGAGGATTTGGAGTTTCTCCCCCTTGACCAGCTGCAGGTCACGGTCACTTGAGGCAGGAAAATCGTACAGTGCAATCACAACCAAGTTATCTGAAAGAAGAAGCAGCACCATTGAATCCAGCCGGTTCCCTACCAGGGGAGTGATGCACACCCAGGCGTATGGTGAGGCATTTCATGCCCCCGCACACAGGGACTGACRACCCCCCCGTCCCCCAAAAACCAAGCTTTCCACCAACCCATCTTTCCTGCCAACCACAACCTCTGCTCGGGGACTAACACTGATTCACCAAAGTGTTTCCTGTGTACATGTTTTTACAGCACTCTAGATATCTCCCAGAGAAACATTTCCATAGAAACATTTCCCAGGGTGGCTCTGGGATTTGACTCAAAAAGATGAGGCTTTCTTGATTGAAAAAGGTATAAAGTCATCTCAGTTTCTGTTATTCAAGCCCATTGCTAGGATTTAACTCTCCTTCCAGATGCTCTCAACTCAGCCTGTATCTTGCCATCCCTTTTACGCACCGTTCCTTGCACATGTGCCACCACGTTTAAGTCACGCTGCTACTTTTGACCCAGCACCTCTATAGCGTCCAGTTACTCTGCTCAGCTGAAATTCCCAGGGGAGCGGTGGAGGCTCCAGGATCCYCTTCCCCCTCCCTGGCCCTGATGCACTTTAGATGTTCTAAACCACAAAACTGATGCTCTGTGTCTCCCATTTCGCTTGCAACACACCCGGACCAAGGCTGTGAGCGGGTCTGAGTCCCCATCCCCTACCCTAACACATTGCTTTTACTCCAGCCATGTTGGTCGAGCCTAAATTTTGCACGGTAAAATGAACTTTCGCTCTCTGGTGCATGCAAGCCGTGCTGTGCGTGGCAAAGCTGCTGCCTGGTACATGTGCTGCGAGGCTGCTAACCCACCCCGGGGCAGATCTCTGCGGGCTGGAGATCAATCGCTACATTTTCATGCCCGGGTTGTGCCGGTGCTGCTCTCRGAAGGGGTTGTGCAACCATTCACATGTGCTCTGCAGGCTCAGAGCTACTGAAGCAGAAATGTGCAGCTATTTTGGGGCAGATCAAACTTTATAGAGGATCAGCACATGCACACAAACACAAAAATCAAACCAAAACACAATAGTGAAAAAGAAAAGGAAAAAGAAAAAGGAAAAGAAGAAGAAGAAAAAGAAAAGGAAAAAGAAAAAGGAAAAGAAGAAGAAGAAAAAGAAAAAGGAAAAGAAGAAGGAAAAGAAGAAGAAAAAGAAAAAGAAAAAGAAAAAGAAAAAGAAAAAGAAGAAGAAAAAAGAAAAAAGAAAAAGAAGAAAAAAGAAAAAAAAGAAAAAGAAAAAGAAAAAGAAAGAGAAAAAGAAAAAGAAAAAGAAAACTGCTGCAGAAAGGTTTTCACTTGTACACAACCTAATTAATACAGTGAGAGCGATGGACGGTCTATAAATAGCATTTTTCAAAACAGACTGTCAAGTCACAGTCTCTGTGTGACCTTTTCAAATAATGCCACCAGCAAGAGAGCCAGACTGGCCCTTTGTCACGCAAGATAACATGTCTCTGGGGCCACTTGGGTTTTGTGTCTGTGCAAGGCCTGGCTGCTGCTCTGCTGGCGATTTATTGGAGAGGAGGGAGGAGAAAGGGTCAGCGTGGGAGGAAATGTAGCTTTGTAAACCAAAGCCCTGAGCAGTTCCCTTCAGGCTTGCAAGGGGGAACTTGAAGATCATGAAAGGTTTCAGCAGAGCCTCACTCTCTCCTATGTATGGGGAAAAGGATGATYGGTCACCAGGGAGGCGGCTTTGAAGTCTTAAAATAGCTTGCATGGTTGAGGACTTCTCCTTGAGGGACCTCAAAGCATTTGGCGTTAGCAATGCACCCAAACTCTTGTTGCCTCCTTGAGAAACTTGTTATCACGCAGCTTCTCTGACATGAAAGGTTTTGGGGCATGTGCCTACTGTAAGGTGTCCACAACGAATGTGTTCATCCACATGCACCGTCCTGCTCCTCTTGGATGTAAAATAATGCAGTGGTCACACTTTCGCTTTGAAAAATAGAAGCAAATGTGTAAAGATCTTCAAGCACAGAGTGGCTGTGTATTCCAGAAAATAAAATGAAAAATGTAGTTTTGATCTTGAAGCAACTGACATAAGTACAAATAAACAAAACCAAAAACAAAAAGGAGAGAGGGAGAAAGAAAAAGAGCAAATATAGCAAGGACAAAAAGGCTTTATATGCTGAAAAAATATTATGATCACCTCTTATCCCCTTCTCAACATACGTGTTGAGAAACACTGCACACTTAAGTGAGCCAGAAGAAAAGCGCTCTCTGCTCAAGCCAGCAAGACTTGTTGTCTCATGATGAAAGTCACTTTTCCCGTCTCTGAGTCTGTCACCCCACTGAGAAACAGCGCCGATAATACTTTCTTGGTCTATTTGATCAAGTTAGGTCATGAGTGACTCTACAGCAGAGAAGCCATCGGGGCTGCTAGGAGTGACTGCTTTGCAGATAATGCTAGCAGCCCGGAGACTTTGATTGCAAGCCAAATATATCTTGGCTCAGAGTTGCTGTCAGGAAAGTTAGATACCAGCTCAGTTTGCATAGGCTGAGTGCCAGTTTGATGGCTTAATAGAAATGATTCAACCAGTCTTCCCACCGTTGCCCCGTCATGAATGGAAGGTATTTGCAACCATCCCACGGCTATGGAGCCAGGCCGAGACTGTGCCAGGGTCCCCCAGAGGACCATGAATTGGTTTAGAGCCATGCTAGGATGGTCGTGGRGTAAATGACAACTTGCAGAACATGTGTTGGCTGGCTGGGTGCACTGAACTATGAGTTACTGYTGCTGAAAATGGGTCCAGCTTTCTGTTTCAGCATGGCATGGGCTGGTTCACCAAGGTAAACRTGTGCTAGAAAAGCATGCCTTCAAAACACACAGCTGCTGGTGGCACTCTGGCCTCGTTGCTGCTGTCACCAAGAGGAACACCATTAGATCCCACTGGTGGAGGTCCAGAAGACTAGGTACTGGGACTGTTGCATCTCCCAGCTGGTCAGCAAGCCCAGGTGTGACAGCATGGGAGATGTCTCCTGGGACATCCAGGCTTGCACTCCGAGAGTGCTTTCTGCCAAACATCTTTCTGCCTTGTGTTTTGACACAGTTAATGTTTTTGCAGATAATTTCTGCTTTCYGCATAAAATCATATCAAACCCAAACTCATAACTTTTTTATCAGGAAATCTGAACACTTTAGGCAATTCCCTCTAATCTTCCTTCCCCCTCTTACTTTTGATTGATAATGTCCATTTTTTAGGAGAAGTTTTTATTTCTTATTGAGAATTCAGCCTTTTCGGTAGAAACAACCCCTCCTATTTCCAAGTAAGCTCAAAAGCATATTTCTGACAGCATTTCTTTCAAACTCAAATCCATATTCAGGGAACAACAACAAAAATGACTAAGGGCTTTGATGCTAATCTTGAGATGCCTCAAAAGACCTCAATTTCCAGAGCATGCTTAGCTCCCACCCCTGAAAATCAGTCCTATTCATACTATGGTTAGCCAAAAGCAAGTGAAAAGAACTGTAAGAAGTTGCAGTTCCTCAATCAGAAGAAACAGTCTTGCAGAGAGACCGATTCTTTGTGCAGTTGCAGGTTGTTAGAATCATAGAATCATAGAATCATAGAATGGTTTGGGTTGGAAGGGACCTTTAAAGGCCATCTACTCCAACCCCCCTGCAATAAGCAGGGACATCTTCAACCAGATCAGGTTGCTCAGAGCCCCGTCCAACCTGACCTTGAATGTTTCCATCGACCACCTCTCTGGGCAACCTGTGCCAGGGTTTCACCACCCTCAGTGTAAACAATTTCTTCCTTATATCTAGTCTAAATCTACCCTCTTTTAGTTTAAAACCATTCCCCCTTGTCCTGTTGCAACAGGCCCTGCTAAAAAGTCTCTCCCYATCTTTCTTATAAGCCCCCTTTCAATAAGTACTGAAAGGCTGCAATAAGGTCTCCCCGGAGCCTTCTCTTCTCCAGGCTGAACAACCCCAACTCTCTCAGCCTTTCTTCATAGGAGAGGTGTTCCATCCCCCTGATCATTTTTGTGGCCCTCCTCTGGACCCGCTCCAACAGGTCCATCTCTGTCTTGTGCTGAGGAAGTGCCTGAGGACAAACACCCAAAACAACCAGCTCTCTCCACCACTTAAATCCAGCTGTGAGCAGCTGGAAGGGCAAGGGCAGGGCTTATTCTACCTACCTGCTATGTCTTATCTATCCAATGCAAGGGAATAGCAGCAGCTGTAGCAATGGAGATGTTGTGTTTGGGAACCACCACCCTGGGTCAAGACTTTGCTGTGCCGGCAGCTTTAGAGGTGCAGAATTAAAGGTAAGTTTTGACCCTATAGATATATAGAGCCAACCTTAAAGATATCATGAGTGCTTAGGGAACCACGGTAAAATGAATGAGAGACTCACACAATGGAAGAACTCACTCCGAGTGAAAAGTGAATTGGCGATGCTGCCAACACCACAGTCAAATCCAGAGCTATATACTCCTTGCCTGCTTTTGTGTTAACTTCCATTAAGCAAGATAATGTCAGGAGGAATTAAGCTTTTGTTAACAATAAAAAAATAAATAAATTATTTCTGAGGCAGCAGTGAGAAAGCTGGAAACTGTGAAACAAGTTGCACAACATCAAGATCAGAAAAAAAAATTAAAAATCAAAATGCAAGAAATGAAAAAAAAAAAAAACAACAAAAAAAAACTGAAAGAAAAAGGTTTTGATTTTACATTACATGCCACACTTCCGTAGTCAATAATTTTGCCTGACTGAACTTAAGTGCTCCCACAGGATATAATTCAGCTCTTTGATTTTTTTATATGATTGAATTGTCTGGATTTTGTGCTTCCTCTATCAATTCACTTGAATTGCCTTCTTTCATGAGAATCTCTCAGATATCTCAAATAACTTGCATGGTTCCTACCAGCCCATTTTGCCACGCAGGACAGAGTCAGACATAGCATCATTTCTGGAAACTCAGGCACAGGTAGAGAAAAATAAGAAGTTCCCCAGACTGTCAGTGTGAATATTCCTCCAAAACTGGAACTGAACCTAACAAACCAAAATATTTTTGAGAGCTGAAAATGGCTAACATGGTACTTAATGCATTTTTTAGCATCTTTCCACTTCTGCCTTCTGGCCTGAAGCAGAAGTAAAAGCCGCCTCCCTGAAGATAGCTTCTGTTGTGCTTCTCACCAGAGTGAGAAGGTTGATAAAAACCCCATGAAAAACTGGCAACGTCTGCTCGGTTGTGGAGGTAGGAGAGCACGGCCACTTGGAAATGTGCCATGAAAACAATTTTGCAAAAGAAAGCATGGTTTCTGGAAAAATGGTGCTTCCACGGAAATGCACCCCGATTCACATGGTTGAAGAGCTACACCTCCCACAAATTTGATCTCCATAACAAATGTCAATTTTGAAGAACATTTTGACGTTGCAGGAGTTCCTCTGTCTGCCCCATGGCAGAGACCCTCCATCATCATCCATAAGACCTAAGAAGACCTAGGTCTGCTGTTCCACCCATCCTATTTATTTGTCACCTCACTTTTTCCTTTCCTCATGCCCTGTCTCCCCTAATCCTACACTTACTCCCACATGAGGAACTTTTGTGTGTTGCTAACTGCTTTCTTCCAAGCTTCCTTTATTTTTTGCCCTCTTCTAATTCTCTCTATCTCTCTCTCTGTCCTTAATCTGCAAAACTTCTTTGACAGAAATATATACAAATTGCTGTCGGAGGCTGGGCAGAGGTAGCAGAGGGCTTCCTGCTAAAAGGCAATCATCTACCAAACACCATCAGCGACCCGCAGATAATTGCAGAGGTGAATGAAGCCAACAAACAGTCTCCAAGCAGGGACTCTGTGCATCCTTATTTCATACTCTTTTCTTTCTTCTCGTTCTCTTTTTTAGTCTCCCTGGGTTCTCTGATGCCTGTTATTTCCTCTGAAATTTTCAGCTGGCTGGATATAGCATCCACAAGTTGTCACGCTGCAGACAGGGCAGCAGACAGAGAAATCTTATGCAGTTGATGTCTCAGATCTCACTTTGCTCAATCAATGAAGAAGGAGTGCTTTTCCCTCTTAATTTCTTTGATGAGCAGGGGAAACTGGCAGCTACAAACAGTTAGTGATGTAAGCTGAATCTTCCAAAACACACTGATAAACTCCTCGCCTGGCAATGCTAAAGATACAGAAACCGCACACCTGCAACATGATGGCTCATTCTCAAGACCTGCTGTTGGGAGACCACCACCTTGCAAAACCCCACGGGAAGGCAAAGAAAACAGCAATTGAGCTAAGAGTCTTACCTTGTACAGAGGCTTGGTTTAGATGAGAGATGTTGATAAATTGTCTGCCCTTTGGTAGAAATAGAAAGAAAAAAGAAGACGTTTATTACTTTGCTGTGTTTGCAGGAAGACCTGCTCTCAGTTTCGCAGATGAGGGGGAGTCTGATCTGGAGCCCACTGTAGTCAGTCAACAGCCCCTGCATCTGGCTCCATATGTGTCGTGATGGCTTTAGCACATTTCGCCATGATGTGTTCATAACTGTCTTGGCAGTCAGCTTGAATAATCCTTGGCTCCCCTCTGAATAAAAGCATAAATCTGCTACCCACTCATTTAGACCCTGGTCTATCTAACTCTTGTTCACTGATGCCAGATTTTGGATCAATGGGGGATGAGACATGAATGGTCCCACTGAGAAAAGACAATTGCAATATTATTTGAAGCAGAAAACCTGGGATACTCTTTGGCATAATTGTCCCAAGGCTCATGGAATATCCTTTGCCCAGGGATATGTTCAAAAAATGGAGGCAGTGACTGTATTAGCAAATTGAACAGCAACAAGGTACGGCAACTCATCTAGGCACAATTTTAAAATGTTGACCTAGTGGTCCCTAGTTTGGTTTGGCCCAGACCCTGAGAGTGGCCAATTGACCATAGACCACTCCTAATCTGCAGCTGGGATGCTACCACCTTGTTTTGTGGGCTAAGAGTTTAATACTATGGAAATGGCCAGGTGGGCCCTGTTGGCCTCTACCCAACTTCAAATGCCAATCCTGTGATCAGTCTAAGGTACAGTACCTAGTGACTAAAGTGGGTGTTTGACCACTGCCAGGTATTTTTATACACGTGCAAAAGGAGTGAACTACAGATGCTGAATTAAAAACATCTAGTGCTTTCTGTCCGCACCACCCTTTGACTCCTACTTAGCAGCAGCGTGGGGTGGGAGAGCTGCTCACCCACTGCCCTTTCTAATTTAACTGAAAGAAATACGGACTTCCCCTGACATGTGAGAGCTTAGTGCCTGTGGCAAAAAAAATGAGTGTCAGAAGGTGATTGATGATACTGTATTTACACTGATAGTAGCTCCTCTCCAGTGAGCTGGAGAGAAGGAAATTTAGGAGAAGAACATCCTCTTGGTCAATCTGACATTTGCTGTCATAAAAACTGGACTTCATAACCATGGGAGAACAGAAATGAAACTAAAGGAGTGAAAAACATCTCCACCTGTCATCAAAAGCAATGATAGGCAATTCCTCCCCCCTCTCAGAGCTCAAGATCTGAGATGGTTTTCACATCACAGTTGCACCTAGAGTTTCTCTTGTGCTGGCTGCTGGATGCAGTGCTGACAAGCACAAGAAAAGAGAAAACATGTYCTCTGCACAGCAGTAAACAGATAGATAAAGTGATTTCCAAAGTTTAAACAAGGAGTTTGTCATCTGAGGTCTCCAAAATCCTGACCCAGTGTCTTACCGATCAGTGTCCATGCAAGCAGAGGCCATATGAATTCAAAGGGAGCAGCAGATGCTCAGCATTCCTGATTCTCAGCCCACCCCAACAGACATTAGTTGTAGACACTCTTTAGTGAACCAGTTGTCCTCCCTGATGGTAAAGTTTCCATTGCGGTTTGCAGCTTTGAATCTTAGCCTGAATCTGACCCATCTTTGTGCCGTTTGCAAGTCAGCAACATCAGCCTGGGTTGCAGAGTGCTGAGGGCAGCCRCCCTGTCTAAGAGATATGGGGATCAGCTCAGAGGACTTGTGTCCAAGCGATGGTGGCCTCTTGCACCTTCTCTCCCTGGCCTCTGCCCTGCTCTTCAGTCCAGCCCACACAAATAATTGCGCCAGGCTCAACACGACATAGTCTTTCAGAGCACAACCATCCCTAGCCCACTCAGACAATTCACGGCCAGAACATATCCCCAAAGAGAAAATGRCATCCTTTTTGACAGAGAAAAAACCTAGAGCAAGAAAGGGTTGATTGAACAGTTCATCCCATATTAAGAATCCCATGGGGGGAAGCCAGGCATAAACATTTGTTTTCTGACCTTTGAACAACATTTCCCAATTGGTGACCCAATTTTAAGAAATAGAAGTACTCAAGTTCCTGCTGGCACACACAAGTATTGCCTGCATCACTCCAGACACTAACTGAGCAAAAGGACACAAAACTGCAGGCTTACCTTGTGTGGGGCCGGAGAAGGTTTACTCTTGGTTTTTGGGTTGCTCCCAGAAGTGTGTTTCTCATTGGACGTCAGCTGATTTTTGCTCCCAAGCAACCCCATCCTGGAAGGAAGACCAGAAGCGGCTTTTTAATGAGACTGCTCTTGGGAAAAGGAGCAGGCGCTGAGGGACGAAACAGTCTTCTCATTCATGAAGAACAAGTTGGAGAAGATGAGTATGCAGGGCAATGGGACAGTGGAGAGAAGAGTCTAAAATCATTCCGTCTACAGTCCTCCTACTACCTTGGACCTTGCGAACCCCATAGTTTCTGTTCCCACACAACTCTGGTGTTTCACACTTTGCAGATGGGGCTCAGAAAGACACTATAAGTCACCAGAAAAAAAATGAGCGCAAATGACTGCTTTTGATATGTCCTCTCTCCAATGCAGAAATCCCCAGCTGGCATTAAGCAGACTTGCTCCAGAGCTGGGTGATGCCACATGCATGCACTGCTGGAGGGTTGAAGAGCAGATGCTGGAGATCCTGGGGAATATCACTGTGCTAAGCTGTTCAGATGTACCAGGGCTTCAAGAAYGTCACATAGTCCCCAGACCAAGCCCAAGCCCAAGCCCTACCCATGCTGCTCAGTGCCTTCTGTAGGTCATGTCCCTCCCATGCAGCAAGAGCATCACACAGATGTGGTAGCTATCTGCATGGTATCAGTCCCACCCTTCCTTGTGCTTAAGCACCACAGACACACACTCAGCTTGTCCATGAAGGCGTGGGTCTTGATGGGACACTTTGGAGGACAGCAAGAAGCTTAGGGAGTCAAACATAGTGTAGCTTGCATCCATCCTGCCTGTAACGTGTGGGCCTAGGGCTTGACTCAGTTGTCCATCTGCAGTGCCCTAGTACCTTTTGATGTGTCCTGGGGTCTTACAAGCTGTGGGTCTCCCATACGTCGTGGATTATGTTTCCCAACCCCATGTAAGCATCTCAGACATTCTGGACACCTCGAGGAACACTAGACACAAATGAATCAAATCCTTTCCGTGGGCTATCCTCTAGTTCACACTAGGGTTTCCACACTTGTGCTTGAAGGCTGGTTTAACTTGCAGCCAAGAAATGTGATTTCAGCTGTGGTCAATACTTCTAGCATAATACTGGATCTGGGTAGCCAAGATAGCCAAACCATGGCAAACTCAGCCTGCTCAGCCCCCTGAAAAAGTAGGGAGCAGTTGAAGCCAGCATTACTGAAGTGCTGTTGCCACAGGTATACGRTCCAGCACCAAAGTCTGCCCCAGCCCCTGCTTTGAACCAAAAGCATTGAAAGGTGTGGGCTATGTCCAAAAAAAAAAAAAAAAACCAAACCCCTGAATACTTGTAGCTGAGCAAAGACACATTGGCTCCTGTTCTTGCCAAAATACCTCAAGGTCTGCAATGAACATGGAGGATTGGGGACTGGAGGTCCAGGGACCAATGTGGTTAGTCAGTTCCCCCAAATGTCAGTCTGGCGYTGTGTCGTGATAGTCAGACTCCAACAGATGTGTTCAAAAAAGCTTCCAGCAAACCAGACTTGCAGGAAAAAAATATTCCAGTAAAAGCAACTTTTTTTTGCTTTCTAGCACATATCTAATACTTCAAAAACTGGGACTCTGAAATGAGGTTTCTAACAGAGCCATCCCAGTATTTTAAGGTGTTATTTTTTTGAAATATCTTCTCCCTTCTGCCTCATTTTTATTTTCACTGATAAAGTGAGCAAAATGGAAGGAATTGGTGAAATATTTCAGGATAGCACAATACACATTTCCCCCCCCCAGTCAAAAGTTTTTCAGCATCCAGACTTCTCTGAGCTTTTCTTTGACCTGAGTTTACAGATGGCCCATCCATCTGTACCMAGGTCTCAGCACCGCTCTGGGCACTGACAACACAGTTGGAGGGGAAGTTTCGCCCACTGAATCAGCCACAGCATTTCCTGCAGCAAGTTCATTTTAATTTGGCAGCCTTCCTTCCAGGTTGCAAAGAGGGTTTGCTTTGCTTAGAAGATCTGGTTGTTATGCAATGGCACATGATTTATTAAGKGAGCTTTTCCCGCTCTTCCACTTGCAAATTGGTGGAAGATAACTTTGTGCCGGGATTTCTGATTCTGAATGGTGTTATTTGCCAGGATAGTAAGTGAGAGTAGCTGGAGTTCCCTTTTCACCCAGGGGACTGTAAGGTATCATTTTAAGTCAAGGCTGGATGATAGACAAGTTTTAGGTACCACTCATTACCAACCACGAAAGGCATAGGGTCTACCTATGCACTGGACATCTATCTATGGTCCTTGTTACTATCTCACTGGAGCATCTCGGGGTCTTTGATATACTCTGCTCCTGAATGGGAGATACAGACGTGGCAATTGCCGTCTTTTCAACAGAGTTAGAGGACGTGAGTTATAGCATGAGTTGGCAATATGCTTCAACCACCAGTCGTGTCACCAGGATGATGTTACAAGAAGCTTGATGGACCATCTGCAGGGTGGTGGATGCACGTTTTGGGGTTTTGAGTTGCTGTCAGTGATGGCACTGGTGGGGCAGAGTGGGAAAGGGCATGGAGGAACATCAATCTCAGCAAGACCCATCAGGGGCTTGTGGCCATCCAAATTCCTCTGACAGGGTTTGAGAGGAGTGGGGACCATGCCCTAACCTGTGCATCTCCCCATGGTGCTCCTGTGTCCAGGGGGACATTGCAACCCTTTCTGCACCACGCTGAGACTGGAAACACCTCTCTGCACGCTTGCACAAACTGAGCTTTCTTCCCCACCTGCATGTATCGAAGACACATCCGTGCAAAGCGGCGCAGAGAAGTGAACAGCATGTCCTAGCACGGGTGGGAAATGGAACCGGCGAAAAGTCTCCCACAAAGGTCGCTCACTCCCACCCACGCACAAAAGATGTTAGCACAGCTCTGGGTATTCACAAAATCCACCGGCCATGCTCTCCAGGTTGCCTCTGCAGCCTTCGGCAGCCAATGCGACCATCCTTCATGCYGGCAGGTACTAACAAAATCTCAAAATAGTGCTGCAGATGAACGTTGTCAGATGCGGAGAGCTGCTGGTGAGCTCCCAGCCCACAGCTGGTGGAGTTTTCATTTTTTAAAAAGTAAATTCTTTTTCCAAAAAAGGTGGCTGAGTTGAATGTACGTTGATCTGCAGTGTTTCTGTTTCTGATTAATGTTTTTTTAAAATTACCTTCACAAAAATATTTTGAGAAAAGTAACTGATAGTTCTCCCAGCCATTTTTTGTTGGTTTTTTTGTTTTTTYGCAGTGGAAAAAAATGCTGGGGAGAAAACAGTAACTCAGAAAAGCATGAAAATTTCCTTTTGTGAATTTACAGTTTTTCACATCTAAAAATGTTTGTTTATTTTTAATAACTGAGAGTGGGAAAACTCGTTTCCTCAACTTTACTCAAGTTCAAAAAAAGAAGATTTATAAAACAAGTTCTTTTTAAAGCAACCAGAAATCAAAATAGAACAAAAAAATTTTAAGGCAACGCAAAATTTTCCTGTATGCTTGAAAAGTTTTAGCAAAAAATAGTCCAGCCTAGCTGCTGATAAGTTTTGAGTAAAAATATTTGACACAGAAGTCTTCCTGGGAGAGTCAAGCAAGCCTTTGCTGAAGAAGTCAACAGATACCAGGACAGTGCGCTCTGTGTAGCATCCAGCTCTGAACGCGTGTGGGACAGACATGCAGGTCACAGGAACACTGGATGCTTGTATAGGACCTCTAAACATGCTGTGTGCCCCATGTTGCAGGATGACAGAAGGTAATTTTAGCAACCTTCAGAGGGGCAGCTGAGGTCACATTTTGGCTAGCAAGAGCTGGATGCAGGTAGAGATGTTCCCGCAGCAATGGGCCAAGGGGAGATCTTCTGAAGATCCCACCACAAGGCCCTGCTCCAGCAATGCTTCTGCTGGCATTTGGACAACATCTTCGTGGTGGAGAGGAGAGGATGTGACTAAATGTCCTATCACTCGCCCATCTTGAAAGAGGGTTGGAGAATCATAGAATCATAGAATCATAGAATCATAGAATCATTAAGGTTGGAAAAGACCTCTAAGATCATCGAGTCCAACCATCAACCCAACACCACCATGCCCACTRAACCRTGTCCCTAAGCVCCWCATCTACACGTCTTTTAAATACYTCCAGGGATGGKGACTCCACCACTKCCCTGGGSAGCCTGTTCCAATGYTTAACCACTCTTTCAGTAAAGAAATTTTTCCTAATGTCCAATCTAAACCTCCCCTGGCCCAACTTGAGGCCATTTCCTCTCGTCCTATCGCTAGTTGCTTGGCAGAAGAGATCAACACCCACCTCGCTGCAACCTCCTTTCAGGTAGTTGTAGAGCGCGATAAGGTCTCCCCTCAGCCTCCTCTTCTCCAGACTAAACAGTCCCAGTTCCCTCAGCTTCTCCTCGTAAGACTTGCTCTCCAAACATACCCTACAGGAGCAACCCATCAAGCTGAACTTGGAACTCCAGGTGGACGAAGGTCCAGTAGAGGTAGAGACAAGTCTTTGTTGACCACAGGGTTTGGAGACCTGCCTTGCCCCTATGCTCAGCGTGTTTTGAGTGCCCAGGGTGAGCTAAAGCAAACAGGACAGTGTTGAATCGGACCTGCTGGATGCACTTACTCCTTTTGTTGCAGCAGATCAGAGGGTAGGATGGAGGTACCTGGGCTAAGCCAAGTGCTGCAAGCATTTGCCCATCTCATCTTTACGGTAAGCAGCCCTGCACCATGGGCACACCATCTACTGCGGTTGGCTGGTTTCTGCTACCAGAGCAAAAGAGCTCAAAAGTTGTTCCTGATATGAATGCAGCAATGTCTTCTGCAACAGGGATGTGGATGACACAGACAAACGGCCTTGGGATTGCATGGGCGGGTGCGGGGAAAAAACAAGACAGAATCTAGCAGAAAAGCAGAAGTCTCGGCTCATCATTTGCCTCACCCCCATGAAACTGTGCCATGGAAAAATAGGTTAAGACCCAAGCAAGCCAATAGTGTTTCGCTGTGAGGGCAGCTCCAAAAAACCCCCCAAGCCCAGTGAAATCACAAAATGAGCCCCCTTTCCATTCAGATTCTAGGGTGGGTCCAACAAAGTGTTTTCGTAGTTCGCCAAGATTAGATATTTCACTTCATTTTAAAACTTCAGAATGTCTTTTTTAAGAAAACACATTTTAAAAGGAAATGGCATTAAAAACCCTAAAAAAATTACTTTGAAAATGCAGATATAGCCAGTTAGGAAGTGTTCTAAATGCTGAATTTCTCTTTGCAAGTCCTCTCCCTTCCAGAAAGAATTGCTGAAATCAACACACTTTGGATACARTAATTTAAGTATTCCAGATTTGCATTTTTGCACCAGCGAGGAGCAAAAAAGTTCAGTAGAAAAAAAAATTTGCCCCAGTTCTAGGCACATCCCAGATGCATTAAATTATCTTTTTCCTCAGTAAAATAGTTCTTCAATACATTTCCCGACCTGGCACCCTTGGATTGCTTTGCAAGACACAAAACTGGAGAATTATGAAGATTAGCTACTTAAACAGGAATGAAGATTTGCTACCGAAGCATTTTCTACTGTGACTGTTTTCTACTTTTGCTGGGTTTTGGTCAAGTTCTTTTTATATTTTTTTTTTTAAATGACTAGTGGCTTTGTTGCTAGGAGGTGGTTAGAGGACAACTACAAACAAGTGTGCAAACAGCACTGACCATGCAGAAGGTCTTTCTCAGAGGCAGAAGGTGGACTAGGTCTGCTAGGACCCAGTGGCCAAAGTCTTGCTGAAGACCCCTCCTTGCAAGCAGGAGGGCAGCCAGACCTCCTGCGATGATACACACAGACCTGGATCTCCAGCTAACATCAGGGGGACTTTCATAGCCAAAAGCTGCTGCTCAATAGGACAGGCTGTGGGAGGAGGAATTACAGCAATGCAGAAAGTCCCCATGAAGAGCTGGAGAGCCCAGAGCAAGAAGCATCATGGTTTTTGCTGGGGAGTGAAGCAGATGTCTGGCTTGCGTGTTGCATCCTTGCTGGAAAAGTCCTACAGGCAATGTTCAGATCCCATCCAGTCCTGGTCCTTGTTGGATAAACATACCAAGCTGTATTTGTGCTTGCATTGAGGCCTCTTTCAAACACCCCGGCCCATGTAAAAGGTCTTTGAGGGAGCATGAAGGGCAACTCTCAGGAGCCACCAGGCTCTCCAGCTAATGCTGGCGAGGTGCTAATGTTGGTGCTGTGCTGCTGCAGGTCCCAGTCTCGAGCACAGCCGATGTGGCCAAACAGGTCTTGGCAATGTCTGTCCCCTGCCAGCCCAGGGCAGCCGGAGGACAAATCCAGGAGCCCTGTGSTCCTGCGATTTACCCCTCGGTGAGGGGTACACATTGCAGAAATGAGATTGGAGCCCATTGGCTTATTTTGGGTTCTCTTGCTGCACTCCTAGCCAGCTTGCCTTTTCCATTGCAACTTAAGTTTGCCCTGAATCTACTGTCTTTCTTCTTAGGACATACTTTGCAGGTGAACCTGGCCCCAAGCAAACAAACCAAGCAGAAAATCTGGCTGTTTCAGGCCTTTCTGAAGAGCTGGGACACCCCATGGGAGAAGGCTGTGTGTGAGGCTGGGGGGTGGGAGCGCACAGATTTCCAGGACCCTGAGTTTAAGCAGATGAAAAAGTTTCTTGACAGGGGGAAAAAAAAAAAAAAAAAAAAAAAAAAAAAGAAAGAAAAAAAGGTAATAAAAGCTTCTTGCTCTCTCCAGAAGTAGAAAACAGCCGCCTGTTGCCAGAGTGGTCATTCCCTAATCAAAACATCTGTCTGGAGGAAAAATGGCTGCTTACATTGAGCAATATCCCTGCTGGATATTGGCAGATGCTCGGCTGAGCTGCAAGAGGCTGCGGGCCAGGAAGCAGAGCCAGAGCTTAGGGTCCCGGGGAGGGGGGGAAGAGCGGGAGGGCAGACTGCTTATCTCCCCTCCCTTAAACATGTTTTCCTCGTGAGCTCACCCCAGGCGTTGCATCAGCCAGGTAGGATGTCTGTTGGGGATGGCTCTGCGGGACCTGAGGTCCTGCAGCACAGAGAGGTGGGATGCACTGGAGGGGGAAAGGAGGAGGATGGGGCCAGGAGAAGCAGGCACATCTCTTTGGGTACCTGGGGTTCTTCAGGTGTGAGAGGTTTTATCACGAAACTGCATTGCTCAACAGCAATTTCTGCAGTGGCTGGAATTTCAACCCAAATTTCAACTCAAATCTATCTGCTGCCCAATGCAGGTGTGGGCCAGAATTGTGGATGGGCTATGGGCAAGTTGGAGCACAGCAGGGAGAAATCCTCTCCGGAGGCCACCCTTAACTGAGGTCTAAGTCCCGTGGAAGTGGGCACAGTCCATGCTTGCTTGGCCAAAATCCATGCTGCTCTGTTTTACAGAGCTCTGTGGGCACATCACGGTGGTCTGCAGGGATGTGGGGAGGTCCTGGCTCTCACAGCCCTGGGGACATGAGGAGATGGATGGGGTGTCCCTCCACACCTCTACGTGTGGCTGCCCACGTTTCTGCCCTGGGAAAGGCCCTTCCCAGAGGCCCTGCATCCTGGTGGCTGCCTTTTCCTAGCAAGGGGACAGCATTTATTGGGACCTGCTAGCCATGTCCCAAGGGGAGCAATGAAGCTGGTGGCAGGCTGGTGCTCAGGCACTCAATGCTGTCAGAGACCTGCTCCTTGGGTCAGGTCTCATTGGGAATGATGCTGCCTCCCACCGTGCTCAGATGAGGCAAAGGGCTGTAGGGAAAGATGTACAACTCCAGTTCCCCATCTGAACACCTCCAACCGCTTGGAAAGACATGTCAGAAATAGCTACGGGATGCCAGAGCCCTTCCCCTACTTGTCACAGCTGTGTCCAGCTCCGGCCAGCCTTCTCCACACATATACCCTCTCTTCCCCTCCAGGCCCTGGGGGGACAGGGGAGGATGGGAGTACCAGGGTGTGCATGCCTGGCACTTATTTGTCCTCCTCTCCTTTTGCAGTAAACCAAGGGAACAGCATCCCTGCAAACCATCCCTCGGGGCTGGATCTTAGCAGCCGCTGGGTAGTGCCCCCATCATCTCTCTACCCCACAGATCTTGGGGAAGGGAAACAGGGCAGGGGGGGCATCACATGAAGGAAGGATGGGAGAGAGGAAGAGGACAGAGAAAAACCTGCTGGGCTTCTCCCCACCCTCAGGGAAATGTGGATGGGGGCGGGATGTTCCCTACTTGCCTGCTTCCTACGCAGCTGCTCCTGGAGACACGGTCCGAGGACGGATGAACCGCTGGTCCGACCCATGACAGATGCTCCATGGGGCTGAAGGCCCTCGCAGAATTTCTCTGTTAGAGACCTCTGGCTCCCACCACGTCCACACCATCCATAGGATTGACCGCTTTGAATGTTACACCCCCAGATTGCAGGAGCAGCCTGATTTTGCAAATGCTTTTAATGGGCTTTCTTTTTTTAATCAGGTCTTTGTGTCAGAACTGATTCTTTTCTTCCCCCCAAGGATTCCTTGCTCTATTTTGAATATAAAAATGATCATCTGGGAGGGGGGGGGGGAGTTGCACTTCCCAGACAACCTGGCCAATGAAAATAGCAGTGAGGAAGGCGAGAAACCCAAAGAGAATCCAGACACAAAACCCAGCAAAACCCACAGGCTATTAACAGCTGTCATTAAAAACAGCTACAATGACTGTGAATGGGTTGTGTTTCCACTGTGCAAACCACCAAATTTTAGGAAACAGCTGAACAAACTGACTTTGCAATGATCTTTCCTTTCTGTGATTAAAAATTACTTTTTCAGATGAAATGCATCTTGTTCCAGTGAGCCCCAACCCTCTATGAACCTACTCAACCATAGCGCTGAGAAGGCAGCGTGGTCTAACGAATGAAGACCTGGACAGGGACTTGTGGGTGACTCTGAGGAAGTGACTTTCTCATTCTGCCTCAGCATGTTCAATAGGGAGACTGAAACGCCTCTGTCTTAGGAGCTAAATGTTGTATAAGAAGCAAGGTTTGTTTCTACAGACTCTTGAGGCTTCCCGTAGGGTGCATAAAGAGCTGGCTTCTCCGGGGTGTTTTCAGTGTATTTGTTTAAGCTGTTGCAGAGATGAGGCCCCCAAAAAAACACTGTGTAAACCTCTGTGGGTAATTGCATGATGTCATTTTTGCGTTATATGGGGCAGCAGGAGGGAAGGGACTCTTGGGCTCAGCCACCACGAGACTGGAATGACCTCACGTAGTTTACATTTCAGCTGCTCTCACCGAGAAGGACAAACACAAGCCGACATCCACCGAGTGTGATGCACAACCTAAAGGTCGCCCACATGCTGGTGATGCTGTTTACAGGAGGAAAGGCTTTGYGGAGCAGATCTAAGCTGAGGTCAAGGAGAAGGACCTTTACCAGCCATAAGATCCAAGGACAAGATGAGACTGGCTGAGGACACAATGCTGTGTGAGATGGGAGCAGCTGCTCCAGGATGCACATGCCTGATGTCCCAGCACTGCTCATGGGGCTGTGAAGTGCCCTCCCTGGTAAACCCCCACCAGACGCATGGCATGGAAATCAGCCTTGGCTCTGCAACTGTTTCTGACAAAGGAAGAAAACCCCGTGGAGGGCTGCAAGGCTGTCTGGGCCATAAGCAGGGGTCTGCGAATGCTTGGGGGTCACACCATGCCCCTTACCCTAGAGGGTCAGCACAGGGTGCTTTGAAGACACCCACCCCATCACCCCTTGGTCAGGTGTCCTGCAGAGTCAGGCCTGCCGTTTGCATACCAAGGAGATACAGAAATGAGGAAGCCCTTGTAGATTCGTCAAACTTCTCCTTTGCCAGCTTGCATTTTGCCTGCTCAATTCTCCTCCAGCTAAGGTCAGGGGAGAGAGATGGAGGTGGTCGGGTTGGGGCTGGGGAAGGAGAAGACAGCTTCAGGGTTGGCTGGAGCACTTCGAGCTTTAGGGCAGGGACTCGTCCTTTGGTGGAGAGCGCATCTGAGGTACCTGACCTCTCTTTGCTAAGCAAGCTTCACTTCTTATTCCTATGAAAAGGGAAGTTGCTTTTTTAGAAAGCTGCTCATCACCCACTGCTGAGGTAGGAAGGAGGAGCTACCACGAGGTGCAGCAAAGGCTTAGAAATAAGCTAGTGGCTGCCAAGTCATCTTGGGAAACAGGGCGATAGCACAGCGACTCCAGACAGAAACCTGCTTCTGATTTGAGGCACGCTCCCGATGCTGAGAGTGGGGAAACCCAGCAGCTGCAGCCGGGCTGCCGCAAAGACCCTTCCAGCGACGGCCACGGTTCAAGCAGCTCAGAAGCAAGAAATAAAAATAAAAAGATATAATGATAGTTATGGTGTGGTCTGCCTATTGCATCCCAGGGAGGTTTTATGGTATCTAGGATATCCTGGCTGTGCCCCTGCATGTCACCCGGGGCACATCCCTTCATCCTTGTGCCTCTTCTGTTTCCTCCAGGCTGGGCATCTCATGGCCATGAGATGAGACACAGAGTCAAGAAGCCCAGGCAGAGAGGGCCCTTCTGCAATTTGCTTGCTCAGAAATCATGAAACGACAGCCCAGTGATGTCCTTTGAAAGCAGCTGGAGGGAGACCACTGAGAAAGCATGTGAAAAAGGTCACTAAAAAGAGAGAAAGTCTCTCATATGCAGCTCCCGGGTCAGTCCAGATGGGCTCCATCTGCCCCTGCTTCCCCGACCTGAAAGCGCAGGCTGTAATCTCACCCAGCTGAGTAGGGTCTGTCTGTCAGTGGTTTCCACCCTGTTTTCATACGTCAGTCCCCAGATGTTCTCCAGTATCTTTGCAGGCCTCTACACGAGTGTGCAATCCCAAGGCTGGCTTGTCTCTGCTACCTTTTACAGTTCCTTATAAGACGTGCATGGAGACCAGAGGTCCGGCCCATGCGGTAAATGCCCATGAGCTCTTAGGCTTGCCTGTAAGAAAGACCTCTAGGACCCATCATTCCACAGGATGCGGAGAGGGACCAGAAAATGTAGCAGCCTCCCTCTAGATGACCCACAGCCCACCAGGATGACCCCACAGCCAGACATCTACACCGGTGGCCCACTGCATAGCCTCCTTCTGCAGCAGCGCCCACTCCCACTGCATTTTATCCAGTTCACGCTGAACCAAAAGCGTTCTTGTTAAGGTATCTGCTTCAGAGGTGACTCCAGCTTTGCTCTGAAACCACCAAGAGGGATGAAGGCACCTCTCCTCTTCCAGCTGGCCCCCAGGGCTGCTTCCCTATGAAAGCTGGGCAGTTCATTCCCTCCAGATGTTGTTTTCGTGGTCTGGCCATGTTTTTCTCTTCCCTGTTAAGAATGAGTAGCCTAATTTACCATCTGAACCTCCCTGTTTCCATTCCTCTAGCAGATTAAAAGCTTATGTAATGCAATGTACTGTTGCTCCTGGAAGATGCTGATGCATTATAACCAACCTACCAGCCTCCATTTTGAGCGCTTAGACTTTCAGAGCTCTCTGAGGCAGCATCTCGACTAGTAAAATAAGCAATATCGGGGTTCGTTCTCCCACCCTTCAAAATTAGGTGGCTGCATCCAAATCCCTTGCAGTCCCCATCCTGTGCTAGCTCCTGGACTGTGTTTAGGAAAGTCTAGCCTGATTGCTCAGGTTGCACTGCCCGCCTGTTGGGTCTCTGCTTTCCGAGAGACAGGCTGTCCCTTTTCCCCTGATTTACCATCCTAAACACGTCATCGTGTTTGGGATGACACTCAGATGCCTTGTGTAGCCCCAGGTACCTGACCACCCCGAGTGCAGGGTGGTGATAGGCTCCCTCTTGTTTCACTGTTGTTATTTATTGTTGAATCCCATGGGCATTGCAGGACTATCTCAAGGGACTGGGATGAAAATGCAGCAGTGGCTTTGGCTGGTGGTAACTGGGGGATATTCTGCTTGTAGGGACCACAAAGAGATTTTGTCTGGACCCAGTTAGGACAAGCCTTTTTGGAGGGAGAAAGTGAATTTTTTTCTTTTTCTTCTTCTCACATGTAAATAAGAGGACTAATGAGGAGAAATGCAAACATTTTAAACCAGACACCTTTCTGGTGACCTCATGGAAGTGTGAATTTCCACTGTCTAGAATCAGTACAACTGCTCACAGAAAATAGCCACTGGAGAAGCATCTAGTACAGCCCTCTGCCCCGAGGCAGGATCAGCCCTCACAAAACCTTKCTGGAGGAGCGTGTGGTCCTTGCTCCCAAAAGCCTGCCCATGCTGGATGTGATGGTGCTGACTCTTCTCTCCTACCCACACCAGACCTCCCTGCCAGGCTTCCTCTACACTGCTCACACCATGCCTATTCTTGGCTACTTGCAGCAGCCAAGACCCTGCCTCAATATTATTTCCCTTTTGATGCTGGTAAAGAAAAAAAACACCACCGTTTTTTAATGCCTTATTCAAAATTAGAAGATGAGCTTGACTTTCAGAATTAAAAGAATATTCAAACTTCCCTACGGTGCTCAAAGGAGATAGAAACGCGGCAGAACAAGGCCAAACCTTGCAGCCAGCTCTATTGCAGAAGTTGTTATTTATGGCACAGAAGTGATGGGGCTGATTCACTCTGAGGTTACCTCATCTTTGATCTGGTCTAATTCTATTGCATCAGAGCCAGAAGAAATCTTATTTTCTCGAGGTTCTTGCTTTGCCAGTGTCCGTACTCTCACTAGCATCAGCAGGACAGGTTGATGTCCATGCAGTACTGCATTTAAACAATCAGGATTTCTTCCCACCTGGCTAAGACCTCACTTGTACAGAGTCCCACATTCATGATTCCCTTCTGTGCACAGTTGTTATTCATTGGCAGCTCACCCAGTGACTGTTACACAGAACGTTTTTTCCCACTTTTCCACCAAAATTTCCAGGGAAAAAAGCATTCTATGGGAAATCACCACCCTTGAAAAGGTTCTGTCACAAAACCACCATGCATATTGGCATCTTTCACTGGAAAAAGAATAATTCTCCATGCAAGTCTGCTATATTAATGTCTCAAGCAGCTGCGGTCATCTTCCTGTGCTTCTAAAATGGTGAAGGCCAAATACGTAAGAGACAGGCAGGAAAAACTCTCGAGATAAAAGTCAAGTTAAAGCTGTTATATCAATTTCTCCATTTGCTTAGTATGACCTTAGTCTCCCTCCTTCCATTACGTATTGTGGGTGATGCCTTGATTTTTCTATAGATCAAATTTAACCTCTATTCAAAGCCCAGTTCTCAAGCACCATGTTCCCATACACATATTTTCAGATGTTCTGCCCCCAACTTTCGTGGTTCCAAGCYGTTCACCATTAGCAGTTATTCACAAAAACGTGGATGCCATCATGGCTCGGGTGTTGGGCAGGCAACCAGCTGGGCTGAAAGAAGTCCTGCAGCTCCTCTGCCTGYGGCATTTTGTCAAGGTTTTCCTTTCCCACCCCAGGGTTTCATGGAGCAAAGTGGTACCTTCTTATGAGGACACCTCATGTGACCTGACRGTCCTTCACCACTAGCCACCATAACCCAGGGAAGCACAGAGATCTGAGAAAAGGGGAGACTGTGACCTTCTGTGTGCGAGGTTGCACCATAATGTAGTAAATTGGGACCCCGGGGACCTGGGCAATCACCTCTTTTGCCTCTTGGCCATAAGGACCCTTGAGCAGATGGCACAAAGAGTTTTTTCAACCAACCTTCATCCACCAAAAGTGTTGCATATTCAACTATCAGTAAGGCAGACCAGACATGCCGCACAACTGAATAATTTTTCGCTTTTCTCCCCTCATTAGGTAGCAAAGGATTCATTTGTAAACCGTGTGTTTTCCATTTCTGCTCTGTCTCCTACGTGCCTGACACACAGGACCCGAGGGGTCCTGCATGCTGCTTTTTGATCAGCAACACATTTCACGGTTTCCAGAGGAGCAGAAATGATCAGTGAGATTTGGTCAAATTTGGATCATAATTTTGTAAATACATAAATAAATAAAGAGGGGGAAATGCAGGAGAGAGATTTTGAAAAGCACATTTCACTTCAGAAGTCACATATATTTCACAGGATGGCAGAAATATACGACTGGCCCCTAGAAGGTCTTTAATCTGGTGGACCTACATTGCATCTGAGAGACTAGCTGACTTGCAAATCAAAGYTTTCAATGATGGAAATTCCCACTGCTCACCCTCAGTCTACCCCAGCCCTCCAATTCCCATAGCCTTAAAATGACTTCCTAACGATCAGCACTGATTTCCTTCACCGAAAGACCTACAACTGCTTGTTCTGCCCATGGTGGACAAGAAGTTTATTCCTTCCTTCTTCACAGTGGCTCCAGCAAATGAAGCAACATTCCTTCTTGCAAAAATTCCTCATTGATCACACTTTCCACACCTTTGCTCAACTGTGTCCCTTTCCTTCAGGCATTTATAATTGGGTTTGGAAGTTTGAATAGGCAAGCCCACAATGTTTTCCGAATTAAAACTGACCAACATTAACAAAGGCAAAATTGCTCCGTAAAACCACAGAAACATTGTTCTCCCACTCAGTTGCAACATTTTCTTGGAAAAAATTATAATTAGAAACCTATTTTTTATTTCAACACAAAGAGCTGCTGTGGTTTGAGTTTTGTTTTTTGGGGGGATATTTTTGGCTGGCCAGTGAAATGAATTCACGTGGATTTAACCCTGATATGGAAAACACGCTGACCTGTGAGAAGCACATGGTTTATCCAGCATGAAATACTGGAGGTCTGGTTTATGTTCGCATTGCATATGTTGTGCCTTAGCATTTATTTTTAAGCAATAACCGTGACCCTGTATATCCTGTTTCATACGGGGATGTACTTTCTTTTGAGTTTCACAGTGATATCCAGTGGTGCAGCCACTTCTTCCACAACGAGCAGCAGGACCCTGAGGCTGTAATCTGTTGCCAAGACCTCTGCCAAGGGGAAATCGCATCCTTTTTTAATCCCCTCAGCTACTTCTAATCTAGCAATGTGGTGCTGACCTAACAAGACAGCTGACTTGCACCACATAAAATGAAGCCGTGAATGGAAACTTTGGGGCTGCCGAGGGCTCCAGCAGGATTTAGCCCCAGGTATCTTGCTAAATTCTTGCCCATGATTGAACCCYGTGGGCCTGCAGGAAATGATTGACTACAGGGGAGCTCACCCACATGGAGTCAACGCTTGGTTGCCTCCAGAGTCTCGTCAACCATGGAAGAGCAGCGAGGAAACTCCCTTTTTAACATAGAGAGAATGGAAAGAATGAGAGGAAGGAAGGAAGACAAATAATGATGAAGTAATAGTATGCCCAAGTGCTCCTACTCTGCTCAACACAGTGCCTTGACCCCGGTGAAAATCCATGGTGACCTGTTTCCACACCTGACCAAGATGACAAAAAGCCTTGACTGCACCTAAATATGGCCTCAAGAACTTTTTGGATTCTGATGTGCCCATAAAGGTGCCACTGAGAATTAAAGGCTGAAAGATCAGTCAAGAGGAAAGTCACAAAGCAGAAATAAAAGAGCCGATATCCTTGTCTGAAATGGACGCACAGCCCAAATTGTGCAGAAGTGGGATGCTCAGCCTGGGATATCGTGGGCTTATTTAACAGGGGCTGGGGCACACAGCATCTCAGCTGAGAGCCCAGGGTATAAATGCATGCCAGAACACCCCACGCTGATTAAGCAGAACACGCAAAGTCGTTAGAAAAGCAGATAAAGAAAAATCAGTAACACCTTTGCAAAATTTTCACTTAAATATGTCTTGGGTCTTTCCTCCTCCATCAGAAAATTCAGCCTTCGACTTCATAATCCTCAAGGTGCAGTGATAGCCCTATTTTGGCAGAACAAAACAAGAATGGGCCAGAAGTTTTTTTCACAGATTTTTGTGCATCAGTATAATGATAAAGCTGCAGGAGGTCTGGGAGAAAAAACAAAATGTGGGCAAGAAATCACAAGCTCTGCAGCCCTCAAATCTTCTGATAAAAATTACTTAAACCTTGACAGAATGAATAATAGAGCATATTAAAGATGGTGCCTTTGCTGCCCTGCAGCTGTCCTTTTTTCTTCTTAATTTCCATCTGCCTTCTCTTCTCCAGCATGTACCAGAGCAGGGACCATGTGTGCGTGCTCTACGTGCAGCAGGAACCCTCACTGCTGACAGTGTACGCACTTTGTCCTGATTTTGCACTTTTCAAGATCCATAATCAATTAAATATCACAGCAGCCCTGCGAGAAAGGCAAGAAATGCCCCCATTTCACAAGTAGGGTAACTGAACCACCTTGAAGAGCATTGGCTTGCCAGGCATTGCTAGCCACAAAGCCCTGAGCAAACACCTGAGGAGGTCTGAGATGCAAATACCCCACAACACTGCAACTGCTCTTCCCTCCCAGAAGTGGCACAGCAAACAAGGCGGCTTCTGAGATACCCAGTTAGACCGCTGTGGAATTTTGAGTCCGGCCTAAATTTTAATCAAGAATGAAAGTTATGGACTTAGTGTAGACTCTGCATGTGTGGGGATGGGAAATGACCAGGGGGAGAAACAGTAAGTCCATCCTTCCTATAACTCCCTTGGAGATCTCCAACTTGCCAGAAGCTTTGACCACAACCAGTGTTAACCTGCCACTGGTTTTACCAGCTTGAATGGCGGAGCTGGTGAAAACAAAATATTACCTCCAAGGAGACCATCCAACCCATCTGTGRAGCAAAAGAAAGCAAAGATCCTCAGCCCCAAATGTGCCTCTTGGCAGAAGGGGAATTAAAGTCTCAACCCTTCTCTGCAGCGTACGCCAACATCCACAGGTTCAAATCAGCAAGGGTTGTTGAGTTCCACCTCCCCTTAAATTCTTTCTCATCTCCAAGGAATTCAGCTGGAGGAAACTCATCCATACCTTGCTATTTAAAGGGCTTTCATCTACTTTGTTTTTTTTAAGAGAAAGAGGTTGATCTGTGCCCAAGAGACAACCTGCCGGGTCAGCGTCTAACTTAGAGCATCAGTCCCACCTCAGAGAGCGACCCAATTTCAGCACTGAGACACTGCCAGAAGGAAAGAAAGAGATGCACCCTGCCCCAACCTGCAGCAACACATTCCCTTGAACATCCCACTCCAAATTTTTAAGGCTTAATTATTGTCAGTCCATAGGCAATAACCAGCGATGGGCCAAATCTTTAGATGCTCTAAGGGGATGCATTCAGTAGAGCTCCGGGCAATAAACAGCCAGCAGGAATGAAGCAAAGTTGCTGGAAAATCATTTACACTTACCTGGCAAGTCCTATGTTCAGATTAAATCATATCCTGCTCAATCTGAGTTGTCCACCAGAGTTAAAAAATCCCTTGCAGGGTGCGTACGTAAGAACATAAGCTCTTCTTGATAAGTTTTAATCCTTAAAGCATGTAGAAAGAGAAACCTTAATTCTTCTTGGCGTTGTCAGTTGACTGCTGTTAGTGGTTTCCTGTCAACAACAGCTGAATGACAAATCAAACTGGTTTGTTACACTTATAGCAATTAAGGACTGGTAGTATAACCACACTGCTCATTTAGCGCTAATGTTAGCACGGTGTCTACCTTAGAAGAACTGTTACCCGCAAAGGCTCGGCAGGCTATAAAAAGTACCGTCCCGCTACAAATGATGCCCCGAATCCCTCTCATTCAGGCTGGTGTGAGTTGAAAGTCATCCCGTGGAGCCACAGGGTGTAAAACTGGTCTGCGAATGGGAGGAGAAATATGGGTCCTTGAGTCTTCTAGATTGGCCCATTCACAGCTAAGAGCAGTCTGGGCCAATAGCAGGGGTGGAGATATTTTTTGCATGCGCTTAACCTTTGGGAGCGTTTATCTCCAGTCAGGTTCTAGTCTGAACAGTTTCCCCTTTTGCAACCATCTAGGTTACGCTGCTGTAATCTTACTCACTTTCCATTTGAGGTTCAGTTTCTGCTTAAAATCTCATCTAGAGAGACTGCTCGTGTTCTTCCTCAGAGCTGGTTGCCTTTTGGCAATGAGTACAAGACAGCTGATGCCATTTAGGGCACGGGAGGAAGAGAGGTACAGGAGACAGCTGACAGCACATCCTGATATCTCTTTATCGCTTGTATGTAAGATCTTGTAAGATCTGCCTTCCCTCTATTTTGTGCAATTAGCTACTTGCTGTATTGCAAAAAGCTTTGCCTGGGCTGAGCACCCAGTGCCCACCTGGAGCTGTTGTGGGCAGGGATCAGCTCAGATCTCACTACGCTGGGGTGTTTTGGTGCCTGCTATCCCCAAGGGTCTTTGGGCACCATGCGATACTGTGAAACTCCATCATTTTCATTTCCACCCTCATCAGCAGGGTTTCAGACCCACCAACCCACCTGAAGGCCAGGAAGCTGATGTGTGTCACCTACTGATCCTGCTGGATTTCGGATAGAGCCTCTGTCACATCAAGACAAGCAGAAAGGCGAGTCAGCCAAAGCTTCATCAAACAGGACAACAGGGATCCTGCCTGAGGCTGGTTGAACGATGGGCTGTTTATCAACTCTTTTTTGAGATGAGGGATGACAACTTTTTCTAAGAGAAGGTTGAATCTTGGGTCTCGGTCCTGCAGTTTTAGGTAGCATCGTTGGCTGAGATAACAGCCTCCTGCTGATGGCTGTCTGGGGGATGGGGACAACCTCCCAACTATGGATCTCTCTGGAATAGAGGTCATCGGGAGTGTTGTAAATGTTTGACTTTACGGTTCATTCACTAGGCTGAAAAAACAGCAAAGCAGAAGAATCTAACAAGCAACAATGTTGCACTTGCTTTCATTTTAATGCCCCCAAAATGGGTCAATTTGTCCAGGAACATGAAAAAAAAGCAGAAGAATCCAAGAGGCAACAACGCTTCACTTTTTGTTTTCATTTTAATGCCCCCAAAAGGGGTCGGTTTGATCCAGGAACATGAAAAATCAAATTGCTGGTCTGGAAAAAAAGTCAAAAACAATTACTCGTCTTTCATTTTTTGCCCTAAGCTTAAGCTATTGTCCAGACTCAGTTTGTCAAGCCACCAAGGGTTGAAGTGAAACTGTGTTTTCTGACAATCAGCTACAAATCCAGGAAATTTCACCCAGCTTTTGTCATGGGAGCGAGCAGAAACTGACTCTGACACTGAGGGGAGTGACAACGACAGGGATGCTGTGGCTTGTCTCTTCATCATTCATTCATCCCAACCTAAAGCAGGTATCTGAGATGGGCTTTCCTTACCTTTCCCTTCCTTGGCTCAGGAAGCTAAGGAAATGAGTTGAGTGTAAACACAGAATTTTTTAACTGAAGTTTGGAGTGATGGTGTCCACCCAAGATGCCTCCACTCCTGTGTTTTTCAGTGAAGATGCCTTACTGGGTAGCCAGGTAAGATCGGATGGGGAGTTTGGGGTTCACCAGCAGTCCTGGAAAATAATTTACAACAAATATTTTGGTGAAAATGGAACTCAAGTCCTTTTTCCAGCAAAGTAGAGAGGYGGAAAAAACTACATATCAGTCCTCAGATTTTAAATCTCAGAAGCAAACTATGGGTTGCTGCAATGAATTGGATTAGCAGGTTTATCAAAGGGAAGTCATTACAAATGAGCCACTTCAAATCTTTGGAAAAGGTTTTGATTTTCTTTGGAAATGATTTCTAGTTCTTCAGGGCTTGGGAACTTTTTTGGAGTTGGAGGGAGGAATAATTCGCTAACTCAGTATACACACTTGCAAAGTTAGTTCTGGAGTCACCAAACTGATTTCTTTTTACCTATGAAAAAACAGGTGGGCTGAAAATTCCCACCATGATTTCAGAAGGAGTTCAGGCACAATTGTCCTTTGCTTTTGTCTTTGATGTTGAATCATCTGGCAGAAACCCGTGGAGAAAATATCACTGATAGCCCAAGGCAACACACAATGCAAAAAACATCATGATGTTCCATGACGGTGAAACTTATGAAATCTGATTTCCTCTCGATGCTTTGGTGTTTAACACCGTTCAGCGGTGGTGCTCACCGTTCAGTTTTTCCTCTAGTGGACTCAGTCTCCTCACTCCTCTGCTCAGCCACCTCTTTGCATCTTTGAAACATCTTCTCCTTTACCAAACTCAGCTAGAATTCACCAGAAAGTTTACAAGTTATTTGGTGGGAGGGGTTGATGGACGGACCAACAATACCATTGGTTTGGAAATGCAAAGGAAAACAAAATACCAGCCTCTGAAAATATTGAGAAAGAAACCTAATGGCTCACAGGGATGGTATTTGAATGAGGAGGGTCAAGGTTAAGAACTGTTCCAAATAGTGATGAAATATTCACAGCCCCTTGCCTTGTTCTTGAAGCACTTCACATGCCACCGTCTTTCCCCTGTATCCCTACATCACTACTCTACTTCCATCTACATGCAGGGTATATGGTCCAAAAACAGCTTCCCTCTTGCTTACACCTGTTTTACACCACATTATTCAAGATTCCCAGGAGCCCAGTTCCTCCCTGAGCCACATCCCAGTAATTGTCAATTAATCTGCATCACACTCCAGGCTGGGCCTGAAGGCAGGGGTGGACAACCCTTTGCATGGGTTCCTCAGTCCCAGCATGCACATCATTTTGGCAGAGTGAGGGGTGAATGCTCAGCATCATCCAGAAGCAAAGCAGAGCCAAACGCATGGGTGCAGGGGGCTTGTCCTTGCAGTGGGCTATTTCCCCTGTGTTGCTCAGAAACCTTGTGCCATCCCAGCTGGGAAAAGACATTTCTTAAACAAGCTGACCCAGACTAAACAACAGAGCAATACTGAAAAAGGTCCCAGTCCCAGGTGCCTCAGTGATCCACGGAGATGAGCAGCCAGGTGACCACAACCCTCTGCACATCATCTGTGTTTGCACTGGTTCCCTTGGGGTGACCAGGGGACAGCATTAGCTGGAGACCTGCTGCCCTCTGTAGGTGCCTCTGCTACATTTCCAGGTTGACTGGCTCCCAGGTGGCCCTCCAATGATGTCACAGGACTTTCCTAGTACAAGTCCCTGTGCAGGGAGTGGAGGTTGCACCTGGCTAGGATGGGATGGTGATGGTTGAGAGCACCACAGCCTCCTCTCCCCATCCCAGCCTGAGCAGGCTGAGCCCCAGGGACTTTGCTTTGGGGAAAAGGCATTTATTTGGTGACCAACTGAGAAGCAACCATCGATGCTCCTCCAAGATGCTCCCAGCACATGGTCCCACAGAATGGCTGGGAGGTCCAGCTCCTCCATGCTCTGTTGGCAGGATGCCTACAAGGAGAAATTCCCCAAAGCCAGGAGCCAGGGCAAGAAGCAGATGGTTCAAATCCAAGCTGCATTGAACTGCTGCAGTTATGGAAGAGGAATGGCCATTTCTGCCTATTTCTGGTGATACAGAGGCGGCTTACAATGTCCAGATGAGATTTAGCTGGCTATAGGGCACATCTACCTCATAGCATCTGTGGTGCTCAGATTGGCATAGGAGATTTGGGTTCCCAAGAAAGTCTGGAGGGAATTACTAATATAGCAGGCAATTCCCAGCTTGGGCTTTACAAAACCACATCCCAGCAAGGACCCAGGATTGGATCCAAGTGTTCCCAAGGATTCAGGAGTCCACTGGAAAAGGTGCTGTGCCCAGGGATGCTGTGGGACACAGCTCTGGGAACTGGCAGCTTCTGCACCTCTGAGTGCAACAGAAAGGAGAAAAAAATTGGAGCCACGGGTACAGACAGTGTTAGTGTTGCACAGGTTTATTTTGACTCATCACACCTAATCTCAGGTGCCCACTGCAGGTGGTTGGGGTTAGAGCCTCGTCACTGGGAGCGTCACTGCTCTGCAGCAGCTCCCCACCACAGGTCTTTTGGGTGAAGACAACTTAAACGAGATAAATTCAGGCCAAAATACATTCAAAACCCATGAGGAGACTTCAGAGGGACCTGGCTTCAGCCTTTCACTGGTGTCTTATGGCAGCTCATTTGAAATCCATTACATAACTAAATTGAAAATAAACATTTACAGAAGAGGGCGCGGGTGACAGTGTGTGGTCTGTTACTGCGATGAGATAGATGTCCAGCCTCGGTAGCGACACCTCTGCTAGTAAACTAACCCATGCTAGATCTGGTCTCTGGTCCTGAGGCCCACTGACCCTGTCTGGCCATGTCCGTGCAATTAAATGCTCTTGGCTATCAAATCTGGGTGGCTGCATCCAACTTGTCTGTGGCGAAGGGAGCCTGGTCTTGCTCGTCCTGTGCCAGGATTGCCCGTCCCACGTCAAAACCAGACCAGGGATTGTGTTTCACCAGGATCCTGTGCCCGTGCCCATTCCCTGACACCGTTTGGTTCATCGGCACGGACCCAGTTTTTGTTTTGATGAGATGTTGCAGGAAATGTTGAACCACCCGTTTGCTGCTAAGAGTTTAAATGCAGCTGTAGGTCTGTGTCAGATGGTTTTAGCATGAAGGCAACAGCTCTTCCATCTCCCTGGTCCCTCTCCATCATCAGCAGCCCCAGGAAGGGCGGGTGCAAGCCGTCGGGTGACCTCCTGCAGCACAACGAGAGCTGATCACCAGGCTGAGTTTGCATATGCACATCTGAAATCTGACAAAAAAGGGTGCTGGCAAAGCAAGAAAAAATTTTAAAAATTGCATTTGCATCAGAAATGTGAAAATGCTGTTCTTCACTCTTCAGAGTCTGCATTGCTGCATCTCGCAGAGCGCCCGCTCCCCCTGTGCTCAGTGCTATACAGACACAACATCCAAATTACTGGGGGGGGTCTGGGACACCCCCAGTCTGGCTGGCATTTGAAGGGATGCAGGAAATCCCAGCCCTGTGATGCGGTTTGTAAGGCCCTTGTTGGGATGCTGGACACAGGAAAGGGCTGTAAATCTCTCCCTGATGCCCGTGGGGGAGAGGAGGGACAGTTTAGGCAGGAGAAAGGAAGGGTAAAAAAAAAAAAAAAGGAGGCTGTGAGGGGGTTTCTCTCACAAAAGCTGAATGTGGGAAGGGGCCTGGACGGTTAGGTGTCGATGGCCAACACTTAACCCTTCGCACCACCAGGTTCGCAAACACGGCCAGTGGTCCTGAGACACCAGATGTGCAATAGCTGCCCGTGGGAACAGATGTGTGGGATGATTTTGAGAGCTGTCCGCAGGCTTCGAGGGGTTAACCTTCAGCTCCTCGTGAAGGAACGGAACCCTCTCTGTCCCCTGCCTTTGCTTCTGGCCCCGAGTCAGTCAGCAGCTGGGGCACATGCCTCTATCAGTCCCTCCTTGAAGCAGTTAAAATGGTTTCCATTTTAACGTGGAGACCTGGGAGCAACAGGCGCTTTCCCAGTACAAAAGACAGGAAAAGGCTGGTTTCTGAGCTGGTTTCTGTCCAGGGATGRATGGTGCCAGCGAGTGAGTACTAGCCACGGTGCCCGGAGATACCCACCCCAGGGCTTCCCGGAGATGCTGATGCAGCCTTGCAAAACTCCCTGACCCTTGGGCAAGCCGTGGCATCTGGAAAACGTTATCCCAAAGCTCTCCTGAGTGCCAGAGGACCCCAGGCTCCATGGAGAAGGGCTCATATCTCTCTGTGGCGTGCAACGGGAAGAGCTGTGGGGACACCAGCCCCAGTTTGTGTCGGGAAGAGCTCCTTTGGGAGTACACCAGCTCTCCGGGCATCTCCTGCAAGCCTTTTGGGTCCCTGCCCTCGGCAGCACCCCTTCATCCCTGTTACCCACGCCGAGGGCATCGCTACCCCTCCTCCCTCGTTTGGGTGCCGGAGTCGGAGGATGTTTAGGACCCAGGCTGTGCAGCTCCTCCCTTTCAGGTCTCTCCAGGGTTATTGCTTGGTGGGAGGTAGGTTCAGGGCTTGGTGGTATGAATGAAAGAGAGAGAGGAAATCTGGACTGAAAAGCTCAAACTGGAATAGCTCGCCTGTCTCCAGGCAACAGGCCTGACGCAACCGCTGGAAAAAAAAAAAAAGTCCCTTAAATAAAAAAAAAAACACACACACAGATTTCTGAAGCGAGACAGAGAGGAGGATGAGACAGTCTCCTGAAGGCACTGGTGACACTGCTCTGCAAATACCAAGTTGGAGACCCGAGGCGGAAGGAGGGAGCCAAGATGTCCGTGCAATCTTCCCTCTGACTTGGTCCCCGGTAAGTTTGTTGCTTGCGTTGGCTTGGCTGTGCTGGGGCTGGGGGGGGAGGACAGCCACCCTGGGGACACCCCGATGCACCCAGGACGGGAGCTGTCTGAGAGATGCCCGGTGCTAGAGGGGACCCCCGGGTTTTCTAGCCCCGTGGAAAGGGGTAGCAGCAAGGACCAGGTCCCTGGGGAGCATCGGAATGAGGGCAATGGGGACCCCATGCACCATGAAGTTCAGCACTGGGGTCTGGTGTGCCAGCTATGACGTGGTGGGGCTGAGGGCTTGCATTGTCCCCTCTCCAACCACAATCTCCTGCCTTGCCAAAATCCCCTGGAGATGGCCGGCACAGTGGTTCCCCGTTGATTGGGATGGGCTGGAAATCAGGGCAGGGTTTGAGTCCTCCTTTACGATGAGGCTTGTGGATTTTGCTCTCAGCTGGGAGCAGTTTGGGGGTACTCACCACCTTCAAGGGGATTTTTCTGCACTGAATGAGGTGTAATGGGGAAGAGTCTGGCCATGTTTCGGGACAATCACCTGTTGCTCCCTCTGCCCCCTCCCCGAGATTTGCAAGAGCCCTGGAAAGGTTTGTCAAGCTTGTGCAGTGCAGACATAATGGGATAAAACGTGGTGGCCTCGCAGGGCGTAGCTACCTTCAATTTTTGAAGCAGGCACTGTGTGCTGAGCAGAACAGGTTTCCACCTGCTCAGGTCTGGCCCTTGCAGCTCACGTTAACACTGAGGGGGAAAAAAAAATCACCCAGAACTTCTTCAGAGCCCTTTATAACAGCTTGGGGCTAATTGCTAAAATAATACCATCAGCCCACACCCCTCTCAGCACAAGCTCTTGTGCAACCCCAGCCAGCGCACCCCAGTGCGATGCACACCCCTGCACCCACACCGCCCAAACCGTACAGCCTGCACCCTCCCTAGTCGATGCAGACTGACACCTCTCCCACAACAGGGACCCACACAGGGCTAAGGATACCCCTCCCTATTTTCCTATGATGCTCCCTGTTATTATTCGGCACTGTTCTGCCCTTCGGAGCTTTTCTACATCAGGGACCTCAGTGGAGGGGGGGATAAAATGGATGAAAACCAAGTGCCTTGTTTCCAGTGAGGATCGATGTCTGGCTGGTACCATGTTATCCTGGCTTTGTCTGCTCATCCCCTGTATCCTATGGACTCCCCACTTTTCAGTGGGAACAAGCCTGTTCTGGCTGCTATGGGTTTTCTCTCTGCCAGCCATCATTTCAGCATACTGGGATTGTTGCTCTTATTTGCATCTCAGGTGTCCTCCGCTTTCGAATGCCCGTTGCAGTGGTACCTCAGATGGGGGGATCTGTACCACACAAAAATAAAGCAGAATGGGAGGGATCCGACTTCTCCCAGGCTCTGGGGTTGCAATAGCTCTGCAGCCATTAGGTGTTTGCAAAATGTAGCAGAGACACTGCAGAAAAAAAAAAAAAAAAATAAGCAGCCTCAGAGTAATGTAGCTTTTCTGGGGGAAGGGAGCGGGTATCTGTTTGCAACCAGCTCGCCTTAAATAATATTAAATAACAAAGTGCATTGGGAGAAGGCAGGTCTGAGTACAGAGGTTGTATGATCATTGCTCGGGCAGCCGCCAAGGTGGGTAATTGGATGGGACAGGGAGCATGTAAAGGGGATTAGGGGATCGCCGGGGGTCTGACCCCGCTCCCCCAATCACTTTAACTTGGAGCCTCGGGGTCTCAAGTGGGAGCTGGCCCTGGCGCTTCTCTCTGCGGGGGCTGAGCTCAGTGCTGGGCAGAATGAAGCCCTGCAAAGCCAGAAAGAGGGGTTTTTTTTTCTGAAAACATGCCCTTCTGCCTTCCATGCTGCATTTAGGGAAAAATAACTCCCTGTGCCAGTCTCCTGGAAAGAGAGCATTTCTCAGCCTGATCTGGCTCATTCCCAAGGAGTCTCAGCCCTTTGCATTATCCTGGTTGCACGGGCACAGAGATCCCTGCCTGCTCCGTCCGCTCTTTCCTTGCTGAAACGTGGCTGTGCTTGGAGTGGCAGCAGGGAAAATAAGGGAAGGAAGTGGCTCTGCCAAACCACAGGTCCTTCGGGGGTATCTCTGGGGACAAGTTAGGCATGCCATCTCCAGGATTAGGTCCCAAAACCTGCTAGGACCCTGGGGCAGTGCATGGAGAGGCAACCCTTGCCCATAATCCGTGGCTCCCTTCACCACAACAGACCTTACCAGAAGATGACTAGGGTGGACAGGGTGTCTTCACCAAGAGGGTGTAAACTTGCCTTTGCTGCTGCTCTTTAATCCCTTTCCCCTCTAAGAGTGATTATACCTGGTTTTGGCTGATGGGCTGAGAGCATTGACCCCCTCCAGCTTCCCAGTTTGCAAAAGCTTCCCACTCACAGGAAGACTGGTTTGCGGGAATGCCAAATATCTGGCAAGGCCCATCTTCATGCAGGATTTCCACCTGACCGCTGGAAATCTGCTGATCGATGGGAGCTGAGCTGGTCTGAAAATGGAGCTGCCAGGGTCCATCTAAAGCAGACAGCTATCTCAGTCCTGCTGCCTCGAAAGGAGCCTGCTCGATTTCGTGCAGGGGAGGCAGGAGGGACAAGGTGCAGCTAGGCAGGAAGGGGCAGATGTATTTATTGAAGCAGGTTCTGACTCTACTAGTGATGCTGGAGATCAGCCTGGGAGAAATACTTTAGGGCAGGGAGTGCAAACTGGTCCCCTGTTATCTCTGCACTTCTGCTCTGCTCCTCTTGTCAGGCTGGTGGATTGGCTGCAGTCACCCACTGCTCTCCCCTCCTCCCTTCATTGCACTGTTTGGGGGTCTGTCTGGGGGTCTTTTGGGCAGAAGGATGTGCCAGGGTGAACCCTCACCCTGCTCCAGGTCATACATAAATGGAAAGCTCCACTTCTTCCCTCTTGCCCCTGTGTGTCCATGAATGCCACGTCTACATCTGAAGGGCTGAAGCAGCAGGATGGGCTGCTTCCCTGCTGCTGACCTTAGCATCCGAGTTGTCTGGGAGGTCTTCTAGGGGTTTGTTCGTGGCAGTAAATGGGCAGGAATATCCAGGTGCACTCAGGATCCCATTAAGCCAGGTGCTGTACCTGTATCTCAGCCCACGGCATGGGGCAGCTCTGTGACCACCTCTCCAAACCCCTGCAAGGGCATTGCATTCTGGATCAAACCCTGGGACAGAAACTCGGCTCCTCCCTGGGCTTTTGTCATGTGTTAGGCTGGAAGTCAGTCTCTGTGTGTGTGAAGGGACACAGCCAACGTGGGCAGCCCTGCAAGGAGGTCTGAAGGAAGAGTTACCAGACCTGGACATGTGCTCCTGCTTATGATGCCCAGCTTGGTCACTTTGGTGTCTTCGTCTTGCCTCTGGAAGAAAGGCCAAGCTCACAGCCCACATGAGTGTGGCCAGGAGGTCTCCATGGACCCTAGGTCCAGTGGGCACTAACTGAGGGCTGGGGGCTCTGCCATGACCTCTCCAGCCTTGCATGGACAGACCCCCTTCCATCCTGCCCCAACCATTCTGAGTAGGCAGAGAGCATCTGATCCTGACAGCACCAATTTCAGCAGGGGCCTCTGCCCTGGAGGGAGTCCTGGATTCAGGATCGGGCAGATCTTCAGGCTGCTGGAGTCTTCTCTTTTTGTGGGGAGGGAGGCTGAAGGTCACTTTGGGACAGGTGAGAGGTATTTGGGAACCAGATTGGTTTTCTGCAGGAGCAGATTTCAGGTGCTACGGAAAGGGATCAGGTGTCCAAATGCTGGATAATATAACCCAGGGAGATTGACTCTCCTCTGAGTCTGTGGGACGGCCAGGGGAGCGATTTGCTCTCCGTCTCTGTGGAAGCCTTGTGCAGAGCAGCGTGCTACAGCCATGCTGCTTGGGGAGGCTGTGGCAGGGGACCCCAGGGTGAGGAAGAGCCTGAGCTCACCAAAGCCCACACAGCACAGCAGCTCCTCTCCTGAGTGAGGTCATTTTGGCATGGGGAAAGGAGTTATTCATGTACTGCCTCCCTGAAAGGGAACCACCAGCTCCAGGGAGCTGCGGTGTTGACCCAGATGGGTATCTYCTCCCTTCATCCGCTGGCTGGGGCCTTGGCGTCTTCGCTGCCTGGAGGATGCTCTGGAGCCTCCATCCACCACTGTGCAGCAGTCGGAGTCCTCCCTTACTACTCCATTGCTATGGCAACCCTCTTGCACAGGCATCTCCTCCTCGCTGCCCGGCTGTCAACCTGCTGCAGACCTCCGGGGGGGTCAGCCATCCCCACCCCATCCCCGTCTTTTTGCTCTGCTGAGAAGGAAAGCAAACACGGCTTTCCCTGCACGGGGTATGCCCACCAGGCACCGTCCCCCTACCTCTTGCTCCACCTCGATATTTCTTCAGTCTGCTGTTTCAGGCTCAGMGTCCTCCTTACTCACTAGGACCTACAGAGCTCAATGATGGTGTTAGCAGGTGCAATTTACTCTAGGGTTTTCTTCTGTAGGAGATCAAGGGATATCTGCATGGTCCACAGGGTGACACCTRTGCAAACCCTTGGAGCAAATGCCTTGCAAACAGTCAGAGGATCCACATCCCAAACTTCATGGATCATAGAGGGTGTCCCTGCACTCATTATAGTCAGAGCATGGGGACCCGGATGAGATGAGAGACCTGAAGATACCACAGGTGAATCTCTGCACATCTCTGAAGATCCTCAGAGCTTTTTTTCCTGAAGGCCGGTTGCATGAACTGCCTACTCAGTGAGGGGGAAATTGAGGCATAAAAGGGACTGAAGTGCTTTTTGAAGGTCATTAACAGACTGAACCATTACCTCTGCCAGAAGTGCCATGCGGGCATCCCTTCATCCTGCAAAAGGACTTGCCTCTGCCTAGGCTTTATCTCATACTGAGGCTCTTTTTTCTTCTCAGAGACTAGACGAGCAGAGTAATATAGACTCTTACAATCACTGCTGCTCCTCTGCAATAAGAAATGGTATTACAGTAAGCTGAAGTCCACCAGGAACAGTGAAGGGAGCAGAATAATTTGCTCCCCACACCTCTGCCTTGGCTGTCAGTTTTATTTATTCTGCTTTTTCCCTCTCATTTCCATGCTGAGTGTTTCTCCCTTCTTTTTTTTCTTTCTTCTCCTAGACGTCTTGTTCCCTAGCGTGTGACCTTCCAAAGCACCGTGTGTCCTTACTTACAGCCCTTAATTTAACAGGCTGTACCTGCGCTGCCCTGGTCCAGCACATACCAACAAATACTGCTTCATGAATGCCTCATGTTCAAAGCTGACCAGGGCACAGAGAGCTGATGGGGAAGGTACAGATGTATAMAACTTCTCAGGCACGTAAAATTCCTTCAGGGTAAAAGGCTGTGCCTAGCATCATTTTGTGCGATCTCCCTTTTGACCATGAACAGCATCTGAATTTATTGTTATTCATCATCAGTGACAATAAAGCAAAGCTTTTCTCACACCCCTGTACACCTCCCTCTACCTCCTAGTACTTGCCCCATCACACCTGGTTTGTCAGGGGATGTTCACATGGGTCTCCTGATCCCCTGCTCTAATGCATGGACAGGGATGTCTGAGGGTGTGTGATGGGGACAGGTCTTCTGCATCTGCTTCAGGGTTGGAGGAATGGCTGCAGTGGGAAGTCGTGGTGGCAGATTGTGCCGCTGAACCTGGTTTCTTAGAGCATAGGACACCCCATGAGCCTCACAAGGTGTGTCTGGCGTGGGAGAGAGCAGGATTTGCATTGCTGACCTGCAACCATGCAAAAGCCAAACCTCAGGGTATGGCAGCTTGGTGAGTCTTGGACTTCACAGCCAATCCAGTTTGACAGTTCTGTTATTTCTCCATCCTGGATGTGTGCTTCTGCTAATCCCTTTGCATTACAGCTTGCAGGGTAGGTCAGTTAAGCTGACTTCTCCGATGGAAACCTAACCCAACAAAGGAATTAAGGGGTTTTTTRTCATCTTGGTGACCTGATGCGTCCTTCAGGATTGATAGGGTTCATGCAAGGGAAGGGGGAAACCCCTGAGCAAAGGGTCTTAGTGAGGTGGGAGCAGACCCTCACCCCATTTTGGTGCCAAACTCCTGTTACCCCTAATTAGGCATGGCATGAATGCCCTGAGCCTGGTAAGTGTGATAATGAAGACAAATCAAGGGTTAATCACTTAAATTCCCTTGCACAGGCCAGCCTAGGGGGAAACTGAGTCTGGGGCAGGGAGACTGGGAGTCTGTTGATTTGAGCTAGAGGCCACGTTTGTTCCTGGCAATTAGGTAGCTCTCAGGCAGGAAACAGATTTGTATTATAGCCTCGCGCACAGACATTTTTCACATGCTTACCACTTTCAGAATCTCTTTTTCTACAGCAGGTCTGTGACCCAAGTCCAAGGTATCGATAGGAAGTTAGAGGTGGCTCCTTTCTGTCATTTTTGAGTTTGGACAGGCTGGGGAAGAGACGTGCCTATTTAGGGGGTGTCCCTACAGAGTGAATGAGAAATTTCATGTTGCACCAGGGAGGAGGTGAAGGTTGGGTTGGATCGATGCCGCTTTTAGGGTAGAAAAATCAAATCCTTCCAAAGCTGCTGGGAGGCGGTAATGGGGAAGAAGACATAGCAGCGGGGTCGTGACAAAGGGGATGCTCCAAACTGCTGTCCTGTTTTCATGGTCCAATGCTTTAAATGCTAACTGAGCTGTACCCAGGGCTCAAACAGCAAGGGCCTTTTCCACCCTGAGGATTTTATACATGCTGAAGACACAAGACAAAAGAGTTTGCGAGGGCTTTGCTTTGTAGCTGTGGCATTCAGAAAAGTCAGCCTTACAATAAAAATATTATCTTTGCTAGGGGTTAGCAAATCCAGTAGCCCAGTGTGGAGCTGCAGCAGACTCTCTTGGGCTGCTGGTTTTGGCCACACCTAGCAATCTCCATCTCAATGGACAGAAAAAAAGCTCAGAGGTGAGGTCCTTAAAGTCATTAGGTGTTTCCCTTTATTGATTTCAGTAAGCTGGAGCTGGAGGCAAGTGAAATTCATCAACATGCCCTCAGCTCTGCAGAGCATCCATGCAAGAGCTGGTGCAGGACCTGACTATCCAACAGGGCAGCCCTCTGCTTTCCCCTCCATATGATCTATTTTTCAACAGAAGAAGGAAAATTGTTGCTGCTCCAGGCATGAGAGCTGTTGGCTTTGACCTGATATAGTATCTGTGTTTGCTCCCGCTCACCGTAAAACTCTCATTAACATAAATAGGAGCAGGAACAAGACCGCAACATGACTAATTCTCCACCCCCAGACTGTCTGTGTGTATATTATCAACTCCTTGTTCAGTTCATGTGCCTGCACACAATTGTGGGATAAATCTTGCTCTCTGATGGTGTTTATTTTAAATTGAATCTTCTTACTGAAAAGGTTGGAGAGGCATAATTATGGTCTGGATTTCAGAGTTACACACGTCTTTGTGGGCGCAAATAGCAGGGAAAAGAATGGCTGAGTAACTCATATTGCTGTGCTTTAGTGCATCCAGCTAGAAAGCTGCATATGTCCTGGCTGGGCATGTTAYCAGGCAGGCAAAAAAGTGGTTTGTTTTGTGTTCGACATGTAGACGAGAGCGCAGCCATAGATGAGCTTACAACCTTGAGAAAGCCTCTTATCTGATCCTACCATCAAATGAATGCAGAAGCTGCCTGAGCTTAACTCTTGCGGAGTTGTTAGAGTCCTCTGTCCCACCAGGTCCCACGGAGGCAGCTTTGGTGGTGGGCACAGCTTCTCCAAGTCCACAGCCCATGGCAGGAGGAGCTAGGAGTTTTCCCAGGACTCTGTGCTAGTCCTCCACCAGGGTGTTTTCAAGGGGACCATTGGGACCATTCCCAGACTGGACATGTCCAGTGATGGAAAGCTGAGCGCAGGCATCTGGACCCAAGCAGTGCCAGTACCCCAGTTACTCCCACACTTGGCTGGGGACCATGCTCCTGCCCTGAGCCTGCTGGACCAGAGGGAGCTGAATCTTATGGCTGCAGATTGGCATCTTTAGCAAACCTAGACCTAAACACAAA
>JAYKAV010000944.1:1321373-1347262 GCA_035582835.1 Phoebastria nigripes | reverse complement strand
TGCCCAGATTCACCCTTACCGAGGCAAAAGCGCTGGGGGGAAGCCACTTTTCCCAGCTCTCCTTTTGGCTCAAACTCTTGGGAGAAATGTGGGTTGTCTTACTTCACCTGGTCCTGTTTTGCCCAAGTGGAAAGATGTAGGTTTGTGAGCCAGGAAATCAGCAAAACAGCATGCATAGACACCCCGACCCCCAGCAACAACCATTGCTGTCTCCAGAGGACATCGGGTTCTGTGATACAGCTCCAGAGGGGTCTGTGAATGTGTCCTGGCCTCCCTGGCAACCCTTTCATGGCCCCTTGAGTTAAGATCGGAGATGTAGGTAACCAGAGCTTCCCTAAAAGCCCGAGCCTGTCTGTTCCTGCCCCAAAAGCAGTCAGATAGCTGAGGTGAGGTAACACTTCCCAGGAGCACCTTGGCACTGTGCCTCTCCCAAAGCCCTCGCTCCCTCCGCTACAGCAAGAGCCGTCTCTCTTCTCTTGCTCCCTTTTCCTTCTCAAACTGGAAACCAACCTTCTGCTTTTCTTGTAGGTGTTCGTCCAAGACCGGTGTGGTGCTTGAGCGGGAGCCACCACCGCCGCGGCTGTCCTCCGAGGAGCTGTGTTTGGCACGCTGTGATACCTGGTCAAACCTTGAGGGTTTCCCATCCCCGTCCCTGGTCTTTTGCAGCCCACCCCTATGCCTTTTGACTCCCAGAGAGGATGTCTCTACCCAAAATCCAAATAGAAGAGGTGCTGGACAGCATGGATGCTGGCTCTGGAGGTGCTGCTCCTCCTGATGACCACCTGAGGACCCTCAAGGCATTGACGGAGAAGCTGAGACTGGAGACCAGGCGCCCTTCCTACTTGGAGTGGAAGGCAAAGCTGGAGGAGCAGGCATGGAAGAGCCCCCAGCCAGCAGGAGAGGAGGAGGAGGAGGCTCCCGAGGCCAAAAAGGCCACAGGGGAGACTGTCCCCTTGAGGAAGGTGCAGCTGCATCTCAATGGGAGCCCTGCCCAGGACAAGGTGACTCTTACCTCAGGGAGAATAGGTGGCTTTGAGAGCATCGATGAAGCTTTGACGTGGCTCAGGAAGGAACTGGTAAGTGTTTTCCTGTCCCTGTTAGATAGCACACTTTTTCAAGAGGGGAAAAAAAAAAGAATGAGGAAACAAGCGACTCCTTGTTCCTACCTGCCTTCAGCCCCAGGTGAAAAGGCAACAATCAATCATTGCGTTTTCTGTGGCTGGCGGGAGCAGGAGCAGCCCAGGGAAGGGAAAAGATGAATGCCAGAGCATCCATAACCTCAGAGAAGGAGCTGGGCCAGTCTCAGCATCCCTGCTGGGATACAGCAGCCTGGGGAAATATGGTCGCTTGCGCTGGTTAGGACTTTTTAGCAGTTTGCCCCCTCCCCTGCTTCTCTAATTATATCTCAACACTCAGATGAATACAGCAGGTATGAATACACCATGAACATGTGGGCACTGCTGGTGTAATAGCACTTCTCTGATGGACATCACAAAGGGATGCTTCGTTAGGGCTGTAGGAAGGAAGCATGACTAGGTCCATCCCCTAGATCTGCCCTTGCAGCTTGTGGCTGTTGGTGGTTTAGGAACTCCCTCAGCGGGAGATTGTATGCTGACCACTGCGTTTAACAGTCATTAGCAGATCTAACCTCCAAGTCTTTGCCTAATTCCCCCTTTTTCTCTTTTTTTTTTTTTAAACTCATAACTCTCTTTAAGGTCTTGTGGTAACCTGCTTCCCCCAAGTCATTTCTTCACGGTGAGACCAAGTGCTTCCTTTTGTTTAAAACTGTTGTGGGATCCCCTTGTTCTGACCATGTAACACCTAACAAATGATATTCCTTTTTCTGCTGTATCCATGACGCCAGAACCTTATATCAGACCCCTCCTCATCCAGCTCTTACAGGTTCATTGACTCTTGGCTCCTGCTTCATTAGAAGCTGGTCCACATTTCTGTCATCCTCCCATCCCAACCTTGGGCCCTATCTTACACATAGGTTTATTTCTGGTAGTTATGAACAGGTAGTTTCACAGAGAGGAAGGCAAGACAAAAATGCTACACCGGTGCTAGGAAAATACACAGAGCCAGGGTACGGGTGCTGGAATTCATCTTTTATATGTTGTGTTGCTATCATGGTCTTTGGCACAAATTTAGCCTGAGCCAACTAGCAGCTCCCAAAGCAGCTCAGGAGTCAGCACAGCCTGGGGATTATACCCAGGAGGAAGCGTGGATGCAGCACATCTTTTCTGGAGGCCACAGGAGGTCAATAGGATGGACATGACTGGATCAGGGCTGCTGTTTTCAGGGCTGGAGAATGGGCCAAGGTGTTCTTCACAAGTGTAGGAGCAAGCGGAGACCAAGACCACACTTGCAGTGATCCTTTCCTTCTCCTCACTGGAATGAAAAATCTTTGTTATTTGGCCCACATGACTGGAAACAACTCATGTCACGTGGCTTTGTTTCTGTTGCCTAATTGGAAGTTTGCCTGTGAGTCCCACCAGCATTTGCAACTGTATTGACAGCAGCAGTATTTGCAATAGGGTCCCTGGGGACTGGGACAGCACTAGCTGTTYAGATGCACTTGTGAAAATGTTCCTGTGCAAACGCTTTGCTTTTGATAAGCACTGAAAGTCTTTGAGGAAAACTTCTCATGCAAAACAATGAATAATAGTTTTTAAAAATTCTCTGCAACTTTTGCTTCAGATAATATTTATTTGTCAACTTTTTGTTGCTCTTGCTGTATTCGCCCAGCTAGATTGATCTCCAGAGAAGTTATTTACAGAGGTGGTTCTGGATGTTACAGTTTCGGTGGTTGAGACATTTCTCAGGACCACGGCTTTCACCAGGCAAGTGCAGTGCTTTCAGGAATCCAGGCCTATTAGGAAGAGTTTTGAGCTGATCTCCTAAAATCACTCAGCGCTCTGGAGAATCTCAGCTCCAGATCTGAGACCTGAATCTGGGTCCGTGCTTGCATCTGTGATGCAATCTTAAATCCATAGAATCATAGAATCATTTAGGTTGGAAAAGACCTTTAAGATCATCAAGTCCAACCGTAAACCTAACACTGCCAAGTCCACCACTAAACCATGTCCCTAAGCACCACACCTACACGTCTTTTAAATACCTCCAGGGATGGTGACTCAACCACTTCCCTGGGCAGCCTGTTCCAATGCTTGACAACCCTTTTGGTGAAGAAATTTTTCCTAATATCCAACCTAAACCTCCCTTGGTGCAACTTGAGGCTGCTTTCTCTTGTCCTATCGCTGCTACTTGGGAGAAGAGACCGACCCCCACCTCACTACAACCTCCTTTCAGGGAGTTGTAGAGCGTGATAAGGTCTCCCCTCAGCCTCCTTTTCTCCAGGCTAAACAAGCCCAGTTCCCTCAGCTGCTCCTCATAAGACTTGTTCTCCAGACCCTTCACCAGCTTGGTTGCCCTCCTCTGGACACGCTCCAGCACCTCAATGTCCTTCTTGTAGTGAGGGGCCCAAAACTGAACACAGTATTCRAGGTGGGGCCTCACCAGGGCCGAGTACAGGGGGACAATCACTTCCCTAGTGCTGCTGGCCACACTATTTCTGATACAGGCCAGGATGCCGTTGGCCTTCTTGGCCACCTGGGCACACTGCCAGCTCATGTTCAGCTGGCTGTCAACCAACACCCCCAGACCTTTTCACAGTGCACTTGATGTAAACCCCAAATCTCAAGATGCCCAAAGACAGTAAGAAGCAGATTTTCCTTCTCAGAGCCCTGGATTTTAAAAGATTTAGTTTGTTCTTTCAGTTTCTGCCCATGATGGAAGTATAAATTGTCTCAGAGTCTGATTCTACCCTTTAGACTGGGGTGTGGTATATAAACCACCATCTGACGAAAACTAAAAGTTTAAATTAAAGAAGAAAAAGGGCAAAGCAAACCCTAATTGTTCCTCACTTTCCATTTTCCTGCCTCTTAATTATACCAGTCTTTGCTGGATCTGGACGTGACTCATGTAATTTAGAACAATTTCCCCAAAAGAGAGAGCATGTATTTGACTGACCACACAGCTAAATAGCTATGTTGGAGGCACTATTGTTGGGTAAGAGCTGCCAGCAAACAGTGAGAACAGAACGAGGCCATCGCATCACAGGATGCTGGAACAAAAAGATGCATTTCACATTACATTTCAAGGGTGAAACCCAGTTTCTTTTCAAATAAAGGAACAAGCTTCCACACATCCCAACACAGCCAGGATTTTTCCTTGTTTATCCCATGTTGTGATAGTAAAGCAAACGGGAGGGTTTCAGAGCAGGATACGGTTATGTCTAAGTTTCTACATTTACTTAAGGCAGGAGCCAAAGCCAGAAAGGGCAGCATCCTTCAGACAGCACCCTTCTCGGGGCAGCCAGGCAGGGGTCCGGCACCCCACACCTTGGGTAAGGTCACCCTAAGCGGGCAATCAATCCTTCTGGTCTAGTTTAACGTAGGAGACCAATAGACCTGGGAGCACCAAGCAACTCAACCTTGCCCCAAGCAAGTGTGAGTATCCCAGGCAGCCTTCTGAAGATCATCCAAAAATGATCCAGTAGTCATAGTTGGGGTGAAATCTGCCTCCACCACCTCTGCTGCAGGGTGGATTCTCCTCCACTCTACACAATCCTCCATGAGAAGTCAATTTAGAGTATGTAGGATTCACCTATCTAAGGAAGGGGCAAAAGCTGGTGTATGTGGAGATTTCTATCCAGGAAAGAAGTACACCAGCCCATATCCTTACTGAATGAAATGCAACAACGCAGGGCATGCATCTCCATCACCCACACTGTGCAACCCTCATCACAGCTACCAGCATGTTTAAGCTGGGTTATTTCAATAGCATGGTTCCAGCATGGTCTTGGCTTGTACCAATTAGCATCCTGCCAAACAGTTAGAGCTTCAGGAGTTTGCACATGCTGGGAACTGTTCTCAACAGGCAATTTGTACGGGACCACCCAATTTTGGAATTAACTCTATCCCAGCCAAAACCAGTATAGGCAGCAAAGTGAATTTAGTAGTATGTGTATACCCAAACTTCCCCTTGGCCATGGTGCTACAGAACRGGCCATGGCATGTGTTAGTTGCTTGGTCAAGCAATAGTCTAGGAGTGCCCAGCTTTAAAATTAAAGTTACCTGTAAAATCTGAAGTATTACTCTCAGTCCACACAAAAGGGGTCATCCAACGCTGCAAGAAATCTGCCTCCATATCTCCAGAGTCTGCTCTGGTTCAAGTTCAGCCAGGTTCAGGCTCCTCATGTTCAGAAGTGAAGGACAAACCTAAGGTCTTACTGTGCATCTGCTGTTCTTGGTCCTTCACCCCGCGTGACCTGTCCCAGGACCTGATTCTGCGTGTTAAGCCCTGGCCCCAGTTTATAGGATTGACATATGCCCACTGAGCTCCAGCCAGCCGCGTCAGCTGGGACCTGCTGAGAATCTAGCCTCGAGAAGGTGATTTATTCAGACATGCAAACTCCTCCTCTTGTTTTCGCGCTGAGAGACTCTGTGTAGGTGTACAAGAAAATTGCAGCACTCAGCATGTGCTGAACCGCCCCAGGGCTGCAGCACTTCCCTCCCCAACTCCCCTGCCTCTTCTTTGCCCTCGTGTTTGCCTTTGCGCTGTCAAGAGTGGCTGCTCTTCATCAATGCTGAAAGTAAAGCCATCACCAGCCAGGGTATGGTGACAGACCCAAGGATCAGAGTGGTCAGACTGTATTTTCTTCTTTGTTTATGAAATTTGTCAGAACAAATGTTTACATGTTCTAAAATTAAGCCCTCCAAGTCCTCTTCCTCCCAAATGTGGTTAAAGAACAAAACTCTGCTATGAACTGGGACATCTTAAGACAGTTCTGACTTTGTCCAGTAGGAAAATACATTTTCCGTCTCAAATTCACCAACGTTTGGCACTGAAATCTGAGGTGTGTGAGCCAGAATGCAGGAAAGACTCTTGAAAAGGGACACAAATGTCTGATGCTCTCTCCTGGGAAATCGTAAAACACCTATGTCCTGTTGGTCAGACATTTATTATTAAATATTAACCGCTATTATCTCCACRTGGGATACTGATATTGGCTGAACAAGTACTTAAATGAATTTAAACAACAATGCGGTACCAAAACAGTGTTGACATGAGCCTCGTTGCAGATTGCTCTGTGGTTGTTCAGAGGTGGAAAGGAAGAGAAGAACATGGATATGGTGATGGAGACTGGCCTGTGTTGGAAGTCCTCTGCTACATAGCAGGTCCAGGAAGGATTTGTCCCTATTTGTATTTAAAGCAGTGAAAGGACATGGGCACAGGCACTGGAAGGGGGGTCATCTCTACTGTTAAATTGCTAGAACCAGGGCACAGTTTAGGAATTATCACAGAACAGGACCATCCCCAAGGGSCAGCTTGGGTGCAGCCACCCTGTTTTGAAGAGAGAGGGAGTTTGATGGGGTGGTTGTGGATTTATGTGCATGGCAGAAAGGTAACGGCAGAAACATCTGAGAAATTATGTGCTCTTCTCCTGTGTAAACCCACATGTAAGCCCACTGAGACATCCCTGTTTGCCTCATTCAGGTTTTGAGCTGCCTGGTTTTTCCACTGGCAGTGGGCTTTGTCCTAGGTATAGCATTTCCCAACCCTGAATGAATTTTAGCACCTGTTAATTTAACCAAACCCAGAGGTAGCTACCTCMCCCAGGAAAGGTAATATGAAGATTAATTCTGCGGGAGTCAACACAGACTAAACTCAACACTGAAAAGAAGGGTGAGATTTGGAACCCATGTCAGGCTCTGCAGGTGTCAGCTGGCAGAGGTATGCTGGACTGTGGTGGTGTGTAACTCCCAGGTACTGCAGAAGGAGATTAGATACCTCGTTTGGGGCCGTGGGTTGCACCACGAGGCCACGAGCATCTAAAATTAGCCACAGCAGGGTGGCATCTGAGCACCTTTGAAGATGAAACCTCAAACCAAAATGCAGACTTAACTGACTTCTCTGAAGTGTTTGGCAAGGGTCTAATAACTGGCCTGTGCTTCTCCGTGCTTGAATCCAAGTAGCTGCATTTAGTCAGGAAAGCACCAGTTTAGATTTAAGTTTCTTTTGATCTTTTGGAAATAAAAAGGACTAGCCCCATGGGAGCAGCCACTTCTCCACAGACCATCACCCTGAGCTTCATGGATCACAGACTGGGGTGCACCGGGGCACTTCTCTTTTGGGAAGAAGTCCCAAGGAGCTCCACACCTCCATGCCATGAGGTGCTCTCTGCTGATACATCCCCTCATAGCAACGGAGGGAGATGGACCACTGGCAATGGGAACATTATTGGTCTTCCTCTCTGTGACCATATGGTTAAGGCAAACTTGAAGACAAGTTTGGGCTACACCCTGAGCTACTTCTACCTATTTGGGCTAAGCCACCTAGACTGGACAGTGGGCAAGGATACATACAAAACTTTCTCTCCCCCCCCCCCCCAATATTAAACATCCCTGGGAGACTCTGAGGCTCAATCCAAACAGAAGATCCTTCCTGGGTTCATAAGGCTTTGGGCCTCTGTGGTCCGGCTTTGTGACTCAGGCTAGGAGCTGCAGTAGCTCCTCTGCCAGGAAGGACCTGGGTTTGGTTCCCCCTCCCACCCGGGGAAGTTCAAACCAGCAGCCTGTCCATCCCAACAGCGTGCTCCAACCATGCAGATGAAAGGCAGCTCTTTGCCTGCTGGAGCTGGGCATGCAGAACGAGGCAGAGTGTGTTAAAAAATGGTTTGTGTGAGCAAGACATACCTAAGGCTCTTCCTGTTTTTGGCATGTGAGACTCGAAGGAAGCAAAATGCATAGCTTCTGCTGGGTGCTCCCCRTGGGTTTCTCCAGGACATTGCAAAGAGTGTGTGGGATCATGCTGTCATCCCACACAGATGAACTGGTGCATCAAGTTACTTTGTGGCCCTGTGGGTGAACTGTGTAAATCAAAAACCCACGGCTTCCTGTGATGTGACCCCTGTAATCCCATTATTTCTTTCCAGGAAGCTTTGTGCAGCTCTGCTGACCTGACAGCGCTCCTTYTAAAAAGAGATCATTCATCATTTTTAGCGATGGTTTGGTCCTCAGCGTGGGATGGATTGAATGTTTCTAGTACTCATGAGGAGCCTCTGGGAAAGGGAAGGAGAATGAGGATTTCTGGGTTCTGACCCAAATTCTGCTAATATACTCTGTGGTTTTGAACAAAGCAGGGTTTAATGGGACATATGTCCATGGAGGGAGGACAGGGTGTTTGCTTCGCAAGCCAAGCCCCAGTGATGAGTGAGAAGAGTGAGAGAGGCTACTCCCTGCAGAGCAGCTCACCCTTCCTGACCACAGTGGGGCCTTTCGTGCTCTGCTCCCTGCCCAGTTGTCACTCCATGGACAGCTCCATGCAAGGAGCTCCCAAGCCCTCAGGAAGCCAAGGCAGGCTCCCAAGGGACGCAAGCGGTGACAGCCCTCATCCCCTGTGCCATCTCCTCATTGTGCACGTCATCCTTTAGTCAACCATTGCCAGGCTTTGTTCCTCACCCATCCACCTTTCTTTCCTGGAGGGCAGAAGAGGGCTTTATCCCCCGAGGAAAGCCTTGGCTGATGGTGCACATCTGACAGGTCACCCCTGCTTCCCTGTTCAGCCCCAGAGCGCAGCCAGGCAGGACTATGTCTAAGATGGTGTCACAGCCTAGGTGATCAATGTAGATGGGTGGTGGGTTTGCCCCATGCCATGTTGCCTTCACCTTTCAGGCCACTTGGCTGTGGAAGAGGCTGGTTTGGCAAATGTCAGGGTCAGCAGGTCCGATGGGGGTAAGGAAGGGTGACTAGAGATTGAGCACCTGAAGGACGTGCCCTGGAGAGCTTTGTCTTCCAGCTTGCATGAAAGCAAGACGGCTTCCTCAGAAGACAGGGAAAGCAAGAACCGGTCAAAAAGTGGAAAGCTGGCTTGTAAGGGAAAAATAGCAATTTCCAACTTACATCCCTCTCCACAATGGCCTGATAATTAATTTTTAAACCTTTTTTGGTGTTAAGTTTGTTTTTTTATTTATCTCACATTCCTCAAAGCATTTAATGAAAGCATTTGTTGACATTTCTTACGTAGCTTGATAAACTGACAAGAAAGAATGACCAAGGGTCAGTTCAATAATGCCCGTGATCGCCTTCCTGATAAAATGTCAAGTTGTAGCATTCATTGTGAAACAGGGAAAAATAGCGACAAAATGAAGGTTTTTTCATTGCAACTCAGGTGGGAGAAGAAAAACCTGCCGAGTGGCATTACTCTGCTGGGGGCGCAGGCTACAAGGTCTGCAAGGAAACAGTGGTTTTTTGAAGAAGGTAAATGGCCACAACCCTGACAGATTTCATGAGAGAGAGAGAACGAGATTCACTCTGAGATTTGTACAAAGGTGACTTAATCCTCTCCAGGCAACCAAGCTGGAGTCCAGTTGCTGGCTGAGAGCATCAGGCAAGGTCCTTCAGCGTGCCTCCATGGTGCAGGAGTGAGAAAAGCCTTGCTTGGCTTGGGTTAACTTTCATTATACTCGTGTCAGCTCTCGGCTTAGGCTCTGAGCACACATTGCAAAGGGTTTCCCGACAGCCGCAGAAAACAGCTGAAGCAGAGCCAGGCTTCCCTCCAAGCCCTTCAACCTCCTAAGGTGGCTGCTTCGCCTTGCTGTGAGACTGGCAATGCTGCAAGGGGCAATCCCAACATCTTTGGAGGCATTGCCTGGAGGAGGAGGGATTGTGCCATAAGCTAGAGCAACCCCGAGGGTGCTCTCGTTGACAGCCTTGTTGCAGCAGCCCATGCATCAGGCATCAGAAAAGTCTCATGTAGAAATACCAGGGCCACCTGCGGAGCCTCCCAAGGGGAATTTTCCCTCCTCCCTTCCCCTCTGCAGCTTCACGTACGAGCCACCAGATCAGGAATAAATTTACCCCCCACCCCCCGAGCTGCATCTGTACTTGTAAACGAAACAGCTCATTTTCAGTCCTGGAGGCAAACTGGTATGGTTTGGCCACATCCATGTTGTTAAAATCCAGACGAAGTGGCTGTATCCAAAATGCCTATTGAGGATGAATCCCTCTGTGTTAACTCCTGAAGAGTGCCTGTGGGGAATTGCTTAGGACTGTTGAGAGCTGGCCTCAGCTCAAAGGATGCCAGGACCTTGCTCGCAATCAAGTGGAGAGACTTTGTTGCAATGCACTATTTAGTCTATTGCTATAGATGTAGTCTGGGTCTGTTTCTGAGCTCGTTCAAACCACAGGGAGCCAAGAAACCAGTGATGCAAATCAAAGGAGCGAGGTAAAGGATGGATTTGGGGTCAGGGCAGCTCCACAGCGCAGCTGGAGGTGACCTCAGGGCATCGTCTCGTGCACCGAGAAGTCGATGAGGACAGCACATACCCAGGGAGACATTGGGAGGAAAAAAAAAAACAAACAAACAAAACAAAATCAGGAGCCTTGGTACCAAAGGGCTCCTTCCAATGCCATTTTGTGTCCTGCGATGGAGGCAACACCAGGGAAAGAGGCAGGACATCGCATCGGGGCAGATGTAGGACTGTTTTCCAGCCAGTTTTGCTCCCTCCTTGTCTCCAGTAGTTACAGAGAGACTTAAGCTGTAAGGTTTGCTAAGAGCTGTTCGGCTTCTCTCCCACCACTCTCTTTTCTTTGTGGCTTGTGGTTTTCTGTGAGGAGGGGTGTGGGTTGAGACGTGGGGATTGTCTTCTTGGCATCTGCTGTTCTAGCTCTGCTTGCTTCTGTTCCCCAGACAAAGGCTGAGTCTTGCACCAAGTGCTCACCTCCTTCCTTCACCGCCCCCAATATCCTGTGGCAATAAATCTTCTGCTTAATTATAAGTTGGAATTAAAAAAAAAAAAAAAAAGCTCTTTTYTTTCATCACTTCTGAATCTTCCAGCTTCCGAAGTTAGGTGCCAGGGGAGGAAAAAACCCTCTGAAACACTTAGCTCATTAGCCTGCGGGATAGTTGTTCTCCCTCCTGTGGGAAACCACGGAGGTCCCATCCCGAGAGCCACTTCAAATCAATGAGATAAGCCATGGGGGATGTGGAGGGACGCGTTCCCGGCTGTCATGAACCAGCTCTGATTTATGCAGGCTGGAAACCCAGACCGAGTATTTGGAGATCAGTTCTCTGGGGTTCTTTTAATTGGTCCTTTCCACCTCTAATTGCTGCTTCTCACTGTGGCTGCTCCCTTATGAGCAAAATTAATTTGGGCTTTGCTAAAGGTTGAGATGAAGTCTATGGAGCCTGTGCTGGTGGATACCTAAGCCAACAGCCTTGGCATGGCTGGCTTTAATTCCAGTTTCCTGGTGCTCCTGAAAACCTGAGCAAGTGCAGACTTCCTGAACGCTAAAAATTCACCGTCCTGAGCTGGTATTTGACTGGGATGCATGGCTGGTTTGGGAGACCTTTGTCTCCCTCCCAGTTCTTTGCAATGGGCTAGTATCTCTAGATGAGTTACCTTTCCAATTGTTTGGTGCAGCCTCTAGGAGGGAGCAGCATGATGAGCAAATTTGCTGTGCCTTTGCCAATACCCTCTTCCCTCCCCACCCTCCGTCTTGTGTTTCAGGCAGAAATGCGTTTGCAGGACCAGCAACTGGCGAGGCAGCTCATGCGCCTTCGCAGTGACATCAACAAGCTGAAGATCGAGCAGACCTGCCACCTGCACCAGCGCATGCTCAACGACGCCACGTATGAGCTGGAGGAGAGGGATGAGCTCTCCGACCTCTTCTGCGACTTCCCTCTCGTGAGCTCCTTCAGCCTCTCCACACCGCTTAAGCTCATTGGGGTCACCAAGATGAACATCAACTCCCGCCGGTTCTCGCTGTGCTGAAGGGGGGGAGAAGAGGGAAGGATGGGGGAGAAAGAGAGAGAGGACTGGGCAGCGCCAGGGCTCTCTCCGCCTGACGGCTGGGTGAAAAGAGGCCAAAGAGGGGCAGAGGGAACAGGAGCAAACAGGGAACCCACAGCTGGTCTTGGTGGCAGGGCAGAGCAGCAGAGCTGGGCACTGAGATGGCACGGAGATGCTCTTTGAGAAGACAGGACCAGCACAGAGGAAGTGTGGAGAGCATCTGAACCCAACATGTGCACTTAGCCTGCTCCTTTGCAAAGTCCCTTCTCCTTCTTTTCCCCCCACTGTAACTAAGAGAATGCAGTTCCAATGTAGCTGTTTGTACTCAGAAATCAAAGGAGYGGTGTGTCAAAGATCAACCACAAAGCAAAGCAAAATCCCTTTTTCCTTCCCCTTTACCTCCTCCCAGACTAGAGCCGTMTCTTCAGAGTCACTCTTCTCCCTGGATGTCTCTTTGGGCATCGATCTTCAGCCTCTGCTGGCCCAAGCACAGGGTCCATGGGGCTATTTCAGGTAGGAAGCTGATTTCCAGTGGAAAGGAGCCCTCCCAGCAGGTGAGGGACTGTGGGTTAAATGGTATGCAGCTCCAGGAAGTGGTGAGAAGATGTGTTTGTTGACTTGCTCCATTGAGTCCAGTGTACTCTAGCTTGATTTTGCCTGTGGTATAGATTATGGACACATTTATATAGAGACTCCAGCCAGCCAGAAGTCGCCTGTGTGCCCTAGAAGTTATACCCAGAGCGATACGTGTTCCTGATCTTGTCAGCAGTGGCCACAAGACACCGTGTGGTTACCCCCTGCAAGCAGTAAGGTAAAGGAGGTAACTTACAGCCAAGACGTCTCATACCAGAGAAATCACCCCAGGCTGACATTTCCCCAACAGCAGCACCAGCAAATCCTGGATCCTCTGTAGCAACACACATCCGTCAGAGAAAGGATCTTCAAGAGGAGAAAAGGGAATTTTGTGTAATGAACGTAAAGCATGACTATAAAATTAAAGGGAGAAATATTGCTGTGATGAGCTTTGGACCTGCAGCAAACACATGGGATTCCCTCCCTGCTTGGCAGTATGTAAGATGGATGCTATATTTTCTTGCCTTTCAGTGCACACAGCTGCACACCTGCCTGTACGTGGCACGGAGGGCAGAGACACCCGTGGTGTAGCCCAGCAAGGACAGGGACTCAAGAGGTCTAGCCATGGCAATCTTGGGACACCTGGCACCCAAGACAGTCTGTCTAGAGGGAGTGTGGGTGCCTCTAGGCTCTCCCTCCTGTGCCAACACCTCTCCTGACCGTGTCAGAGCAGTGCAATCTCTCAACCCATCGCCCCAGCCCAGTTCTGCTCTCCGCCGCATGCCCGAGGAGAGAGCTCTGCGGCTGAGTGAACGTGACTGTGTCCACGCAGCACCAGCCCAAGCCCTGGGGATGAGCAGGAGATGCAAGCCAGTGCTGAGCTGAAAGCTGTGTGGCTGTGTTGACGTGCCTGTACCTGACTGTGTCTGTAAGCTCTGTGTGTGCATAAGTTGTTGTGTGTGTGCATGTGAGCCCGCAGGATGCCTCTCTCGGGAGGCTGAGTGGTGGACCCACGTCTTTGTTCCCAAACGTGACGTGAACCAGAAGCCGACAAGACTCTGCCGTGCCTGGGAAGATGCTTGAATGAGGCTTCAAGACTTGGGGTTTTCACAGAGAGCTTAGGTTGATGCAGAGAAGACAAATAATTCATCTGCCTCCACAAGTCTCCGTGGGAGGAACAAATTAACATCACAAAGAGGTTCATAGCCACATGGGGCTGGGGACTGGCATGGACTCTGGAGCTGAGTTCAGTCCTCTATCTCCCATAGTATGTAACCCCTCGGTGATGCCTCCCCCTCCACTTCAAAGCTCACTAAGTATCATTTCTTTCTGCTAAGGAAGGAGGTATTTTGGGCACTGGAGCTCTATCTATACCAGTAGGTTCATCAGTGCTGTGCCTGGGTGCTGAATCTTGCACTGCCCAGACAGTGAAGGTTTAATTGGGTTGTGGCCAGACTGTCAGTTGGCCTCTGGACAAGGCAACCAGCCACGATGTCGTTTAGTTTACTAGTAGAGAAATAGCCTTATTTCCCCATGGACATCTTGAAAAAGAAAAAAAGAAAAATCTCATTAAAATTCCTCTTTGTTTACTTTTTTAATAAAAAAAAAATCAATTCATGTCCCACATGTTGATTTTCAGAGGCATTTTCGATCAAAAGATAGCAATGACAACTTTTCAGTGAAAATAATGCCTTGGAAGAGGGGGACTGGTTCTCTCTAGGATCAGCTAGAGTCAACTATAGGGTGGACCTGCCTTTGGGCTCTTGTCTGGTAGCTAAATGCAGGAGGTTAGTACAAGCACAGTCTTAGGAGGTCATTATATGTGGCATTAGAAATATCAGACGTCTGGGTTCCAGACATGTATTTTCTGCATTAAGTGGAATGGGGGATGGTTATAACTGCCAGCTGTTTGTTGAAATGCACAATTTTTTAATTATAAAATTATCTCTGTATTGATTTCTGCCTCTGGTCTCTCACTGTGTTCAGTGGCTCCAGCTCTGCCTGGAGAGCRGTCGGGGAAGCACCAGTCTGGTGTGTTCAAGGTTTACAGGTATGCAAGTTTTCCAGTCAGGTTTCTCTATCCATACACATCACTGGGACACCCCTATGGATCCATCAGCAATCGCTCTGCCTTGCAGCCTGGAGGAGATGGGAAGAAACTAAGGTGGGAACACTTATTACGTATTTGGACAAAAATGTATGGGAAAGAAAGCCAAAAAAAAAAAAATCTCATTCTTTTATGCTAGGTGCTGTTTTGTTAGTCAGCCACTGAGTCAAAAGTGGGTCCAGGCACTTAAAAATATATCAGGTTAGGGAAGAAAAATAAATAGAAGTATGTCTGATTTTTGCTGGACTTTTTGTTTAAAAAACCCGAGTCATCCAAAGGTTGCGTGGGCCTTGAGAAACATGAGTTCAGRTCACTGCTCCCACCACAAAATGCCCAGAAAGGAGCCACCAGGTCTCAGCTGTCTGCAATGAGATGATTCATGCTCTTGAGTGCCGGTTCCTCTCCTCATACAAGTGGCTTAGAGCCCCTTTCCTAGGTGACCTACGATGCCTGCAGAGAAAGGCTGGTGGCAACCAAGGTTGATGGTTCTGGGGTCCATCCTGAAAATACCCTTTAATGTGACCACATGTGTGGATCACCAAATCAGGGCCGTGGTATCTCCATCTGGAGCACCAGCGGCATTGCGGAGTTGGCTGCTGCTCCGTCTATTTGAAGCAGGGATCTACGGGACATTGATTCAAGGGTTGTCCACAGCCACCGAGCAGTGAGACATGTTCCTTGCTGAAATTAAAGAGCAAGTTTGAGACTAGTCCATATAAATAATTAACTGCATTTTTAATTTAGATGGCCAGACTGGAAGACCACAGATTTCTCCAGGCTAACTAGAAGACCAAATTTCAGATTATATTTTCTTGCCCGAAAAAGCTCATGTATATGCAAATTTTGGATGGGGGGAGTCAGTCTAGCATTTTAATTGGTTACATTTTGCTTTTACTTAAAACAGTTCTAAAAATCTTAATTTAAAACTGAAACCATTAACACCTCATTTTCATTCAAACATTGTTTTGTAATGAACATTCAAAATATTTTCCCTGAAATAGCCTTAATGAAACTTTTCCACTTTCTCTCTTTCGGTGGGTATCAGCCATTCATCTAGCTAGACCMAATCCCTGAAGTTTTAGTCAACCCAAAGCTCTATATGTATTTCAGCATGAAGAAATCAGTTAAAAATGAATTGGCCCAGCTTGATTTCTGACTTCCTTTGGGTCAATTAAGAGGAATCACAAAGCAATTTTACACATTTTAACTTACGGTCAACTGGCCACGCTCCCTGGCATGGTCTGCCACGACGTACTAATGGACAAGACCTTGCTCGTCTGTCACAGCCCCAATGCAGCAAAGATGAAAAGGGTCATTGTTCCTAGGAGAGTGTCTCATTCCTCACTCTTTTGGCACTGGGAAGTGCTATCATATAATCAGTGAGTGATTTGTATTTTGACGTCTCCCACAATTGCCTCCATATAACCCTTAGTGAAATTCAATAGAGATATCATCACAGAAATGCCCCAATAGGTCCCGCTTACACCAGGAAAGCCAGGGAATGACACGTTTAAGGACTTAAAGACTGAATTTTCAGATTTCCTCTGCTACACGGTATTTCAGCTATYACAGTCTAACCTCTTTTTTATACATATATATGGAATAAAAACCCAGCTAGAGTATTCCCAGCACCTTGTGCTTTTTTCACAGACTGACACTGTCTGCTAAGTGRGTTTTATTTTAGAACAAGGAAGACAGAAGCGGGGGGAAAGAAAAAAAAGGATTGCAAGGAGGAGGTGGCAGGCTACACACCGAAACCAGAGTCARACTCGCTTCCCTCGCTGCACGTTTTACAACCAAGTGCCGTGTCTGAGGAGATACRCAAAAAGGAGAGAGGCATCCCAAAACCTCAGGGAGAAATCACCCCTTGGGCATTGGAGTCCAGAGGAGTCATGCAGCAGCCCAAAGGAGGAGCAGCACCAAAAGATGTGCAAACCGCTCCTGAAATCCTCACCGGTCTCCATGCGTCCCGGGAAATCTGGAAAGCTGATTAACAGCACCTCTCTCCCTTCTCYGACCAGGGGACACCCCTGAGCCTCGGATGACTGCACTCACTCATGTGAAGCTGGGCCCCAAGCCGCAATGGTTGGATGTGGATTTTAAGGTAAGCGATGATCAGATTTGGGGCAAACTCTTGATTTCAGGCTTTCATCTCTCATCCTTTCAATCTATTTTATGAAGAAGGACCAAGACACCAGCTCCATGCACCCATCATTCAGAGCAGCCAAGACCTGGACTTGCCCCATCCTTGCAAAAGGTGGATGGTGCAGAGTCCCTGTGGTCTGATCCTTGGGGCAGCCAAACCATCCTGGTCACCGTTGCCTTCAGCATCTCAATGTGCTGCAAAACGCTCTGGGTCAGCCACCGCGAGAGGTCTGCAATGCCCAAGCCCTGAGATGTTGGTGGAAGATGCCCAGTGCTTCACCACTGCCCCTTCCCCAACACCCCCTCTCCCTGGTGGCTGCCTTGCCCCCCGCCCCCTGCTCTCGGAAGGGGAGGAGGAGGAGGGGGGCTATTACACAATGTTTTTGTTCCACTGACAATTTCCCTCTGCCAGTTGGAACAGGCTGCTCATAAATTGCAGCTTTCTGGAGGGCTTTCAAGAGCTTTGCATTCTTAGATCATTGTCTCTCCTCCCAGGGAACAATGTGGATAGGAAGGAGCGGCTCCAAAAATGCCATGTGCTAYGAGGGGATTTCTTTAGGATGGGGATTGCTCGGGGAGGCAGAGGGAGTTTCCTCCAACTGCTTTAGCTTGCAACCTGGGTAGCTAAGGAGGCAACTCAACGGGAAGCAGGAACACTGTTAGCAGTGCTCTGTGGAGATCTGCAAAGGTCAGCTCCTTCCTACCACTCCAGAAAGGTAGTTAGAACAATTATCCTTTGATTATAAGGTGGAAAATGAGACGTGGGATGCCCCAGGCTGTGGCTGCTCAGTCTGAGATACAGCCGAGGACCTTCTGGCCTTTCAGATGTGACCACCTTGGCATGCTCAGCATGTCCTTTGCCACCCTGGAAGCTGCTGGGACTGGGCTTTTAGAYAAAAGCCTGTCCCACAGGTGAATTAAAATTGGAAGCCTGTTGCAAGGCTTTTAACCAAATCAGAGGGATCAAGTTCTTAATGCTATTACGCTCATCCTGTGAAACCGGCAGCTTGTTAAACTGCCCTGTKCCCCTTCCCATGCTGCCAATTCCAGCCACAGCTTTGGTGGCTTTGGCACGTGGCTTGCCAAGGGTTGGCTCTGCCTGCTCAATTGTCAGTGAGCATGGTGTTGGTCCAGTCCAGCTAGAACCGACTCAAAGAGCAGGTATGGCTCAGGAGTTAGTGTAAGCCAGGGCCCATCCCCAATAGGCAATCTGCGTGCAGACACCTCTTTTGGGGTATGAAGGTTTAACCATATGAACCTGTCTGGGCCATACCAGTTGGTCTTGTGGACAGAGGAGGGACCCTGGTGCTGTTCAGTTCACCAATAGAGAAGCAACATCTGCATGAAGAAATGCAGTCAGGACAGTGTGCAATAAACCTTTCTAATAAAGCAGCAATCRCTAATGACTCATAAGTCTTATGAAGGGACAGTTCCCTGGTGCACTTTTAAGCCAAGGCTGTAGAGACAAAGTTTTCTTGATTCATGTCATACAAACCTCCCACCCAGAGGTAGGATCACTCATTTGGAGAGGAACACCAAGAGCTACATCTCCATCAGCARCCAGGACCCATTCTCTGACCTAAGGCCAAGTGACCAATCTGGCCGAGTCCATCTTATTAACTACTAAACAGGGCAGCCACAGAMAAACTACATCTTAGGGATGGTCCCTGACCCAGGCAAGCTCCCAAACCTTGTCTGGGGATTGTTGTCCCATGTCTAAACCATACCAAGGACTGTGATGACCCCTGAACAGTTGAACTCCAGCGCCTGGAAATGCTCCTCAGCCAYTTAGTTTGCTAGCACAAACATAGCCACAGCACAAAACCTAGMAAAGTCCTAAAGAAGTTGTTCTTCCCTGCTTGGGTCTCTTGTAAGCCTACCCAACACAGAGAGAGGGCACCAGTCCTCTCAGATCTGCACGGCAAAGCTTGGCCAGCTTGTTAAGAAAGATGACTATAAAATCTTAATTATCTTCATTAGCTGCCAGTCTGCTCTGAGCAGTGGTCCCAGGGATGCCAGGATGCTCCCTAGACATCTTGGTAACAAGATGCAATCAGCAAAAACAAAGAGAATTACTTATCAGATGGTTCCTTGTCATGTAGGAGGAGAGGACGGCAGAGGGTGGATGCTCCAGGGGCCCTATGGGGAGGAGCGGCAGCCTCTAGCACCTCTCCAAAGAATGGTGCGTTGCAGTGTTCCTGCAAATCCCTCCTGCAGGCAAAAACCAACCACCAAAAGGAAATGAAAGATCTCCCACTGTGTGCCCTGGGTGGGATCAGCGATGATGCCACACAACAGCCAAGCTGAGCCCCTGCCCTGGGCAAAGGGGAAAGTTTCAAGCAAGGGGTTGGCTATATATAGGCAGCCACGCTGACTGGGAACAGCTCTTCTTCGGGTTTTTCACCATTTTCCTATCCTTTTTTTTTTCCATTTTCTTATCCAGAGGGAGGAAGGCTCCCCTGAGGTGAGCCTTGTTTGAGAGTAACCAGGCCAGAAGGGGCATGTGATGGTTCAGTGGTCAGGGCAGTCCCCAGGAGAGTGGAAACTCTGGATTTCTCTCCACTTCTGTGCCTTCACCAGTGACTGTTTAATGCAAAATATACAGAGAGACTGGGAGCCAGCTAGCAGGGCTTGCTCAGCTTGAACCAGCCACAGCAAGCCCAGGTTCCTGCAGGGTCTCTTTGTCTTCCTCATGGTTGTCCAGCTATTCCTTTGGGATGAGCAAGGGCAGGGACTAATCTCAGTGGATGCAAGCCTCGAGATTTGTCATGTATCACAGTGCAAGGTGAAATTTGCCCCATCGTGTGTGGTTTCTTCCCTGTTTCAGTATTCTGGCAGAGAGAGAAAGGATTTAATACCAGGACTTTAGTACTAAGGGTTTTCTTCATACCCCTGAAATGCAAGCCTTCTTCCTGACCCCAATTTAAAGTCATTGCCACTGAAGAAGAAAAGCAGATTCCTTTGTATGCTCTCTCTCCCCCTGAAGTCCCACATCTGTTTCTGCAGAGCAGCTTGTACACCAGCCTCCATAGAACCATGCCCTGTAGCCTGGGGTCCCTSGGTCCCCGTCTTCTTGTTCTTCCTATATCCAGAAATTAATTCCTGGAGGACATGCTTCATGATCTTTCCAGGGCCCAAGGTGAGGCTGACCTCTATAGCTCTCCACATCCTCCTTTTTCCCTTTCTTAAGGTATGTATAACGCTTAGAGACACCTGATGGGTGGACAGAGGCCAGACACTGTGGTTTTTTGTAGATGACAGGCAGCAGCCTCACAATCACATCAGAGAGCTCTATCAGAGCACTGGGATGAATCTCATCCAGTTTCATGGGTGTAAATACATTTAATTTCACTAAATAGTCCCTAACCTTTTTCTTCCCCCACTGCTGGCTGTTCTTCTGCTTCCCAAATGCTGTTGTTATGTGCGGAGGGTTGGAGCAAGTCTGACCTATAAAAACTGAGGCAAAAAAGGCATTCAACCTTTTCCATAATCATCCATCACTAGGCTATTCCCCCATCCACCAATCAACCGACATTTTCCCTGAAGTATGCTGTTAAAATACTTGCAACCCCCCTTTTTGTTACTCTTAGCATCCCTGGCTAGTCTTTGCTCCAGCTGGTCTTTAGCCCTTCTGCTTTTATCCCTAAGTACCCAAGCAATGCATCTGCACTCTTCTTTCATTTTCCCTCCTTATTTCCATTTCTTGTATGCTCCCTTTTAGCAGCTCAGTTCACTAAGAAGCGTCTTAATTAGCCAAGCAGGCTTTGTGCTGAAATTCCTGATTTTCATGTGGAAAGGCAGGGTTTGTTCCCAAGCTCTGAATAAGTTTTCTTTAAAAAAATCAGCCAGCTGTCTTGGACACCTTCTTCCCTCATAACAACCTCCCACTTCCCCAAATAAGCTGAAGTCAACTCTCCTGAGGTCCAGAGTCTTCAATCCACAGCTTGTCTTCTCAAGCCTCTCTCCAGATGCAAGCCCAGTCATCTCACAGCTACAAGAGACCAAGCTGCCACCCCTGACCACACTTGCCCTCTGCTCCTCCACATTTATGAGCAGCAGGTCAAGCACATTGCTGGAGATGAGGACAGGCATTGGTCAAGGACAGCTAATGAGCTTGAAAGTTAGCGAGGGGAAGGCAAGGGTGGCAGTTAAAGACAGACACACACACAGAGAGACCTTGATGGTGCAAGTTTTTCTTTCCTAGAAAACCGGGTTAGAAACAGGGCCAGTCCTGCTCTCGTTGGAATTGGCCTGGATCCCTTCCAGGTGCCAACATACCTGCCTGCTAACCCCCCTCCAGCCTTTTTTCCTTCTCTCCCATTCAATGATCCAAGCGTGGCAGGGCAGGATTGACATTATGCCTCGGGTTTTCTCCGTGGTTTAGCCACATTAGTTAAAACCTGGATGGGTTCATTACGTGGCTGCACAAATATGTGTGCCAATGCACAGGAGAGGGGTAGGAAGGAGGGGATGGGGACAGAAGCCCTCAACTCCTCAGCACCAGCTTGTGCTGCTAGTGGAGCTACACGTTGTGTCGAACTAGCAAAGAAAACACAGCCAAGGGTGAGCCCCACAACCAGCCCCGTGCTCCCTGGCACGTACCAGCAGCGCTTTCCCAAACCACAGCTGGGAACTGATGGTGGCATGGGCTGGTCTGATACAGCTGCCCTGCTGGGGAAGRAAGGATGTTTAGCTACAGGTATGGATGTCATCATACAGATGACATCATCATGCCACTTGGTTCTTGGCACCAGAGGATAGTTCCTGACCTGTTTTACTTACTAGCATAGACATAGTTACAGAGCCTGAATCCAAGGTCTTGCATTCGCCAGAGGTTCAGCTGCAATGCTTCAGCCGATGCTTGTGGCGAGTGGGATTTGCAGATGCCCCCTCCCCAAGCGCCAGACCAGCCTGTGTTTCCTCAGCTTGGCCAGACATCCAGCCCAGCCTGCCCAAGGACATAGGTCCTGTAGAGAGCATAGAGGCAAGCTTTTCCCCCTGATATCACACTGCCTTCCTCTTCCCTTGCTCTAACCGGTGGGAGAGTCCATCTCAAGCCTAGCTGTCAGCATCGCAGCCCATAAGAAATAAGGCTTTTGATGAGTTCAAGCCCAGCAGATCTGAGAGATGCCATCGTGGCTCAGCCTCCCACCCCTCCGAGCTTAGCTCGCCTTTCTTCCCTAGCAGTGCCCTGCGGAGAGTGTTTACTCCTGCCTCCCCGCTCCCCCCCGCGCCTCTTTGTTTTCCTTTCACTGCTCAGCGGCTGCAGGGGTTTGATCACCTGCGGCTCGTTAATTACGATGTGCAGCTCTCCTCCGTCTCTACAAAAAGCAAAGAAAGAAAAGTCCCCTTTTAGCTTCTCCCCGGGGACCCGTTTTGTCTACGGGCCTCCAGTTTCCTCGGAGAGCAGCTCTGCCCCATCGCCTTGTGCATCCCGCTCGTACAAAGCCCTCTTTGTGCTGGCGCTGGGCTCCAGCCAGCCCAGGCTGCAAGCACATGCTTATCTTTAAGCGGAAGGGGCGTTACTGGCTTCAGCAAGCCAGCTCACATACCGAGATGAGGAGTGCATCACACCGGGCATCTGAGCTCCTCCTGTGGGTACTCGAGAAATGTCCTGCCCCAACCCACGCTGCAAAGTCGCTCCTTTTCCATGCCTTCCCCCAGGTCTGCATTCAGGGTGGTGAACATGAAGCCTCCAGGTGAGGCGATGCGGAGGGGATGGTGCTCCTGTTGCCGTGGTTGTCTGCCATCACTTACTGGCACCAGCCAGAAGGACGTTGGGCTGCTTGGCCAGGCTTTGGGGGGCTCTTGCCAGTGTAGGATTCCTCGGGGGCTCACCCCAGTCTCCMAGGGTGATTGCTAAGGAGACAGGGGGAAAGTCAGGAGTGTCTGGCAACTGCACAGTGCCGACGCTCTTCCTGGGTTGCAAAGATTCAATTCATCATGTCCAGGTACCTGGGGGGTTTTCATACATTGCAGAGGAGGTTGTTTTCCTGGGGGAAGCTGCCTGTGAGGTGCAGGAGATGGGTGGATTCAAGGGCTGCTCTTAAAAGAGGCAACATGGATTTCATGTCTGGAGTGGGCTCAGCAGAAAGGGATTCAGAGAGGGGTTTTTTTGGGATTCCCTCTGGCCTGTTTTTGCGTGGAAAGGTGGCAAATTCCCCTGATGTTACTGGTTTGTCCTCTGCAGGCTGCGCTTGCAGACATCTAGCCTTGTGTGCAAAAGTCATGGACTCCAGGCTTGTTTTGGCAGGGTTGCTCGCAAACAGGAGGCTGAGCATGAGCTCTTACTGTTCCCCTCCGTGGGTCCCAGAGGGGAAAGCACGCGGCTTCACTGCTAGGGAGTGCCCTTAACCTCATAGGTGACTATATCTGTGTGTTATCGTAGGGTCTTTTCTAAGGGGAACACCCTGATTTTTAATTACTGGGTTGCTGGTGAGAAGATTTTTGCGGTCACAGCCTGATTTTTTTCCATTGGGCTGTTTGCAGGTGGAAATCATCAGCTTGGGGGTGGCAGCCCAGGTTATTTACCCACCTCCAGAACAAGCCAGGAATCCTGATAGCGTAAGCCCTTGTCTGGCTTCTTACAGAGAGGTTTCCCTGGAGTTTTGCTGGCTCATTTTTGCAGGCTCGCATGCACACCAGCTCTTGCTGGCCCATGCCAGCTTGCTGCTTGCTCCCAATGAGCGTCTGTGCCCATTGCCGGTGGGTTTTGTAATGCTGGCGGTGTAGGAAAAGGAGCAAAAGTGTCTCTTACAGGTAAGTCTCTTGCAGGAGGGGGAAAACTGCATCTTCTGTCCCCAGCCAGCACTGCCTGGGGGGAAGAGAAGAGCAAAGCCGCTCCCTCTGAAATCCGGGAGGAGAGCAAAAAGTGAGGGCTTGAGGGATGCACCAGCGGCAGACAAAGGCCTGCCGAGGAGGGGAGGGAGCAAGGAGCTGGCTCTGAGGCTGCGGGCCGGGTTGCCATGGATTTTGTGCTAATCGGCCCCTTCCTTGCTTGGAAGCAGAGGGAAAAGGGAGGGTTTTGAGCATGGAGGAGCTGCCTTCATACCTGAGCTGTCTCCTGCGACCATCTGTCCAGCGGCTGTGCCAGACTGAAGGGCCAAAATTCACTGGTATGGGATATTTTGGGAAATAAGGAGGCGATGTCCCTGTGCCAGGGATGCCTGCTCCACGGCACGCTGCTGTGCTCCTGGCTGCAGCTCGGACCCGGCCATGCTCTCCCGCAGGGCTGCCCATGTGCTCCGGATCGTGCCGCGTTTGCAGTGTGGGTGATGGGAAGGGGAGATTTGCAGGAGCAGTCAGCAAGGCTGGGATTTTCGGGTGCCCACCTGGGCTGCAGGATSTCTCCAGACCCCAGACAAACCTCAAAAGCTTTCCTGTTCCCCTGCAATGCAAACATTAACACTCCTAACTCCATGAAAACGTCCCTCCTCAGATTTCATCTGCCTCCAAGTCCCCAGTTACGTGTTCGTGAGCACATTTCTCACCTTGACATGCTCAGGATGCCGTTGTCTACCCAGACCAGGGAGGATGGGGTCACGCCTGTGCTAAACCTCCCTTCCTCTGAGTGATTGTTTTTTATTAAGCCCTGGTTTTGAGAGCATCAGGAAAGCGACCCCAGTAAAGCCAAATGCGATGCTGGCTTCCCTGAGAGCACTGCTGCCTTCGGCAACCCAGGTGAGGATGCTCGCAGTGAGGTACGAGGAGTCGGCGCTGGCATCAAGCATTCAGAAAGGCAATCACACATCAGAGCTTGGGGTTTTGAGGGCTCCATGCACTGTTATAAAGGGATTATAATTTATTAACATGGCTGCCAAAACCCATTAATTGGCCTCAGACATGTAAAGAGTTCTCTGGCTGGGGATCAGCTTCCAGGAGGGTGATGTATCTGCTGGGTGTGAGCGTGCCTGTGTACCACAACGTGAACCACCGTGCCTGTGTCTGCACGTGCCATGGCGTTCATGCTGTGCGTGTGCGCTGCTGTGCATGTGTGTGCTGGCACACATCCGTGTACTACAGGTGGGTGCATGCCCATAGACTATGCTGAACGCGCTCATGTGTGTAACACAGACTTTGTATGTGTGTGTATACAGGTAACGTGTTCAAACCATAATAAAGTGATAATAAACAGCATATGTGCGTGTGCATATGCTTGTGCACTTACGTGTATCACTATGTGTGTGCGTTGAACGCACCAGTGTATGTTGAAAACTGTTTACATGTGRTAAGCGTAGACCACAAAGCACGCGCACAACATTTGCATGCACGTGCACGTCTACATGCCTGTGGGTATGCGTGCGCATCAGCGTGCAAACGTGTGTGTGTGTGCCTCGCTGTGCGCTTGCGTGAGCACAACGTGCGTGGGTGTGTAGGGCTGGTACTGTGCATGTGGCTCACTGCAACACTCAATTTTATCTTCATTTTCAGGATGTTTTCTTGAAGAGCGCCAAGGGGCAGAGCCGGGCTCCAGAGCTGAACATGCTGATGCTCCAGGGTGGGGTTGCAAACCAGCCCTGGGGATGTGTGACCCTGTGGGCTGTCAGATGGGCCAAGCAAACAATTACTGCGCCATCGCTGTGCGGTGACCTCCAGCCACCTTGTCCCTGCCTGTGTGGTGCTCCTGCGACCGCAGCAGATGCACAGGGACAGGGGACAACCCCACTGCTCCTGGTAGCCCTTGCTGGTGCAGGCAGGTTGGAGGGTGCAGAAGAGCTGTGCTGGCCATCCTTGGGGACAGGAGATGAAGCGCATCCCTTTGGTACCTAAGTAGCACCTCCCCAAATGAAAGCCACTGTCAGAGGATGAATCATCATGACACATTTTATTCTCAAATCCCCCTTTCCTCCTCTACACCAGTCTCCCAAGCCTGCTCCTTGCATCGCTGTTCTCCAGCTCCTCTCCCTTCCCCAGCATCCCCTCCAACACCCTTTTTTCTCTGAAAGGCCCTCGGCTGCGGGACTGAGATAAGGGCACACRCTTGAAAAGGATGCAGATGTTCTTCATTCAGTCTTGTCTTCCAGCTGGCTGCCAGAAACTCCTACTCCAGCCCCTCCGATAGACAGAGGATAGTGCCGGTGCTGCAGAAAGCCCTGCTTGAGCGAGGAGCCACTCGTTGGCTTGCCTTTTGGTTTCTCCTTCCTCCACATCTCAAACAGTCAAATATTTGCCTTTCCTTGTAGCATCTTTTTTGTAGAAATGGGGGGG
>JAYKAV010000944.1:1274871-1321328 GCA_035582835.1 Phoebastria nigripes | reverse complement strand
GGGAGAAAATGGTCTCAGTTCACCCAGCCCATCTGTCCTCTGTATCACTGTAGATCTCATTAAAAGAGAGGACATAATTAAAGAGGAAATAAATAAAAACTGCTCTGGTCCTGCTTTACTGTTTAGTGGTGTTCCCAGATATTTCTCTGCTCAGTTGTTAGTGCTTGTCCTGCACTGGCTGCACCCAAGGACATCCCTTCTCCTGGCTGCTGCCAGGTTTGGAGCACTATATAAAAGCAAACTTCAAGTTTGCAGCAGGCAGGAGCTGATCTTTGCACTGCTCCTCAAGGATGACGAGGGAGGGAGCCCCAGCTGCCCTTTTGGTGGTATGTCCCTTTCTGGATGAAGATGGCTCACTGTGTCCGTCTACCACAGGAGCTCTGCCAGGCTGGGGCTGCACTCATGCTTGTACCACTTCCAGAGCTCTTCTGGGCACCATAAAACATTTTTTTCCTTTTTTTCCTGGGTTTTTCATAGTGACTTTTGAGATACTCATCCAACTCCACTGCTGCAAAATCCAGAGATGGCAAGCATGCAGGTCTTAAAACCTACACAGCTGAGCTTAGAGAACCTCTGAACTTTTAAAAATCACCACAAAAACTCCCAATGCAATCACTTCTCTGCACAGCTGCTTTATACTCCGAGGTTGTGGTGTTCAGGTACCAAAGCCCATAAACCAGAGGTGTAGCTGGTTTGGATCTGCAAGATCCCCTACACAAAGCCATGGTTCTCCATCCAGGTCCCAAAGGATGGCTGTCATCACCCCAAGAACCTTTACTGGCCCATCAATCCGGGCAACAGCAGTGGCTATCCTTATCATGGCAAGGGCCAAGTGGGCACAGGATTTCAGTGGGAAAGGATGAAGGCAACCTCCCCTCCTCGGGATGTCATTTTGAGGGTGCATCTTCACGCTGGCCCCCACCTTTAAGCTTCTGCCACCAGTGCAAGGTTTTCCTGAGCAAGACTGGGTTCAATTGCTATGGATAAACCAACCCTCCATGAATTTCTCTTATCCCCTCCTTAAATCTCCATACCCCTTGGGCTCTGCAGGGGAGGAATGCATTATTACCCTAGGAGTCAGGAGGTTTCTGAGGGCTCCCAAAGGCTTATGCTGGAGTCCAGGCTGGGACATGTCTCTGTTGCACATGCTTGGGCCAGTGCTCAGCCACCACGGCCAGGAGCAGCCATTCCCCACTGCACCATCATGGTTTCAGCCCTGGGACGAGGTTCATCGCACTCACAGTCCTTCCCAAAAGGTGCCTGAGCTGGGGGGTGAGATGTGGGGAGGACCAGAGCCGCTCTGGCTATTGAAGCTGCAACATCATTTCCAAAGCAAGCAGCTTCCAGCTCAAGCAAAAACAACCCCAGACGATCCCCTCCTCCTCCTCCAGCATCCTTTTACCCCAGCAAGGCAACCTCGACCAGGTGTTTTGCTCTGGGGAGCAAAGGGAGGCAGGGAGGGGGTTGCAATTCAAGACAGAACTGGGTTAATTCAGCATGGAAAGGTTTTTTGTCTCCCCGTTGCTCGCTTGTCAGGGGAAGAGCGTGCTCCTTCTCCTTCCCCTCTCTATTCATATTCTGAGCTCATTTGCTGCAGTGGGAGCTGCATGGCCACCAGCCGGGCTGGGAAGCACATCTGCATCATGATGTAGTCAGAAACTCGGGTCTCCAAATCAATTACTGACCTTCTGCTGCTCCAGAAATTGCTCGGGATGGATTTGCATGTGGGGAGAGAGAAAGGCTCAGCCTCATTTTCTGCCTCTCTGCTTCTCCGGCTTCCTCAGAGGCAGAGCTGTGATTTATTTGGAGGATCTGATTAATTATGCCTTGTAAAATTTCCCCATTTGTCCTGATCTTCATTCTCTTGGTATCAGTTCTGACTGTTGATGCACAAGCTGGTTTTGGAGTGTTTTTTTTTCCTACGACACTTATGAATGATGCCAATTGTGTATCCCTCTGTTGTCCACCCCCTCTTCCCTCCAAACAACTTTGGAACCTCCTGATCCCTGTCGATTTGGCAGAGCAGTGAACCTCAGAGATGTCACATTCCCACAAATGTTTCTCAAGTGCTTTTCCATCAGTGTATTTATCCAGCTGTGGACATGCTTGAGACTAACTACATCCATACCAGTGAACTAACCAGTGCCTGGACTTGTCTTCTGTCCTGAGGCACCCCTGGCCGTATCAAGTGGCCATGAAGGAGGTGGATATGATAACTGCAGACCCACCTTTCACCAAGTCCTAGGGAGCAAGTGATGAAACCATCGGGGAACCAGATTAAAACAGACAACACAAATTAACTCTTGGCACAGCGGGCATCAGAAAGTATAAGGATGCTGGGAAAAGAGCGAGAAATAGTCGTGGGCGGCAGGGCCATAAATGGATGTTAAAGACTAGGCTGGGATGTCCTCCCTAGTGTCCCTAACCCCAGAGGTAAGGATGCTGGGGAAGCACTTGAGGACTTGTCCATGGACAGGTGCCTGATTCATGAGCTCTCCCTAAAAAACATCTCTTTGGCCAGCGTGGGCTCAAGGGATCATGCTCTGATCCTCGGGGACATGTCCTACATGCAATCCTGCTTGTACCACCCAGATCCTCACAATCCCTCTTGGGACTGATGCCCCCCCACCCAAGGGGCTGTGCAAACACATCCTGAGGGAGCCCATGGTCCAGCCAGGGAGTGGGGCAGTAGATGGGGGAAGGCAGAGACATATGTCACAGCACCCAGAAAGTCCTGCAAGGATAGAGACCTTGGAAAACAGAGGAAATGGGTGTCTCAGGGGGAGATAATTTTCCCCGGGGAGCAGCTCTCCATCTCCATCTGCGTCACGTGCAGAGCAGAGCTGGGAGTACCCGAGAGCCGAGCATTGGTGTTTGCTGAGCCGTGAACATGGAGAGGCTGGTGTCATTTGCCTCAGCAAACTGGTTATTAATTCTTGCAGCCAGGAGGGGATGCATTCGCATTTCCTTGGCAGTATCGTGTGCTGGCAGGAAATAAAAAGGCAGAAATGTTGGCTCTTTCCGCATTTAGAGAGCACACGGACACCCAGCCAGACCCAGGCTCTTCCCAGCCATCCACAGAGACACTGAGAAAGCACCTGGGGTGTGTGTGGTCACTGCCAACACTCATATCTACCTAAATTAGAGGGGTGCATTTTAGCCTTTTCAGGGGAAAAAAAAAAAAACAACGAGCAAGGAAATCCAAGCCTGTGTTCATTTAGAAATCCCTATACACGCAAACAAACATGCCTACACACACAGTGTCAAATAAATAAGTAAATACGGGAAGGTTGCTTTAGTTCTCCTAGGGTTTTACCCTCGGCTCACTGCTGAAGATCAGAGCATCTCCTGAATAATATCAGTGCTCGGCTCAAACTCCCAGCAGGCATCGAGGGGGCTCGGGAGCTGCTCCCTTCCTCAGAGAAAAGATCGGCTTTGGAGGAGGGCTTTGGGATTTGATTATTTCAGTTTATGTTAAATCCTGTCCTTCTTTTCCTGGTTGCTTGGGGCTTACAGGAGAGGGACGGTGGTGGGAAATACCCCCCCTCAGGTGAATGCCAGTGGGGGAAGTTGCAGGATGGATTTGGAAGAAAGGGGCAAATACTACAGGGACCAAAGCACAAAAGGATCCCTGAAGCTTCATGCTAGTCCCATCCTCGTCCCTCTGTGCTGGGGAATCCCGTGTCTCACCAGTGTTGCTGCACTCAGAGCTCTACTGCTAACTGGGAGAGCTCAAAAGCTCCACTGAGGTCATTCAGATCTCCCCCTGCATTCAGATATCCCCTTTGCAACTGTTCCTCCAGGGAATTTGGAGGTATCAGGTCACTCCTGGAGTCTTCTGAGCCAGCTCAAGCAACCTGCTGAGCCCCAAGGAGACAAGTAAAAAGCAGAGATGGCCAGTGCCAAGAGTACACTGGGGAGGAGGAAACTTCCTGGCTTTGCACATAACGTTTTCAAGGATCACAATTTCCACCAGCACCTTTGAAGAAGGGGGCAGGGCATCCATTCCCAGAAAAAGATCAGATAAGGCCTCCCTGCCTGCAGAGATGAAGAAAGGCAGAGGATTCACTAAAAGGGTTTCTGCATCCCCAGCAACCTTTGAAAAACGTTCTTTGATCAGGAAAAAAGGCAAAGAAGCTCCATGCAATGGATGAATCTTTACAATGTTCAGAATTGTACTACAACTCCTAGGCTTCTTTCATCCACTTGCACAAGACTCCCAGATAATCCCATAACCCTCATTTATGCCTCCTAAGTCCCCTTGATCTCCCAGGTGCAATACTTCCACTCCCTTCTTTCCTCCCTCCCCCTGTCTCCTGGCTATCCTTGGCTCTCAAGCTGTGGATACACCATGTCTTGGCCTTGTTTGGAGCTATACAGGTGCTGAGCAAGAGGGCAGAGGCACTACCTGGCTGCTGTGTCCGTGCTCTAGCGGATACAAAAAAGCCTGAGGCACTGCCACCCCTGCCCTTCCTTCAGTGCCAAGAGTAATGCATCTCCTGTCCTCCAGCCAGCAACTAGTTTTACTAAAAACCTGCAAGAACCAAATATCTTTGAGACCTGCACCCCTAGATCAGACATGGCTGCAATTTGTCACGTATTTCAAGGTGACTAACCTTGCAGACAAGCAAGTGGCATAGGTCTGCATGGTCACGTAAGCCCCTTTCTTTAGGAAACCCAACAAAACAGCGTTTCAGAGCCTTGAGTTGGCTGTTGGCTGTAGTGGGGTTTCATTTCCTCCAAATGTTGCTATGTAAACACTAATCAGTCCAAATTATTCAAATCATAACTGTCAAGCATGGAAGTAGCATTAATGAGGGAGAAAAGGGAACAGATCAGTAGAGCAGAAAGTGTCCTTTGGCTGGAGGTCGGTGGCTCCCATCCAACACATGCAACTCACACCCCTTCCTCTCCCATAGCCCTTGGAAATGTCTCTTGTTGGAAGGGAGCTCTGGGCCAGGTTGTCTAGCCCCAGGGTTTCTGGTGGGCTAAACACTAGGGGATATTTCCCTTTTCATGGAGAATATAAGCACCTTGGGGTCTGACTCCAACCTGAGATGTCCCAAAGACTGGAAGGGCTCTGTCCTGCTCTGCTGCCATGTTTCCAGCCAGTGCAGGACCACCTTGGGTGGCTACTGCAAAACCAGGACTGGTGTGAGTGCAAGGCTCTGTTTTATCCTTCCAATGTGCTTGTGCAGACTCGTGAGTCATTTAACCCATTTCCAAAGCCAGCTAAGATTTAAGGCACTCTTAACACCTATGGCCACCAGCCACAGCCATGGTGGTTCCTGGAGGCAGGCTCACACCAGGTCATGGTGCCTGACGCAGCTCTGGCTCATCTCTGGGAGACAAAGTGATTGTAGAAGTCTGTCACGGTGCCAGGTGAGCCCTCCACRTGGTTTGGACGAAGGAAGGCACGAGCCTCCAAAGCCCAGGCTTATGAAGCCCCATGGCAAACAATGTTTCCCCATGTGAATCTAGGTGTACCATGGCTGCAGGGCTGCATGCATTCATCACCTCCCCTTGCCTGTCTCCCCAGAGCTATGTTAGACCAGGGAGACTATGTCAGAGAAGGGAAAAAGGCTCTCATCCTGCCTCAAAGCTTTACATGACATGGCCAGGCCCTTCTTGGCCTCCAAGCACCAAAGCATGGCACCTCACATGGGCTTTGATAACTCATACCCAGCCCATAGCTACCTGCTTAGTACCCCATGCAAAGATTACAGCTAAAGCCAACAAACACCRTGCCTAGACCAAAAAGGGAAGGCAGATGTTACAACAGGTTGTTGTTTTCGGTGTTGGCAAGACTGGGACGTCACCCAGGGTGGGTCCTTGAAGGTCTCTCCAGGCATTTGAAGACCCGCTAAGGGGATGAGCATGGTGTAAATAACACTCACAGCTGCAGGGTACTCATCTCACATCACATCCACCCACCCAGGATAAGTTGCTAAGCTGAAACAGCCACAGTGTGGACACCACTAGCAAAACATCTCCCAAAGCAGAGAACACAAGTGCACACCTCTGCCAACCCCTGCCCCAGGCTGGCAGGTAGGCAGGTTGGTGCTGCTATGCCAGCCTGTGAAAGGAAACTGTAGTTGGCTTTGCTACAGGGCAGTAGCTTCTGGAAAAGGAGTAGAAACAAGTTCCCTGGCGGTGTCCCAGGGAGGTTGTGGGATCTTCATCCTTGGAGGTATTCAAGACTCATCTGGACACGGCCCTGAGTGACCTGATTTAATTAGACTTGCGCTGAGCRGGACGTAGGATGAGATGAGCTCCAGAAGTCCCTTCCAACCTGAATTATTCCATGATTTTAAATTGCTGCTGTGGTCTGTACTAATAAACTAACTACTACCAGTCACCATGCCAGGAATAAGTTTCACCCCTGGGGGTTACATCTGGTGGTTTTTTTTTTTTTAAATGAACTTTTCCAGATAGTTATTGAACATAGGTGACACCAATACCTGAAATAGATGTGAAACACTCATCCAGAAACGTCACSGCAGAGCCTTGCAGGAGGTTCTTCAAAGGTGGGAATGGGGATCTCTTGGGGGCTGTTCAGATTCAGCATATTGGAGCAATTTTCAAAAAGTAAAGCAGGTGTTACGTGTGGAAAGGCTAAGCCAGACTCTGAGGAGGGACAAATTGACATTGTTCCATGGAAAGCTGCTGGTCTATGAAGAAAGCCGACCAGAAATCACCTGCATCCAGTATGACATCCAACTGCAGCATATACTAAAGCAGGAAACCATCAAGTCAACCCTCGAAGCTGGTGTTTAAACTATCTGGAAAATATCCCAGACATTAAACACTTGGAGCTGTTAGAATAAGGTCAGAATAAGAGAAATGACACTTGGGAAAGGAAGGAATGAACCCATCAATCTTCAGGCCTCAGGAAGAGTGATTTTAAAACCTTCACAGGTGGAAGAATTTTGAATTTGGCCGGAGCACCATGAAACACTTCACCTAAGGTGTTTGGGTTTCCCTCTTTGCTTTGCTGGCAGTCTTGTCTTCCACCTGTCTGGCCCAGAAACGTGGAAAATCTGGGTGTTTTGCTTTGTGGCCCTGCTCCTTTCTCTGCTGAGGTATGAAAGGATCTGTTGTCCCCATCTTTGCTTCAAAGGCAGCAGCATTTTCAAGGGACAGAAGCCAATGCCTGTGCCCAGAAGCTGAAAGATGTCTGTATTTCTCAGAGACTGACTCTTACCCTGTTTTCCACCCAGGCTCAATTCAATGTGGAAAGTGCTTAAAAACAGATTCGGTTACCAGAACTGTGGAACTCCTTGCTGCAAGACGTTGTTGCTGCTAAAAGTTGACATGAAGTTGATGGGAGACCAGATTATTTTGTGACAGTGATATTCAGTGTTGGTAAATGAGCAGACAGAAACCACAGACAAATTCAGGAATACCTCGAGGCACAGCTGAGGCTGGAAGAGTACATGGGGGAAGGATATTTTAGGTTTCCCTTATCCTTATAGTATTCCCTAGGCATCAGCTTCTGGACACTGTAGCAGAGATGTTGGGGTGATAGACCTAACCCATGAGGGCTGATGTTTGAAAATACGGTTTTGTATGTCTGACCCACCCGGTTTTTTATGCCCCAACCCAACAAAGATATTTGTCTCTTTGGTCTCTGAACTCATGCAATTTAGAGTCCAGATCTTTGTGCCTTGTGTGGTCTGTTCTTATTAGCAGGGCCTGGGGTTTGGTATTAGAGGGGTAATTTCTCCCCCAAACAAGAGGTCTGAATTAGCCTTAGCTGTGCTCGGCTCCAGCTTTCTCCTGAGAAGAGATGAGAGCGGTGGGGTCAGTGAGTGCAACTCTAGAGACTCCCAGGTCACCTCCTGGTAGCCCACCACGAAGGAAGCCATCCCCATCCATGCCTCCATACGCTTGTTTTCCATATGTCTATATTCTGCTCTGAGTCGATGTTTGCACTGGAGCTAAACAGAGGTTGGGATTATATTTACATGCCCAAAATGTCCTCTACTGATGGCTAAATCCCTGTGACTAATAAGGATGCTCACTACACTCAGGTAGCTGCAGACTGCCTCTCCTCCAGTCAGACCTTGCAGCAAAGTCAGTGATGTGGGTCAGGGCTGCCGCTCAGCCGCTAGCACCCAGCAAAGCAACCCCGGGCATCCCTTTCAGATGCAGGTACCCCAAAATCCTTGCATGGAGTGTTTGCTGTGGGCTTTCAGGAGTCTTTGGCATTGGAAGCTTGAAGTGGTGCAGGGGGGTTAGGTGGAAATTAAGCCATCTGTGCCCAGATCCTGCATCCTACTTACTACACGGCAAGTTGGTTTTCAAAACATCATTGATGATGTGCATCGGAGCAATGCAGATTTATTACCTGGCCCCCCAGCTCACTTTGCCTGCAGACAGTTTCGGGGTGACAGAATTAGCATTGCTGATCAATTATGCAGGCAAGACAGAGAAAGAGGAGGAAAAAAGACCTGTGGGGTTTGCAGCGTGAGCCACTCAGGCATTTCACAAGGAGATGGAGAGCAGCAGGGTGCACTGAGCCCCAAAATCACATAGGCAACCTGCTCCGGGCAGGGGCACCCTTGGGGCCAGCCCTGCCTTGGGACTTGTCCTTTGGTAGATTAGTTGGCAGCACCTTCCGCTCCTCTCAGAGGAAGAGTTACCCCCAATTTAACCATCCCCTGCTTTGCTGGGCATCTACTCAGCCTTTTGTAGGATGTCGCTGAAGCTGAGGGATGCATGAAGCATCCTAAAGACTACACACATCCCAGCAGCCATCCTGAACCCTGGATGAGGGCCAAGGGGCACTTCACAGCACCCACCACCCAAAGCCAAGGGACCTCTGAACTGGTCTCGAGGACCTGCAGTCCTCAAGGATGTGTTTGAAAACCGMCTCTCAGGAGCTATGGGGTGGTGTTAAGGTCAGAAGAGAGCCCCCCTTCCAACGGGACTGATTTCAGCAGGGGGTTTTGGCCCACTGATCCCAGTCTGACATAAGTAGGGTCTGGCATGAAGCAGACACTTACCTGCTCAGGGACATACCTTGCCCACCATGATGCCACACTGCAAAAATGGTCCCAAGAAACCCTGAACTTTGACCAAGTTAAAGGGGAAAGAAAGTCATGAGCAAAGATTGCTCTTCTCCATCACAAGAAGATGTGTCCTAGATCAGGTCCTGGCTTGGCCAGCACCCAGACCCCAGGCAGAAGGACCTCCATCTCTCAGAGCATACAGCCAAACAGTGGGGAAGAAGTTATTGTTCCCAGTTGCTCTACCATCCTACTGCTAACCCCTTCCCTTCCAGATTTGAGATAGAAATCCTTCATTTTGTAAGCAGTGGGCCAAAACCGTGTGAGCGAGTATGACAACCCAGTGGAGATGGCCATGGTTCATCGAGTGGGTCCATCTCCCGGCATGTAGAGACCCTGTTTGCTGGCACAAATGCAGCTAATGAAACCCACTTCAGCCTGCATCCATTTGCACAAAGCCTTATATGAGATTTATATGGGACTTCACCTCATATTAACCCCATATTCTTTCAAGAAAACATGGCAGGGACCCAGAGTTCCTCAGAGGCCAGGAAACAGTTCATTAGTGTGTAATTGCATGAGCAATTACAGCAGCAAAGCTAAAAGAAACCTAAACAGAAGGGCCAGCCCCCAGTCACAAGCTACTAGATCATATCCATGCCCTTGCGCAGTGCATACAAGATGCAAAGGAAGGTTTGATGGCTCCAGGAAGTGTAATTAGCTTGCAGTGATGAGTGGGAGACTGGGAACAATATTAATGTAACATATATCATCTTTTAAACAAGTCCTGTTTACTCATAACAGGCTCCCATGACCTGTGCCCTGAACTTAAACCTCCCYCTTTGCTCTCTTATCCACTCATCTCTGGGTTTTTGCATCACTGGGTGAAAGGGAAGGTCAGTCTGTTGGTTAGCAAGCTCACTTGGCCCTTAGGAAATGCAGATGAATAGATCTGGAAACGGCCTTGAGAGGTTGTTCAGATCATTTCCCAGCCCCACGGGAGGAGAAACTACACGTAAATCAGTGCTGGCAGCATCTATCTGATGGTCTCATCAAGTATCACACCTAGATCGTGTACATCACCTTCTGTCCCATCTGCCCTGGGTTTTCACTGCCATAGACTGAATGTTTCCCTTTGTCCCTTCTCAGTCCCGTGGCTCTGCATGCCCCAGTGACACTGCTCCATCCCTTAGCTTTGCCTTTTCACTCCAGAATGATGCCCGTGACGTATTGAGGCTGCTAGCAGGGTTCTTCATCTCCATCCAAGTCCTGGTGGTGTCTTCTGGAAAATCCTCCTTCCTCTTTTTTTAGTCCACCACCCCCACATGCCCATGTACAGGGGTTGTTTGGGTCAGTGGGACTCATCCTGGCCAAACCTATGCCCACAGCCAAACGGGTGAGCGGGTGCAGAGCAGGAGTACAGCTCCGAGCCTGCCTGCAGCTTTATACTGGCTCCAGTACTGCCCTTCCCACGCAGCTGAAACTAAGTCAACTCTTTAATTATGCCAGGTTTCCCAAAAAAGGGACAATCTTCTAGGGAATGTGCTTAAATATATGTTTAATGTATAACTTGAAGCAAGCACTTTCAGCAAGGCAGGCTGCGTGGCGGGGACAGAGAGACCTCCCAGCACCGAGCGAGGGATCTCCAAGGGGATGGGACCAGGGCAGGGTGGGTCCTCGGCGGTGCTGGGGGAAAGGCGATCTGCCCCTTGCTCAACCTGCCCTGTGCAAGGTCTACAGGGCCAGGCCCTGCCGTAAACTAAGTAAATATGCTATAAATAGATGCAGTTTCCTGCTGGAGCCTTTTTTTTGCTGTTTTAAGGGCCTGAGTCAGGTCTTGGTGCTGAAGTCCCCATGAAGCCAAGGGGAGCGGAGGATGTGCTGTTGTAGGCAAGAGTGGTCCTCGCCACGCCAGTGCCCAGGCTGACCCCAGCACCAGCTTTTCTCCGAGGCAGAGCCCCTGTCACCATGCTGTGGCCCGGGAAGTGGGTGCCCAAGACTTTCTGGGGTTGAAGACAACTCGCCTTCTCCCTGTCAATGAGCCAGTTCCTTGCCATGCCTCCCTTTGACCTGCTGCATCTCTCTGGGAGGCGAGTCCTGTTGAAATGGCAAGTCCCTTGCCACAGGATCAGAGATTGGGAAAGGGTTTCTTGCCAGAGGGCTCATTCAGGAAGGGAAATTCCTTAATCTCCATCCATTTTTTAAAGTAGCCCAAAGAAATACCTGCCAGGATGAGTTTAGGTGGTGTGATCCTACCTTGGAGCAAAGGTGTGGGAAGGGGAGCTTTCCTGCCAAATCTTTGATCCTGTGATCATTGCCAGACTCAAAACAGCATTGGAAGCAATGGCACAAATCTTACTGTCCTTCCTGCTGCTGGCCTTGGCCTTAATCTCTGCCCTATGCATGAGGTTTTTGCAGGAAGGGTTTGCAGGAATGTCTGTGCCATGCTCAGCTGTGGTGATCACAGGCTCCGGGGCTGGAAGGGGAGGTCAGTGTCCTCGGACTCAATCTCACAGTTCATCTTGCAACCAAAAACATCCTGCACTCATTTACCTGCCGGTCCTTCCCACTGACACCATGGAGTGGCATTTCCACCAGCTGAAGAAGGGAGACCTCAGGCTGGAAAGGACCTTTGGCCTGGAGCAGTCCCTAGCCAAGCTACTGCCACAATCCCTTCCCATAAACCCAACCATGAGCTGCACATGTGAAATGGATTATTTAACAGCACCCTTACTTCTGGTTTGCATCCCATGGTGGGGGTCCCCTTGACCTTCATGCAGAGACTCGCATCTCCTGCCCGCCCAGCTGATGGCACCGGGCACTGGGTCAGTGGCACTCACACGAAGGGCTCCCTCCATAGCTCAAAAGGGARAGCAAAGCAGAGGAGAGCAGCAGGGCTGTCCTGCCTCCTGCTCTGCCTCTCTTTATAAGCAAAATATCTCCAGCATAACTACGGAGCCCCTGAATTAGGGTTGTGGGAGCCGAGACAGTTTGCAGGTACCACTATTTGCTGCAGCTCAAACTTCTGTTTTTCAGAAAGCAATACCTAGAGTTAAACTTGAGGGCTACTGCCTCTGACCTCAAAACCATAGAGAAGCTGTGCTCCTGTTTTGATTGGGACTTACAGTTTTGAGGAATGAGCATTTAATGCACCCAGACCTCCTGGAAATCACTCTGAAACTATTTTAGACTATGAACAGCTCTTAAAGCGGAGCGCACTCTGACACTGAACTGCTCTCTGCTAGCGGGAGAGCCTCTTTGCCACCTATCTGTGCCTCTAACCCATCATTTTCTCTATCCACACATGTACAAACACAGCCCTTTGTCCACTTGAGATGAAGTCTGGCTTTCCCTTAGTGGCTGGGGCTCAGTGGTTTTCTCCCTCTGACCTGTAGAGCCACCAGCACAGGAAGAAGACCCTTCACCTTCTCCTGGCTCCTGGCATGGCCTCCACCCCATACAAGCTGGGTTGAAGACTCCTCGGACAGCCCAGGCTCTCCTCAGACCCCTTTCCCTGAAAAACTGTAATGAGAGCAGCCAGAATGTTAAACCACCCCGTGCATTCAAATCCCTCCTGGTCCTCCTCTGATGTTCCCCTTCGCCAAGGTCCCTGGCTATCCCTCTTTCCCCTCCTCCCTCCCCAGTCTGCTCAAGCCAGAGCAAAACCGCAGAAAGAGAAAGAAAATGTGTTCCCAGCTCCAGCCCACRGGGAAAAGGTCTGGGGAGCTAATTATAGACTAATGCATCAGAGCCATCAATAATTCAGGAAGCTCTGAAACTGAGCTGGAGATGAGATGCAGGATGGTGCTTGCTCAGTGGCTGAAGGACCCAATGCTGCTCTGCCCCTGGCGTCAGCGTGGCCAAGACGTGGGTGAACATGTGAGATGCAGCACTATCATCCATGCATTTCAAGGGGCAGACACCAAATTCAGGCTCCCCATCCTTCCTCCTGCTTCACCTACAAATAAAGATGGTAGGATCCTGCTTCTCTCCAGGCTTCAAGCCACCAGGCTCCAGCTGGCTGCCAGGCTCTCTCTCCCAAGAAGGACACAAGTCTCATTTATCACCTCTTCCCACACTTAGCTCTATGCTTTTCTCTACCCTGGGTAAGGTTTTGAGCTTGCTGGAACAGGATTTTATTTGTAAGGTTGGGGTTAGGGTATCCATACAGCACTGTGCATTTTCTGGCACTGTAGAAATGCTCCACTCCTACCGTCCTTGAGATGTTGGGATGAGGCGGTCACACCTTTCTGAGCAGTCCTTAAATTTAGAGGGAGCAGGGAGAAGGAAAACTGAAAGGTAAAAGCCTGAAGCTGTAGTTAACACAACAGCACAGGGGGCATCTCTTGCTAAATTGGGGATTCAACTCATCCTCGGATGCATTTCTCATCAGCTGAGCTTCTGGAAGGACATGTGCCCACCCCATCTCAGCTTCAGCAAAACAAGAGTGATTGCATTTGCTAAGGTAGATGAATCCGYGCAGTTTTGATGTCAGCACACCCTGAAAACACAGCCCAAGTGTCTCCTGCCTGTCTCATGCAGACACCACACGTGCAAACCTGGACAAGCTCTCAAACACACCCCAGTTAGTGCACACCTACGTCCAGCCCCACGGCTACACGTGTGTACCAGTGCACGCAGAGGCTGGCCCCACGGATACACTGCCATGTGCTGACACACACAAGCGTACGCCAACATGTTCAAATATTTAGGGGGCTGCTGAATTCAGGTTCCTAACACCGCAGAAGAGGGAGCAAGGAGAAATCCCACCCAAAGCACATAGCACCCACAGCACTCAATGCAATTAAAATTGAGGGCAAAATTCCAATAGAGCTTAAAACTGCTGTCCCACAGGGTACTCGTCCCTTGTGCTGGCTACACCAGGATGTGTCTCCAAAAATTAGGGTCCTGAAGGACCTGACTTGCTGGACTCGCCCTAAGCATCCTCAAACGTGGCTGGGACCAGCTCCGAAGTGAGGGTGGTTGTGTAGTCCGGGATGCCCCTATAGCGGTGAGCAGCCCTTCCCGGCAGCTCTCGCAGCTCTCATCTGAGGCTCTGGCTCCCTCTCCTGACACCTTCTACCAGTCCAAACATCCTCCCAAAAGCTGGTGGGGAAGGCACTGGGGTTGCTTATCGCCCCTCAGGTCTGGGCCACAGGTATGAACAAAACCACTGAGTGGCTCAGGCATCCCTCAAAATCCAGTCTTGGTGATGATTCAGCCACAGAAACCTTTGAAGGAATAATCAGGTGCAATGAGCTTCAGCAAAGCTTCTTCCAGAAAACCATATTAAGCATGCTGAACCAAACCAAAGCACCGCCAGCACCCTGCCAAGCATGGCCATGCATATAAGATACACATCTTTCCCCCAGACCCACAGTGAGCTTCCCCCATGTTCGTCTCATTCCAGTGCATCAGGGTTTGCACATGGGAGAGGCCCTTTTGCTTCTCTAAGCCCCGTTGGCCAAAGGTCTCTCCTGGGGCAGGTTTCACAGTCCCCTAACCCCATCAAAATCCACGCCGTGGCCCCTGCGGACCAGGTCACCTGCAGCTCATCCATGGGACCTCTGCATTGAGGAAGGTGAAACCGGGAGAGCAACAGCAGAGACAAGCTGGAGAAGGGAGCATCYATGAGCCAAACCTGGGGGACCAAGCGGGGAGGTACCTCTGAAGGAGGTTTAGGAGAGGGACAATGCTACCACGAGGATACACATGTTTAAGCAGATATTAGTAGACCACAGGAGCAAGGAAAGCCTTCTGGAAAACAAGAAATTAACTTGCAAGGCTGTGCTTGGTTCCCTCCTGATCAGGCTGGTCCCCCCCATGGGGATGCCGGCAGCAGCACAGGGCTCAGCCCTCCCAATCTCCTCCTCCTGGCTGTCCTCTGCCCCTGCTCCTGCTCCTCTGACGGGCTCCCACCAGTAGATGGCAAGACAAGCCCATATTTTGGGTTGACAGCAGCCATGAGCCCCAGGGAGAGAGACCTCTGCCAGGGAGGGGCTTCTCTGGTGTCTAATATGGGGTTCAGCTCACCCCGTGGCATCTCTCTCTCGCTCCTTCCAGCTGTCCCTGCCCCAAAATTTCTACAGACTTGGCATTTTTTTCTAGTCTCTCTAGCTCTCGGTGCAGCCTGGCTGAAATCACTCATGGGATGCAATTATTGCTGGGGAAGCGCTGACAGGCAGACAGACAAACAGTCGGGCATATAATGCTTCATTTCCTTAGGTAGTAGGCTAAAAAATGCCCATGGCACTGGAGCTTGGGGAGGCGCAAGGGGGAATGGCCACATTTCAAGTCCTTTAGAAAATAACTGAAAAAGCAATGCTGGTCCCATGCAAACCCCCTTGCAGATCACCTGGTTGCATTCTCTGCCTGAATTTGACCTTCTTGGGAGAGATTTGGTTCACGCACCCCCTGTTCCCGTTTTTAATACCCTTGGGATTTATTCCAGGGACCACTTTCCTCTCTCTCCATAAGCTTTCCGTCCTGCCCTCCTGCTCACGGGGCCACGTGGGTTTCCGAGGCATCGTGCATGGCTTAGGGCAGGAAATCTCCTCTCCCCAGAGCTGGGGACCGCACTGCTAACCTCTCCCGGCTGCTGGCACAGGCTCGGCAGCAGCGTGGCACTTGCTATCCCCTAATGGTGCCTGGAGTCACTTCGGGGGTTGCAAGAGCCACAGCGTAACCGGTGCTCCCCGAGTTACCACCATGCACGTGGACCTTATCAGACACCCAAGTTTAACTTCGCCAACACGTGGAAGAGATACAAGGGAAAAAGGAAGTTTAAAGCAAAATGCATCATGTTGAAGAGTAATTGCACTGCTCAGTTTATGGAGTAATGTTGGATTCACCCTGAAATGCCGATCCACAGCTGGACAGGGAAAAATGGCAGGGAAAATAGAGATAAAGTTTGCTTAAAAAAGTTGTTGGGAAGGGGAGAGCTGGTTTCACATAGACATGTGTATCCCAGTTGTGCACAACCATCGATTTCCCTTAAAAAAACAAAACAAACAAAAAAACAAACAAAATCCAGTATTTGGGAAGTTTTGCATCATCAGCCCCTGCAATACATCATGCACAAGGCCTTCAAAATCCAGGGTGAAGAGCGGTGAGGGTGCGGCAATGCAAAGCAGCTTTTTTGGCCTGGGCTCACTCTCTGAGGATGGAGAATCCCCCACCTTCCCACTTCTCTGAAATGGCTCCTTGAGCAACTTCTCTGGGGTCACGGAAGAAACCTGGGCCAGAGGTACCTCTGACACCAACCTTGGCCATGGAAAAGCCCTTTCCAAAGACTTCTCCTGCTCCAGCAGCGTTGCTTGCCCCACGCACACCCCAAATTGGGGCAATCGCTGCACACCCAAGTGTCTCCCCATGCCCAGAGGAGCAGCAGCGTTCACCACCTCCGCTTCTGCCTCCCGGCCAAAGACAGCACTAATTAATTAATGGTTTCCGGGGAGAGGACAAGTGAAGCCTTAAATTAAACTTTCCACTTCAACAGGCGTCTCGGCAGGGATGGAGACCCCTGCCCTGGCCAGATGAGAAATAAAGCTGCGACAGGCTCCACGTGTCTCAGAAGAGATGGAGACGCTGCTTCTTGTTGGCATGGCAGGTGGTTGTGACGGAAAGGGATTTGGAAACTAGCATGCAAGCAGCTCATGCCCCGAGCTCGGCAAATATCTAATCACCATCCCTGGAAAAAAAAAGCCATCATGAAGAAACGTCGGCCAGAGCAATGAGCAGAAACTTCTTGGCAATAACTGCAAGGTGTTGGAAGAGCATCCAGGCTTTGAGTTCCCCAAGTGGAGCTGCTGGCAGCATCGCCGGCAGTGTGAGTGGCACTCCTCTCGCTATGTTTTTATCACTGCATTCAAAAGGTTTAAACAGGGCCTTTCTTTCAAAGATGCCTCCTGGCCCTGAATTGAGAGGGAGATCTTTTAAGAAAATCCCTGAAAATTTTTACTTATTAAACTCCTGCATAAATAAAAAAGAACTTGTTTGGTTTTTTTTTTTTTAATTTAAATTACAATTTTTAAAGTAAATAAACACCAGAAAACTGAAGAGAAAAAAGAAACAAGCCAACATCAACGTAATAAACATTTTTTTCCCAGCTTTGATGATGGAGAGTGCTGGAAGTGGGAAGAAATTTGGAAAAATCTTCCCAACTAAAGCTGAATCCAAGGGTGTTGACCTCACTTTGCACTCCCTGCAAAGGAGCGAGGGTGGAGGGCACCACCAGTGCCCCAACTGGTATGTGTGGTGGAGCTGGGACACTGCGTGTGGTTGGTTTTTTGGGAAGGACATCTGGCAGAGAGCTCTGATAACCCTGTCCCACTGGTCACCCCAAGTCCCAGAAATCCCCTAGGAAGGTCTCAAACCCTCATGTTCTGTCTAGATAGCATTTCTAGGGAAATCCAAAATGCCAGGCCAGGGGCCGACAGCCAAATTTCATCTCCTCCTCCCACCTTTTTGCCTTCCCCTCTGGGTTCCCCATTGCACACCCATTTCAGCTGTGGCCAATGCCAGGACTCCCCATTGCCCAGGCTACATGGGGCCTTCACACCTTCTCCACTTGGCCTCTTCAGGTGGTCCACTGAGTATTGTATGGTTTAGCGAGAGGGACACAGGTGGGGTGGAAGAAGACCCTGTAGGGACAAGCAATGGGCAGACTTTGGTTCCTGTGTTACTGCCAAAGGAGGTGGCAGATGGATGCGCACCAGGGTCACAACCAAGCCCCAAAAGGACCAGCCAAGGGAGATCCAATGGTGGTGGGTCACAGCCACCAGCAAACAGCTTAGGGGCTGTGGTTCAGGGTCCCTCCTCCTCCTTGGGTTCCCAGCCCAATGACATCTTTTTCCTCCTGTGCATGGCACAACTGCCCTTCCCCATCACAATCCCCTTCACCGTGGTGGCTGTAGCTCTGTTGCAATCTCTAGAGAGTCAAAATCCCTCCAAACTGCCCTGGACCCTCGCACAGACACACTGTCTGGATCAGGCCATGGTGTGTCCCCAGGGACCAAGGTACAACCATTCCCATGCAATGTGGATCTGGCAGGGCCTGCTTTCCCACTGGCTCAGGTCCTGCAGGGGTCACTGGAAGGCATACGTGCCTGGGGACATATGAGAAACGTCCCCCCTCTCTCTCCCAAAGGCTCAGCGTTATCTTGGGCAAAYGTCCCGGCCCCTGTTGCCAGGCGGAGAGGCTGGAGGTGGAAAATCTGCTCCTGGCGCTGATCCCGGGACACGCTGCCAACAGAGCAAATAGCCCTGGGCAGCCATGGGTCATTGGCAGCTCAAACATCTGCTCTATCATCTACGGCGTGTCTCGAGTGAGACCCTGCTGCTTTTGTGCAATGGATGGGGCAGTTTTTCCACCCAGCAAGAAGACCACAAGGCTGAGGGTCAGCTAGATGAAGAAATAAAGGTGTTGCTGTTTTCTTGGCAGCTCATCAGCCAGCCATCAGAGAAAGCAGCTGAGCAAACCTCTGGGTAGACCCTGTCCTCTGCTTGGTGTCATCATGAGGCTTTGCAAGTCCTCTACGGTTAATGGAGGAAGTGATATTCATGGACGAGGGCTGATAGAGGTGCTGCCATGGTGCAAATCAAGGGCTGAACCTTAACCATTGGGCATGCGGAGCTGATGTCCACAGGGAAGTTTGGAGTGATGGGGGACATGCTGAATCCCTAGTGAGCACTGGTGTCCTGCTGCTCCTGGCAAGAGCCAGATTTTGCCAGAGTCCACTTTCTACCCACATGCTGGATACAAAGCCCTCCAGTCCCTATCAGCACACTCGAGCAGTAGCAGCTCCTCCAGTGAGGCTGCTGCATTGTCTGGTGGGGAAACCAGAAGATCAGCTGCCCTGGGCTTGGACGAGCTGGGTCTGCACCTCATTGACTCCCTCTCCTCCTGCCCTCAGCACTGGTAAAGATGGCTGTTACCTGATTGGGGATTTTTTTTTTGTTTTATATGTCAGGTTTCATACCACCTTCAAGTGGGGAAGAGATTGCAGGAGGAATTGGGGTTATTCCCAGGTTCCAAATTACATTTGGCTTCAACAGGGCCAGCTTTGACACCTATTGGGCCCTGGCACAACTTCAAACCTGTGTAACACACACATAACCGTAGAAAAAAATAAGTAGATGTGGAGGGAGGAGAGATGACATAAAAAAAGGAGTAATACGAAGAAAGCRAAATTGCTCATTTATTGTCCTTTCCTCCCTTTGCATTCCCCAAAGGCAAGGGCAAGGGGGAAGATCGTGGAGAGACACATGTGTGGGTGTGAGGGGGCTGGACTCAGGCAGAGGGGGGGGGGCATTTATTTGCAAAAGAAACATTTTTTATTTCATTATTAGACACCCACATCAATCAGCTGCAAGACACAAATCCATACCAAACCAAGTTTCTCTAGTGCTGGAGCTCAATATACCACTTATTCCATGAAACGGCATCCTTGGGGTGATCTTTCTGTGTAACTAAAGACACTCAGACACTCTGTGATGAGATCCCTATAAGATTACAGAAAATGTCATTTTAGCGGTTTATCACAATTTAGGAAATGTTGGCAAGCCATATCTGAGCAATAACAGTGTAATTCCTGTATTTACCAAAGGAATGTATGACTATCGCTGTGGCCATACAGTGAAAAACCATGAGTCCACTAAATTAAGTGAGATAATTAAAATATAAACAATGATTATAAATAAAATAGTAATAAAGTATTAAATCCCTGCACTTTTTAAAATCAATTACAGATTTTTGAGCTCATACAGTTCATATTCGTTTTCAGAAGATTATTTTTTCCTTAAAATTATAAGGACTAGAAAGGTAGGGATTATTTCTAAACCTCATATGAGAGTCTCTCAGAATCACAAGACTCCAGGAGGCAAGGCTTTAAAAAACGCACCAAATCTCATAAATCTTGGGCTTCAGATGCAAAGAACCGGCAGTGCCGGTTGAAGGGGAAGCGGATGGTCAGTGGACAAATTCTGGACTTTGCTTTGTCTCCTCTGACACGTTGCTTTCGCAACAGCTCTGCCGATGACCGGTCTTTACCCTGGCATTAMGGAAAGGCTGGAGAGATTAAGGACCTATTGCACCAGACAGGTAAGGAGAGATCATCCTTGCAGCAATGCTCTTTCTTGCCAAAAAATGATCGGCTCGCTGGTGTCCTTGGAGCTGCACTCTGACGTCCCCTGCCAAGAACCTCCTCTATTGAGGATTGGTCTAAAGGTCATTCCACCCATCCAGCAACACACTGTGACCTCACTGCAGGAGGGAAATTCCTGGGGATACGTTTATCCTGCCCGGAGCATGGTCCCAGCCCTTTCCCCTGGGCAAGGAGGGGGCTGCAGAGGCCCACAGGACCAGGAACAAAGGCAGGGACATGCTGAGCAACCAGCAGCAAGGTGGAGGACACATCTGTTGAGCTTAAGAGGGCCAGGGGACATACATTTTGGTTAGGGGAAGATATTTAAGAGCATCCTCATGCTTCTTCCCAAGCATGGCTGGATGGCCAAGTCACAGGACCTTGGTGGAAAGGGTAGGCTGGAGATAGCCAAGTCTGTTGGTGTGGGGCCCCAAGGAGGGACACATCCCCCTCCACACTGCTGTGCCAAATCCCCTCTCTCCTCCTTCTTGGTTCCCCATACTGGACACTGAGACACCCACATGACAGACTGTACGACTAACCTGAGCAGAGCCTGGGCCCCCTCTGGCTGGCACAGTCCAGCCGCAGCCGTATGTTGGTGTTCTTTGCCCTCCAAAACAGGGTCACTGCATCAAAATTGCCTGCTGGCTATGGTTCTTGCTCTGGGCTAATGCCTGACCTATTCCCAGGGATGGGGTTGGCAGGTAATGTAATGAGAACAGGTATCAGCTGTAATCTGGGTAAAACTGTGCTGTTCCCCCCCAGCCCCAAATCCTCTTCCTGCCCCAAGGCTATTTTCCTCACTCCCAAACCGACGAGGATTCGGACCTTCAGCTGCTTTCCTCCTCAGGACAGTGGCAGACGGTGTCGGTCAAAGCCATGGATCCAAGGACATCCACAACCAGTGCACACGCTGGGAGCTAACTCACGTGAAGGGTCTCATTTGCTCCTCTGGGAAAGTTTGGCTGAGAAACCTGAGGCTAYGTCTGTGCTAAGAAATAACCCCTCCTGCAGCTGTTTTCCATTCAGCTTTACATAAACTTTCAGACGAGCTGAGGAGATGTACAGAGATGTCTTCAAACCATCCAGGTCTATCTGCCTCCAACCATGACTCCAAGCCCTCTTCCATCTGTCCATATCCACCTCTCGTCATACAGTATGACTAAAACTCTAGGGCCAGAACGATCTTTCCAGCCTGTGTCTGCACAGTGGCGTAGGGATCGCTCTGTATTTAAAGACCAAAGTGACTACAGTAATACAAAGAAATAAGAAGACCTTCAAGCATTGACATCTGTAAGGGGTTTCTGCTTTTCCTGGTGCTCAGATGAGGTCTGCCCAAGCAGCCTGGGAAGATGTGGCAGCTAGAGAAATTAGCATTTCTGTGCTGGGGAAATGCCTTCTGGATCAGGAAAGGAGTGGATTTTCTCACTGTCTGAAATCTTCTGAGGTGAAACACATTTCAGATAAAAGGTTGCTCTGGAAAAATAGAACTGAACGTCCTGCTCTAGTAAAATCTATATGGGAAGTTTCTCACTTCACTCAAAAAAATGTCATTTATAGGAAATCTATATATTTTCCACATGCAATGTCATTGAAACCAACACTTTCCATTTTTTTTTTTAAGTTGGCACTTTCAGCTATAAAAGCATTTAGCAGTGAGTGCCTGCAGCAGCTCCCAGGAAGATCTTGGTGGGCCCTCGGACTGGCTGGAGAATCTCACACCTTTGTTGGAAGGATGATAAAGGAGATAAACGAGGTGGGACCATGCTTTACAGGATGGCCAGAGGGAGAGGGAAGCAGAATGGAAATCCTGAATGGTTTGTAGGACTTTGCTTTGCGGGATATCAGAGCTCTACTTGAGGTCAGAAGAAATATCATCCTGCACTTCAGATCTTTTCTGCTGTGGGGACCCATCTGAGACAGGGGGAGAGGGCAGCTTGGTGTGTAGGTGACACTCAGCCACTAATGGTTTTTGGCAAGAAGATGAAATCCTTTCAAAGTTGAACGCTCTGTGCACTGCACCTTCTCAGGAGCTTCAGTTTGCTCCTCAGGAAGACTGCACAAGGACTATAGAAAACACATTTACTGGAAGATACTAAGTGCATAGAAGTAACCCCTGGGTCAGGATGGATGGTGGTTGTACTAGACAACCACTCCAGCACAGAACTGGATCTCAGTTTTACCAAACTGTTGGCTTGAGTCCTCAAAAATGCACAGATAATCACTGCCAGCTTGAATGAAAACTTCCTAAATTGTTCCCAATTGCAGTACCAGGTGCAGGAAGCAAATTTCTTTTCTGGCTGAGCAATGCCCACTCCAGATACGAGTTCTACAACAACGCTGCTGAAGCACAAATGTCTTTTGAATCCTGTCTCCGCTGGCAAAAGCCAGCCGTGTGTGCCAACTCTCATAGCTGCTGTATGGAGTCACTGTCATCTTTAAACACCCGGGTTTATTCCAGAAGCTGGCCCTGGCTTGAAGAAGTAGGCATCATCACAGCCATCCCCGTGTAACATAAATGAAGCACCCAGGAAGGACAGCAACAGCATCCTTCTTGTGACGCTGCTACCCAGCTGGTATGTGCAAGCCCACCCCTCCGCACCCCCTGCACCTCCCCTCAGCCCCAGCGTGCCACAGGCGCTCCGTCCCGCGGTGAATTTAGGATCACGTACAATTATGGTATGAATCCAAAAATAGCCTGAAGAGCACTCCTCTGGCCCCAGCCACCAGGAGAAGGGCAAAAGTTTCGCAATGCCAGCTAATGTTTGTCTAAAATAGAAACAGCCTGTCCCGAGGGGGCCAGGAAAACCCCCAACCCTGCCCGAAACATGGGGTGTCATGAGTCGGGGCTGCAAGGCAGGCATCCCAGCCCCCGGAGCCACGCTCCTGCCCTCTGGCTAACCCTGGTGCTCTCCTCTCTCCACCTCCCCAGGCTTGACTTCTCTTCCCTGGAGGCACGCAGAGCTCCCGACAAATGGTATGTTAAAGCCTGACATCGTCCTGAGGAGCAAAAGGAGGGGTTTTCCAAAAGCACAGAGGTTAATCACCCGCAGCCCTCACGCTGTTTCACTGAGGGAAAAAAAGTTCCTCCTCTTCTGCACCTCTCTCTGATGTCTTAAGAAGCCAAGAGTGGAAAGCGTCYGTGTGGGCTTAAACAAAGGAATTAAGTTTAACATCTTAGGAATTAATCATTGCAATAGGACCCAGAGCCAGGCAGGATTTGCGTTTCTACCCCAGGCTTGGGCGGTGACTTTCAGGATGACAGAAAGACCCTTTCCCCGGGCCCTGTTTCAAATTCAGCAGTCTGGGTATTAATAGCGCATTGTCGCAGAGGCACGTAGTCCAATACCGACTTCAAAACCTAGGGGAAGCTGAACAAGCACGTTCCATCCGCACTCCCACCTTGAGAAGGAGCAGAGCTCCTTCCTTTAAAGCTTTTTAGCGTACGCCTACTGATAACCATGGTGTCAGCATTGCTTCAGCTCTGTGTGTTCCCTCTTACGTGGGAACAGCAAAGTGAGGACAACGAAGCCAATTGCTGACTCCAAGGCAAGGAGGAGAAGTAAATCTGAGAATTAAAAGCAAAAAGGTTGGGAGGCTTCTGTTTTTTCTGCATGAATGTGATTACAGGGTCAGATATCCTTAAATCTCTGAAGAACAGGGTGGAGACAAAGTGGGAAAAATGAAATACTTGGTTTTGTAGAGCCTGATGAAGGACCCGAAGAGTAATGGCAATCCTCTCCTCAGCTACAGCAGCTTTAGATGAAGCACCGTCATCTATAGCACCTACAGAAGCCAGACTGAGCATGTGTAAACAAGAGCCAAACTAATTATTCAAGTGAAGTAGCTGGAAAGAGCGCACTGCTTTAACACCCTCACCTGTTCTGCAAGAAACATAATGCCTGCCTTAGTCATTAAATTGTGGCCAAGAAGTTCCCATCATTAGAAAGCTGAGGCGTAGAAGGCAGGAAAGGCCTTGTTTAACCTGAAGGAAGTGTTTATTCATCGATTAACGAGGTGGGTCCATGGTAAATTATTAGGAGCACACTCATTCTCACTCATGTCTGCACAAACTTCTCCCGATGACCAACATTACTGGTTGTGCAACAGCTGGAGTCAAGACCTGCACAGAAGCAGAAACGAGGACCCTACAATCTTAAATTCTTGGCATGTGTTTTTTAAAGCTCCTCCCTCAGAACACCATTGCTCTTTTCTTGCCCTTTTAAAGCTGCACGGATGTAGAGAGAGACAGAAACACGGCTGAAGACAGACCAAGTGGCTTCTCAACACGAGAAAGGGCTAAGAAATCTAGATGTGACAGAGGAATATTTGAAACCCAGCACTTTTTGGATGGCTGCCATCTACAAGCACAGCCCATATGCCTGCCCAGCGGCTCACTGAAGATTACAGGGTAACCGTGCTGTATCTGCCTGTGAGCAACTGCCTGCTACACAGAGCAACGGGAATAATCAGCAGAAAACATACATACAAGTGTTGAGAGTCACTGCGAGACTGGGGACCAGGGGGTGTCTGTATCTTTCTCTGTGCCTCACATCATGCATCACTCCCACGGTTGAAGAAAAGGCTTCAGCACTAACCAGCATCCTTTATCGCTGCTCTTGCGTGCTCTAAACAAAGATGACAAAACAAGGATACAGCTGCATAGGATTTTATTAAAGTAGGCATCATCCACAAGTTACAATATTTGAAAAAATATTCTTAACAATTTTTTTTTTTCCTGAATAGGTAATTTAACAGCTACAACGCTCAAATGTCACGAGAGAAGTCTCTGCCCAGAAGTCAAACTTCAAACTGGTAGCAAAAGTTATACATTTTGTACCACATTAAATTGGTTTAATACAGAAAATACTGTAACATAGTTACAACAGAAGTTAACAGGGAAGATATGGAAAAAAAATACACGCATCATTGGTCACAGGTTGAAAACCAGAATTTCAAACAGGACTCAGACCATGTAGACATCTCTAATCACATTCCCTGACTATCACCACCTTATTACCTCCAAACAACTCTCTCTTGCAATATAGTTTATTTCAGATTTTGCAAAATAGAAGTCTCTTAAATTGCTGCTCCTAAATGAAGTCCACAACTTTTGGCAGGGGAAAGGGGGCGGGGGGGAAGAAACTTTTGTTCAAAATGCCATAGGTTTGAACTTCACCCTCGCTGTTTCACCTTCCAAAGCTTTTGTGCAATGCCGTAACCAAGGAYAGTGTGTTTCAGAAGAAAGAACATTCTTGCTCTTCACTCTTGTTAGTGTGAACTGGAGCTTGGAACAAGGGCGAGGGGAGTAGACCCCATGACTTTGAGTGAAGTAAAGAAATGGAGTGAGACCCGTCAACAACTCTTTATTTCACACGTCTCACGGAACAGAGGCAATGAGGAGTCCCCAGGGTCTGACTTATGAAAGACTGGAATGGGCAAGACACTTCAGCTCATATTAAAGACCTTCACCTGACAGCTCAGCGTAACAGTTTACTAGGAGATAATCCTGTTTTGGCAGGGCAGGGGACAAAACCTGAGCCAGTCTTTCCTCGGAGGGTACAAATGGAGGGCCAACTTTGCTGGCCCATTGGGCCAAATATTACACTTGAACAATGTGATAGTTACAACAGCGGCCAAAGTTTAAAAACTTGTCTTTTCAGAAACGTAAACAATATTAAAAAAAAAAAGTTTCAGTAACAGGCCACAACCTTAGAGGTTTTCGAGCTTAAATACCTGGGAAACGCATACTTTGCCAACAGATGAAACAATACGATACATACAAAACCAAGAGATACAAGTTTAACAAATGTTTAAAATAACTGGGTTTCACCACAGAATCTTCATTTGAAGGTTACTTTCGTGAGAAAAYATATTCCCTGCAGCATGTAGACTCCTTCACAAAGAGACAGAAATCTGGTCATGTCAGTTATCCACTTACTGAGGAAAACACCGCAGGGTTACAGAGAGCGTAACAGACTCACAACTGCCAAAGCATCGTCACAGAAAACATAGCAAACAAGTTGTAGGAAAAAAATCAAACAAACAAACAAACAAACTTGAACATGTTTACCTACACACGTTATTGGAGTACACCAGACAAAAAAGATGGAGAGCTTCATATAGTGTATTTCCAGTCATTTTGAAAATGAAATATATTTTTTCTTTGAAAAAAAATAGAATCAAAGTTCCCAGAGGCTGTTTCTCAAGGCACGCTATCGCTATAGTAGCCAATGGCTCAGATTCACATCCACGGAAACTGATATTTTACCTAAAATGGCRGCTTTCCTGTCTCTCTCTCCAGTTTGTCATTTCTCAAAGTCTCCTAAGTAGCTTTTGAATACACATATCTTCCTTGCATGCATCTACTAAGACTCCCTTGTTAATCCCAGAATCTCCTGTGCATGAAACTCAATGAGGAGAACAGCCCTTAACTGTAGCTAGAAGATGGTTTCAGCTTCTGGATCCCTCTCTAAAGAATAAAAGCATATGACAGTCACACATAAATAGCATCTACAAATACACTTACAGTGCACGCGGAAAATGTAGCGAACATGAACAGATTTCAAAGGCTGACTTGACTCTATCGTAAGGCTCCACCATCAGCCCACCTTTAAAACTTGCTCCAGGCAGCACGTCATCGTGCTAGCATGGCAAACAACTGGGATAACCAAAAGTAGTGCTAATTAACAATAAACCCATACCCGGGCATTGCCTGCTTGAAATACGCCCCAGATTCACATACACGTAACAGCTCTTTGGATTTCAGATCTACCTCCGAGGTTAAACTAAAGGCAGCAGCACTTTCAAAGAACAGGACAGAGCTTAGCTTGTAAACCCTGGTTTTTTTAAAGCATAATGAGAATTCAAGTCCTATTCCCCTTCACATTTATAAGCATTATAAGAATAATGCTACTTTGTATGCCCTATTTATAGAAAAGTGTATGTTTATACAGCACTACATATATATACACATGTGTGTGTGTGTGTGTATATATATATATAAATAGAAACTATTGACCAAAGTTTGACTTCAAACTAGAATTGCAACGACCCCTACAATTTGGAAACATGAAGTAGCTCTTCTGATCTCTCTTTTGTAAGCAAAGAGTAGAAAGGATCCTATCTTACTACAATCTAACATCCTCCACCAGGAAAATGAAAAACCTATTGTTACCTTTGCGGGATACGCCTGAAACACCAGGTTTGACAATATTGCCCCATGTTGTTTGCCAAAGAAGAGGCAGGCAGCAGGAATGATCGGAGAGTCATCAGCCAGGAGTAAGTGCCTTTTTTTTTTTTTTCCCCCTAGCTGCTTAAGTGTGAAAGTTCAAGAATTCTGTGTTTGTCATTGGTGCTGTGCTTGGAGACAGTACCAAATGATGATGTTTATCTAACAGTACATTTCAGCTACAGTATGTTTCTGCCCAACTCTATTGCTACTTACAAAAAATAATAATTGACATGCTCTAAGACTCAGAAAATTATGAACTAATTTAGCCATTTCTTCCTGGTCCTCTGTGGAGATCTGGAAACATCTTACAAAGTATTTCAGTTAGCTTGAGCAATCCTGGAGTCAGACCCAAGGAAGCTAAACATTGTAGTCACCAACTCAGGGAGATCATAATCATGTTTCCAACCCCAATCCCTCCGGGCGTTCCTGTCATCAAAGTTCATCGGCCAGCTGTCAGCTAGAGTGAAAAGAAAGAAGAAACACAGAGCATGAGGTTTAAGAAAAATTTCTTTAAACTTTAAGATGTACCATCACTGGCCATTTGAACTACCAAAGCTGAATTTCAAACTGTAAGACTTGAACCGTACAGGAGCAATTTGCAAGTGCCTAAATAGAAAAGAAACTTTGTTTTGCCCTTAATGTATAGCAACCTAATGCGTTTTCTTACCCACGGCCAAAGAAGCTGATACTAACCTATGGCCTGCCTGACTTCATCCACATTGTAGGTCACCTGGAGTTCAGGAACATGCTTCTGCACCTCCTGCGCCAGCTCTTCAGGAGTGAAGCTCATGGCACTGATRTTGTATGTCCTCATGCTCAGTGCCTCTGCAGGGGCCTCCATGACCTCTAGAGTCGCTTTCAGACAGTCATCAATATACATCATAGGGAGACGAGTGTCTGGCTTTAGGTTGCATTGAAATTTGCCAGTCTTTATGGCATCATGGAAAATCTGGACAGCATAATCTGTAGAAAAGAACAATGGATGTGTCTACTCATCTGCCTCAATCTGTTGTTCACTTCATGACAGTCAACAATTCTCAGACCACCCTCAAAGTCTCCTGTCTAAAGTCTAGCAGCACAACTGTGTATGATTTACGTTGTAAAAGTCATTCCGAACTACCCCTATTCTAGCATTTGCACACTGCAGCAAGACAGAAGAGTTTAAAATATTTTTAAAAGAAATGGTCTCAATGAGTGTAATTAATCCAAAATCTCTTAGATACTGTTTAAATGTAAAGGCTACGAAATTATGCCCTAGGCTGGAGTGGACAAAAGTATTGTTGTAACACTGTTGAAGTAACATCTCTACACCGATGCTCTATACTGCCACAGATTAAATTTCTACAAACACATTAAAAATGACTGTATTGGCTTATGGTTTTGCTGTTCTTGCCTGCAATACTGAGAACTACGCRCAAGTTGCTTACCAGTTGTTCCCCCGCCAGGCTGAGAGTCAGCAGATATAATTCCTGGATACCTCAGGCAGCGGAAGTCTAGGCCATACCGGTAATGGTAGTACTATGGAGGGAGGAGAGAAACATAGCTTTATGCATCAAGACTAGGCCACACAACTCATTGATTTCACAGGAAAAATCTGCCACAGGATGAACCTTCATTCTGTAACTATCCCATGACAGGGATGAAAGAAAAGGAACTACTGAACAGTCTTCATTCCCTGCCAGGTAGCTGAGCTCGCTGCTTGCCCTTTTCTAGTTTTCATCCACATGAGTAGATACTGATTCTTGATATGGATTGGCTTCTAACATAGGGTCTAGATTTAGTGTTCAGAAACTGAAAACTCCTAAGTGTGCAAGACATTTCAGGTTAATACAGTCTTCAGACCTGCCACTGTCCTTCCTTCATAAATTTGAAGTGTGAGGAAACTGTTAAAGCTGATATTTTTACATACAATGTTATGTTTCTAAAAAACTACAAAGCCAAAAGAGAAGTTGTGCATGTACAGACTCCCATGGCTTTGACTTTAGAGTCTCTCTTTTTTTTTTTTTTTTTTTTTTTTGGAAAAAGTCATCATTGTCTAGCATGCTTTCGCAAGGTTTTGTACACTGTCATTTATGCAATGCCATTCATATTGGCAGACGAGGCAGAGAGGCCAAAGTCAAAAGAACCAGGGAAAGAAATGATATTGAAAGTTAGATGTTTGCCAGCTTCCAATGCTTTGTACTTTTTCCAACAAAACTCAAAAGATATTTGTCCTTAAGAGCTGCCTCAGACTACTATTGAGTGCTAAAGCCTGAAGGAAGGAAAGAATGGTGAAAAAAACACTGCAGTGAGGAATCCTCCAAAAGCAACGAAGTTCTCCCAGAACTTTCATAAAATAAATAAAATAAAAAATTCTCACTTCTCCCATGAGCTCAGCGTGAACCTTGGAGACTCCATAGATTGTCCTTGGTCTCTGAATGCAGAGATCAGGAGTTGGATCTCGAGGAGAGGTGGGTCCAAAGGCTCCAATAGTGCTTGGAACAAAGAGTCTCAAATTATGCTCAGCTGCAATATCCAGAACATTGTGTAAACCTGGAACAAACAACGGGATTTATCAGAACATACACTGCACTTCCTCAAGCCTCTGTAGGAGTCATGAACTTGAAACCCTTGTCACATACCGGTAATATTTACAGCTCTGGCCAAAGGGACGTTTGCTTCTCCAACAGCACTGAGCAAAGCGCTATAGTGGAAGAGCCAAGTTATCCGATTATTTACCACTATCTCACGTAAATTCTTGTAGTCCAAGATATCCGCGTAGATAAAAGGACCTAGAAGAAACGGAACCAGCAGGAAATTGAATGCCAAGAAGAATGGAGGTCAAGAAGAGTTCTAGATGAAACTCAAATTGCTGCTTCTTGGCCATACCTCTATTCAGGATTTGACTGCACAGCAGAATGCACACCTTCTAACAGCAGTGGCCAATAAATTAGTAAATAAGCAGGAAAAATGAAGGGAAACTGCTACCTTTACCTCAACAGACTGATGCAAGAACTCCTGTTTTATCCAGTCAATGGCATGAAAACAGGGAACATCTAGTGTACACTATTCAAATACCTAAATACATCATTAAACAGTAATGATGAAGAAAAACTTACGCAAGTTTCTAACGAAAATAAAAGAATCAAAAAATCCTACTCTACATCCATCTCATCATAAAAATTGCCTGAGCATGGAAAAACAAAGCACAAATTTATTTTCCAACTTGTTCCCTCCAAAAAAATAAATGCATCTCTTTTTACGGCAGGAGCACAACAGCCAAGCTCAACTTGACTCAAGTAGTTATTCTGGTCAACAAAGTGGCAATGCAACAGTGAAAAAATGCAAGGAAAAATATTTAGAAAGAGGGAATAATAGACAGAAGAAATCAATGTCTTGGCAAGATTTCAAAGCAGGAAGGCATTATCCAGAATTTTCGAACAGCAACTTGTTCTGTTTAATCCACTTATCATTTAGACTTCGGTAATTAGTCTATCAACATCAGAGGTAAAGTCAAGACTTTTTTTCCATATGCTTCCCCAGTCACTTACCACTATAAAAAACATTATCCGCAGGCTTTCTAATGTCAGACAAGATCACATTGTTCTTTCCAAAGCGTTTCCTGTATAAACATACCCACATGGTACAGTGAGTCCACTGTCTTTGAGATAATTCATAAGTTGCTATGCTGCTATGTTGTTTTGCAGGAGCAGTATCAGAAGAGCAGTAATTTCCACAATGAAATTAGTTATTGCACTAAAAAAAAGCCCACCGATCCTTTAAATGTCGATATAGCATCTTAGAAAATTAGTAAACTACTTCTAGTAGCAGTGAAAGACTGTGTAAGGATAGAGAAATCTTTTAGAAAACGAAAATACGTTGAGAAGACAGACCTTCCTACCCTCTTCTTTCTGAAAATTTTACCCAGAGATAATCTACTCCCCTGCGGACAATTAAAAGCCACTGGGCTTGCCGTAACTGCAGCTACTTTTATATCAACAAAGTAAATACCACTGAGTAATCTCTGCCTCGTGCTTTTCTAACCAGCACAAGGCTGTCGCAGAGAGCAAGTCTGATGGCATTGGAGTACATTCCAGCCTCTCATTATTTGGATGATTTTTAAATATATCATAGAAATGGTAGAAAACATTCAAACTGCAACACAGTGTTGAATGCAGTGAGTTTGCTCACTTTTGGTCATAGGCCAAATCCTCTGCAACAAATGCTGTCTATGTGCTAACGATACTCTGGAGCTGAGTGGGTGTGGATATGGACAACGATACGGACCAGGGAGAGCTTTCAGAGCATTTTACATTTCTTGAACAGATACCAGGAAAAAATAAGGTAACTGTGTATGTGAGGTGGAGGAACAGAAAGAGCCAGAAGAAATATATTTTTGATTTACTCCTTTTGCTGCATCAGTTCATCTTTCACCAAATCATAAAAACTTCAAGATCTTGTATCCTAATCTGTATTTTTGTTTGCACTTTACTAAATAGGGCACCTTATTCCTGAAGTTACTTAACTGAAATTCTCAGAGAGATAAAAGTCAGCAGTTGCAAAGCCCAAGAGTTGGGTAGTTAGCAAAGGACTATGTATTTTTTCAAGTCGACATTTGCACTTTTTTCTCTTCTGTAGTACCTGCATAAAATCACAGCCTTTGTCTCTCTATTGAGCACTCAAATCCAGCCTTATTTGGCTAGACCAAAAAAGAGAAAAGGAAAACTGACCACCCTCTGAGGATTTGGACTGTGAATACTTCCATTTATCCGGAAGCAAACTGAACTCAGCAGCTAGTCTCTTAGACAAAATTATGTTATTTTGGGAATCGTGACCAATGTACACACAGAAAGTACGTCAGTGAACCTAAACCAAGCACAGAAGTAAAAAATAAAAAGACGGTGAAAATTTAAAGTTATTTACAAAACTAAGAGGCAAAAAAGAATCTGCAATCGTCACTAGGATTCTTTTAAAAACCACTTTCCAGAAAATTATTGCTTTTACAAGTGATGGCTAAAGCTTGAATTCCTCACTAACAGCAAGTCAGAGAATCACGACATACCTCAGAAGCTTAGCAAGTCCCACTCCAAGCTGGCCAAGACCACCTAAAAAGCAATGCACAAGAGACAAAAATCAGAGAAAAAGTGGTATCAAAATACAGAGTTCCATTATTATATGTATCACATCAGAAATGAGTACTATTTTTCTCAGCGAGTCAGAAAGCTTTTATATTTTTCTCAAGGAAAACCCAATGAACTGGTTTTAGTAGATTTCTGGAATAAAAATAGCACGAAAGTTCACATGGGACTCTGATCCCATCACCATACGGGAAAGACCATCACAATTCCAGGATATTTGAGTATTTTTGCTTCCAGCTTTCTGCTCACCAGGGAGGGAGGAGGGGAGTGGGGGGACTCGACTGAGAAGTTGGAGCAGGAATACAGTTATGACAGGAATGCTGACCTGTAATTAGCACCCGAGGATGATCAGACTCGGAAAAAGAAACCGAGTGAAAGCTAGCATCGGAGGCCACCTGGCGGGGTGAGACTCCAATGCATCGAACAGGCACGATGGAAATTCCACATCCACAACCAGAGCTCTGTAGCAGCTGGCTGACAGCTCTGCTCACGTTTTTGACAATTGGCATCTTCCTCCTTCAAATACGCTGTGAGAACAAGAGAAAAGATCAGTCACAAATGACTCAACCATATTAAACATTTTAAACACTCCCTTAGAAAACTCTGAAGGGTTTCAGAGAAGTTTGATGCAATCCAAGTCCTAGCTGACGTGCCAACTGAGAGCCACGTCTACTAGAAGCAGCCTGTGAAGTAACATGAATAGAGGTAATGTATTCACCAGAGTGAGCTCAAGAAAATATCCACAGCCCCAGCACAGAGTCCAGTATAATGAACAGTGAGAATATAGTTCAAGTTTAAGCCTTTTTAACAGTCACTAGAAACCATGATTTCAAGCACAAAAGACAAATACAGAATTCAACAAGTTCAGCTGCTATGATTACACAGCTTCACTGTAGGTACTTTTGAGTGAAAGTTTTGTAGACTGCCATGAATAAGCAAACCTTCTTAGTATTGCATCAGCAAGATGCAGCTCAGCCAACAGAGGCAGCAGTAAATCTCTTTAAAGAGAACTGCTTTGTTCAAATAAGCATGATGGACAGTACCCGGGAAATGAACAAAGGAGAAGCAGTATTTACCCAGACTCATGAAAATGTCCTAATTACTTCACAAAAACAAAAGACATGATTCGCTCATAATAACACATTGCAAAAATACCCCTAAGTTACCCTAAGCTAAATGCAAGTTTGGTTTTCTTTCTCTCCAAATCTTTCACATCGGGGAAGGAAATGGAGGAGAATGTACCCCAAATAAACCACACATGCATCCACAAATGGCCTTTTCTGAGGTTCCAGTTTACTTCTTTCAAATACAATTCTTAAGCTGCAGTCACTTAAATTCTTCCTTATTCCCCTTCAAACAACTTTTAACTCTCTTTCCCAAAGTGAAAGAATGAGTAAATTCCCAAATGAAAACATCTTTAAAACTAGCTTCCTTGAGATTACCCTGTGAATTCCTTTCTCATATGTGTTCTTGTTGCATATATTATAAAAAAAGAGAGTCAGGGTGAAGGAAGGCCACAACAAGAAATTATGGCAGCTAATTGCCGCAGATGAATTCCAGCACTACCAATTCCAGTATGCATAGAAAAGCAAACAAGTAATTAGTGTGGGTGTACATTTCACTTACAGCAAACACACAAGGCTGAGAATTTTCTGATACTTTAGGGAGTCCTGCTATTTAAATACAGAAGCCTTGCTAAACTACCCATCACATACTTAAGATACACCCACCCCCMCCCCCCCCCCAAAAAAAAAGTGCATTATTTTGCACATTAAAACTGATCAAAGAGACTTATTCTGAATGCCTCTTTCCCCCCCCTTAGACTTGTTTGCTCACTTGTTTATTGCCTTGAGAAGCACTGTCAATTAGTATCCTGATGAATTAGCCAAGCCTCTGCTGCACCTCACAGCCACAAACCCATTAGAGGGATCAGTCTCCCTGATTATAGGCTTGATCTATTAAAGGTGTCTCTCTCCTGTCACGGCGCTACAGAAGCAATCTCTCGATCTTCTCTAGGCTTTGCACGAGTCTCTTGCAATTCCTTCTTATACACCAACCCTATATACCTACATCTAACTCCACCTACAAAACTAGAGCAAACAAGCTATTCCTTGAGCACTGAAAGTGAAGCAGCCCCATTTCCCAAGGACTCAATCTACGAGGTTGTGACATCTTTCTCCCATCTTGATTCTCTAGCATTGATTAGTATGATTCAGCTTATATTGCTGATGGGCCATGAAGGTGAGGAAGGGACTGGAACACCTCTCCTATGAGGAAAGGCTGAGCGAGCTGGGACTGTTCAGCCTGGAGAAAGGAAGGCTCTGGGGGGGGATCTTATTAATGTCTATAAATACCTGAAGGGAGGGTGCAAAGAGGACAGAGCCAGGCTCCCTTCAGTGGTGCCCAGTGCCAGGACCAGAGGCCACGGGCACACAACGAAACGCAGGAGGTTACCTCTGAACATCAGGAAACACTTTTTTACTGTGAGGCTGACTGAGCACCGGCACAGGTGGTGGAGTCTCCATCCTTGGAGCCGTCTTCACATGGTCCTGGGCAACTGGGTCTGGGTGGCCCTGCTTGAGCAGGTTGGACCAGATGACCTCCAGAGGTCCCCTCCAACCTTAACCATTCTCTGATGCTAATGAGATTTCCCTCCCCTGCAAGCCCACCTTCACAAAACAGACATGTTCTTGCTATTTTTGAGACTCAGTCCCTGTCAAGCTTACTCAAAATTAGCCAAAAGGTGCAAAAATAGTTAGGTGTGCAGGGGAAGAAGGCAGCAGGCAGACATAACCAGACAATTCAATCTCATAAGACATATTTCTCCCTAGGAAGCCAACATAAGAGCATTAAAGGGCAGTGTCAGCCCTTTAAAGAGCCATGATATCCCTTCTTGTTTCAGAATGGGATAATAAACAACTCTTACAGCACTAAGAGAGACTCACTGGTCTCTGTTGCAGAAAATCTCCCCTTAAAGTACCTGAAAAGGCATTTTGAGCTTTATAAACAAAGTACAAACTAAAGTTAGTTGCTACTAAAAATGCCACGCTAGGATCAAATTGGTTTCCCACCTACTGGACTGGTTTCTCCAAAAGCACCTGGAGTGAAACCACACAGGCTTAAGATGAGAATTTACCTGCAAGTCTAGGCTGACTCAAAAGAACAGTAAACACATTTTATATCAGGCACTGAAAAAACCCTGGCTCACCAAGCAGCACAGCTGTATGCCAAAATCCCACCTAAGACATGCATGTATTTCTATTTCAAATACGAAGGGGGAAAAAAATGGTGTAACTAGCTATTAAATTCTAAAAGCTGCCATCAAGTGCACAGATATATAAAGAAATTAATAGCACCCCTTAAAAACACTTCCCCAAACCAACCATGAGATAAAGGTAGCCCCAACACAAAGTGACTACCTTGCAAGAGCAACTTGGACAGAAAAGCCCATTCTGCTAGATCGGAGTTTCCCATTTTAAAAAACTTCAAGAAGTTATTAACAGCTCTGAACATAAAAAGTCTTAATTTAACTGATGTAAAAAACTTAATTTTTTGATAGGTTTTTCTTTCTTACTATCCCAAAGAGGAATACTTCTGTATCGTTAGGAACTGGAGAAAAAAATATGTACAAATACATATTCCAACCCCCCACCGTATATTACCTTCTGACTAGTTTTTTCAGTCACTGGTTTTACTCACTGACCCAAACTGATACTGGAAACTAACCCTTTTGTTTTCTAGATTAAGAAAAAACAAGGAAGCTTTATCCTGAAACATGGAAGTTATTTCCCCCACCCCACTAATTTAAATTAACAACCAACGCTAATTTCAAGGATTAAGCAATACACACTGGAATTTTCCCTCTTCTGTACTCACCTGTCCCTCAGCCGGTGATAGAGCAGAAGCAAAGTGGAGATGGCAATTTATAGGACACTGCCTCTTTTGARAGCCAATCAAAACCTGACAGAAAGTAGGAGTTGTCCCACACCTTAAAAAAAAAAAAAAGTGTGCGCGTGAGAGCGGCAGCAGCAGCCAGGGATATCACTTCGTTCACATTTGCTTGATTTTGAAATGTCTGTAACTTTGTGATAGGCAGAGGACTGAAGCTATGCAACCAGCTCCTTTAACTAACAGAACCGTACAACCTAGGGTCATCTCTGAAGGACAGGTTTTAAAACTAATTGGTTGCAGTGCAAAGGATTAGTATAAAGCAAACGCATGTTCCAATGCAAAGCGATAATCTCCCTTGGATAGCAGGAAATTTCTGAGTTTTGTAAGAAGATTAAAGCACAGGGAGAGGGAAAAGAGGGCAAAAAAGAAACAGGTTCATAAAATGACATTTAGCAAGTTAACTGCCAGCTGCGGTTCCTTTGCAAGATTTCTGAAGTGTTACATAAGCAGCAAGCACCTGTTGCTCATATAAAAGACAAAAACATGTTTATAGAAGCTAATAGTTTCTTATGTATTAGTTATTAATAGAACATTATAGTGATAAGAAAGATAAGAAACTCCAGGGTTTGGTCTGGAAAATCCCACAACAGTAAGCTTCAAAGAAAATGAGAAAGAGAGAGGAGAGGTGAGAACCAAACCCCAAATCTCCCACAGCATTTCTGGGGGCTGCGCAGCCGCTGAGATGCCACGGGATGCTCCTCCACGGAGCTAACCAAAGAAGTCCAAAACTTGCTTCTTTCAAAGAAAGTTAAGATACTCTCTAGGGCACAGGATCTCGTGGATTCCCAACCACCAGTACTTTCAAAACGGCCAACATCCTCGGGTATATGCTCCACACCAATGCGCTAAACTCCAAGTTATCATTCCCAACTCACACTTGTCTCCAAAACACACAGTTTCTGCTTCAGACCTGAGGAAGGGCTTATGCATTGGAAAGCTCCTCTACTTTTTCCAACTGTATCAAGAAAAGCTCGAGTGGAAAGATACTGCCTGCCTTGGGCATCCAGAAGACGAAGCACATGCCACCCTGCCTCTCCCACAGGAAAGCCTTACTCCCTGGTGCCCAAGCGCTGCCAACTGGAAAGTCCATCGGCTCACCGCATTTGGGAGCGCTCAAGCTGCAACAACTAGGGGATACTCTCAGCTCAACCAACACTTAATTCTGCCTGGATAGACAGAAAGACCAAAGCCATCAAACATCCCCTATTAGCATTTCCTCTGGTTCAGAGAGCCCCGAACAGGGGTAAGGGGACCCTGCGTCCTTCCCTGTGTCCCCTGGCATGGTGGATGTGCCAGGGCAGGGCAGAGGGGTGGCCGGGCTTGTGACGTTCTCTCTGGCAGGCAGCTGTTGGCTAACCTCAGTTAAAATGACCTTGACACACACGCGCAACCTCCGCGGCTCGTTTTTCAGAGGTGACGCACGACCGCGGGACGATGCCGTAGCCCTCGCAAAGCTCGCCAAGAAACGACGTCAGCCTGAAACACCAAGGGACCGACTAGAAATCTGACGTCAGCAACCAACAAAAAAAAAAAAAAAAAAAAGAAGTCAGATTATACCAGCTATGGAACAGCGTGACGCTCCTGGAGCGGATAAGGAAAGATTACTTTACACCGGGCCTCCACAGATGAAGCGAAGAGGCTGGTGCGAGTTACGCGCATGAAGAAAACCTGTAACCMCACGCCAGGTCTCTGGTGAGAAGCAAAAGGGCCAAGAAAGGGCTTGAAGACCAACGCACCGCTCCCATCCCCGGCCCCAAACGGGCAGCGGCACCTCACGCCGTTGCCCCAGGAGGAAACGGAGGGGTGGCGGGGGGGGGGGAAGCCGGCTCCCGGGGCCGGCCTCGGGGCGCGGCGGGGCGCGGCAGGACCCGGCCCGCCCCCCCGCAGAGATGAGGCGATGCAGGGCGGGAAGCGGCGCCCGCCGCCCCTCAGGCGAGCGGCCGTTACGGCCGTTGGGGAGCAGCGCCCGCCCCCCTCCCCCACCTCATTCATTCGGTCACGGGCTGTGGAGCGGCCCGGCCCCGCGCTCACCCGCGGACCCCGCCGAGCTCCCGCCGCCGCCGCCGCCGCCTCCTCTCCCCGCCGCCGGCTCCGGGTGCCGCTCGCCCGGCGCCGCGCCCCCAGAGGCCCAGGGGCGGTGGGGGAGGCGGGGCTGAAGCCAGACGTCACCGCCTGCCGGGGAGGAGGGGGGGGGGGGGGGGGGGGGAAGTGATGTGACGTCAGAGCGACGCCACGCAGGCGTGATGTCATGCCCTGTGAGGCGCGTCGCTTCTGGTGAGGGGGGCGGCCCTCCCGCAGGTCTGGGCCCAGCAGGGCACAAGGGATGGAGCCTCCTTGGCCTCGGTGGCACCAAGGGGCAACGGGGACGCGCAAACACACGAGGTCCCCCAAGACGTGAGGTCAGCAGTCACTGGCCAAGCCACGGTATGACAACTTGGCGCTGGCTGAGGCCAGGTTTGCAAAGAGAAATTCAGGACGTACACCAGYACGAAGGTCTGAGGCCAGGGGAGCCATGGTGGCCCCTTTGCAAATGCCACCGAAAATAGTATTTCTAACTGCAAAGCATCCTCCGTATTGGGCTGCAAGCTAAGAATGTCGCAAAGCCTATCTGGCTGTGAAAAGGGTAGGACTAATTCAAGATACTGTGAAGAAACTTCTCTTGGGGATTRGGAGACCTGTTGCTCAATTCCTTGAGCAGGATGAGCGCTCCTGTTGATGATCCCTCTGGGTGAGAGGAAGGACCAGCAACCTGCGTATTTTGCCAAAGAAAACCTTTCGATTAAACAACTGTTGAGGAGGGTGTGGGAAATCGGTGAGTTCTGCAGGGTTTGTATACTTGGGAATAAGACTGTTCGATGATCAGCATACAGATGGAAAATTCTTCTACCTCCAAGAAGGAATTCATACAGAGGTTCAAGAGCAGGTTCATTTATCAGAGTGAAAATGCCAGAAAGCCTTTTGAGTATTCAAAAAAAAAAAAAAATCAGGAGCTCCATCATGAAGAAGATAGAAAGGGAAGTCCTCTAAGACCATGGTAACTATCTTCTGTGGTAATTAATGGCAGAACACTGATGGCAAGACTTCAGGAATAAATAAAGTATTAGACATTTGCCTTTCTACATGGAGGAAGACGAAAAAGCAAAAGCTGGAAGTGTTTTATCTCCCCTCTTCCCCACTGTGAACAGTTTAAGACCTGTTTATGGGCAGAAATTAGGCAAGATGGAAAGACTATAATCTGCAAAACACCGTGAAATACAAGAGACTTCAGAAAAGATAGGTAATGTTTCAAAAAGATATGTTTAAATGTGAAATCCAGGTCAAAGGAGGAGGTTGCTTTGCCTTCAGGAGCACCTTCAAACACAGAAAGTAAGTACTGCTGAGAGGGAGGGTAAACATGACTCAAGCACTAATCATTTTTAAAACAGAAACTGATAAGCTCAACACCACACAAAAATGACTCCATTGTATGAATAACAATCAAGTGGGTCCAGCCAACAGAAAGGACCCATACTTAACTGTCGTGGTTTAACCCCAGCCAGCAACTAAACCCCACACAGCMGCTTGCTCACTCCCCTCCACAGTGGGATGGGGGAGAGAATCGGAAGAGTAAAAGTGAGAAAACTCATGGGTTGAGATAAAGACAGTTTAATAGGGAAAGCAAAAACCGCGCACGCAAGCAAAGCAAAGCAAGGAATTCATTCACTGCTTCCCACGGGCASGCAGGTGTTCAGCCATCTCCAGGAAAGCAGGGCTYCATCACRTGTAATGGTGACTTGGGAAGACAAACACCATCGCTCTGAACGTCCCCCCCTTCCTTCTTCTTCCCCCAGCTTTATATGCTGAGCATGACGTCATATGGTRTGGMATATCCCTTTGGTCAKTTGGGGTCAGCTGTCCCRGCTGTGTCCCCTCCCAACTTCTTGTGCACCCCCAGCCTCCTCACTGGTGGGGTGGGGTGAGAAGTAGAAAAGGCCTTGACTCTGTGTAAGCACTGCTCAGCAATAACGCAAACATCGCTGTGTTATCAACACTGTTTCCAGCACAAATCCAAAACACAGCACTATACCAGCTGCTAGGAAGAAAATTAACTCTATCCCAGCCGAAACCAGGACATTAACAAATGTAATTACTGCACTTAGCTTCCTTATGCCTCAATGTTCTGCTTATAATAAATGGCCTTGAAAACCAGCATTTTCATAGAGTGTGGTTCGTTTGCAAAGCTTTGTGAGGTCCTCATCTGCTCCTTGCTGTGGTTAGGCTGGTATTGCTCATCACTCAGTGAACTGAACTAAGAACATAAAAGCAACCATAGCAAATCAAGCCAAGACCATCCTAGTCCAGTTTTTTTTTTTTTTTKTCTCTAACAGCAGCTCTTTCCCCACAATACTCTCACAGACCTCTGTGATCTACAGCTGAAGGACTTCCTGAACCAGACACGGTATCTTCACATTCAGTATATTTACAGTCACTCGTCATTAATGTTTTTCTTCTCCACAAACACACCCATATGCTTTTCAAACTCGGGTAAGCTTGTAGTATCCRCACTGGATAATATGCCTGCTTCATATATAATTTTGTGCCCTCTAATTATATGTAGCTAAGCTGTTACATAACAATCCCCAACCTGCCTGCCAAGGGGTGAAATTCATAAGCAGGAGGGAAGGGGAAAAAAAAGTCTTATAAAGATCTCTGTGGCAAGCTAATCTTATCTCAAAGCCTTTGTTCTTCAAGATTGCTTGGCGAGTTAATGTCATTTATGGTTGTGGAAGATAGAAGTGCTTGGAATAAGGGGAAAAAAAAAGTAGTAATGTTGTTTGCTAGAAGTACAGCTTAGCAGAAGAAAGGAGGAGAAGGCTCTGGAGCTGTGGAAGCTCTTTGTACAGCTGCTGCTGGAAATGAGAAGACTTGTGAGGATTGCCTCAGGGAAAGGAGGATTCAATSAACTTCTGTCTGAAAGCAGGCATTGCTGACTGCATCCCCTGTTTAGGACTTGCTGCGGTCCATCAAATCAATGATCCATCAAACACAGTGTCCTGTTTGCCAGCAGCTTGTCCTCTTTGTCCTTCAGAAGACATCCTACTGATCCATAGTCACAATATTCCCCTGAGAAGGGGAACAACACACAAGCTTCCCCTGCTGGCAGCACCTTATGCTGTCAGAAGTCACCTACTCCCTCAGCCACAAACAGCAGGAGAACTTGGATTTAGGAGTGGGATCCCCATATCGAGCCCTGCTTCCTCRGCTGCAAAAACCTAGCACACCAGAATGCTGCTAAGAGTTTTAGAAAGTGTGACATGGGATCAGATTTAAGTCCAAATACTTTGCACAAACTGCTCCAGGCTCTCTAATCCTTCCTGGTTGCTTAGTAAAAACTTCCTGCTACATACAGCTTTACCAGTTGTCTAGGAAATCCAGAGTGCCTGGACTGCATCGAACCATGTCATGTTACTGGGCTTCTGCAGTTTTGGCCAAGTAAGGCCCCTCTCTAGAAGGACGTTCTGCCAGTACCCCCCAAGAAACATGCAACGTTGTCCTCGCTGCCTCCATCCAGTGTTATCAYATCAATTTGGGGAGTGTCTGCGTGTCAGCCCCAACAGATGGGATTGCCCTTCAGTGGGCTGTCTGCAAACAAGAACAGACAGTTCAGGACATGTGCTGTAAGTAAACCAGGCAAAGGTGGGCTGGGGAGGAGAAGTACAACAGATGAGGGCAACAAATAGCATGTGATGGGCTGAGAAACAAAAGAGGAGGAGACTCAGCACTGAGGCGGGCAAGGGAGTGCATAGAGAGACTGAGTGAAGGAGAGCATTGGATAAAACAGGCAGAACTAGCGTACAGAGGTCCAGATGACTATGAGCTGGCTGCTGTGTGCAGTCACTACTCACGGGAGGCTTAGCAGCCTTTCCAGGAGGGTTCACYGCGGGCTTCACTCCATGGCTTTCCTGTTAGGCTACCAGTCAGAGAGGGACRAGCAGGGATCCCGCTGTCTCAAGATCCTCAGACCTCCTTTGTGCAATGCCAGGCCAGTGGGCACTAACAGGGGGGCCTTCTGGGCCCTCATTTTACCCCCAAGGGAGCCCTTTGCTCCAGCTACCTGTGCACCTCCCAGTCRTGTGGAAAGAAGAAACACCGGTGCAAAAGTGCAAAGGAGGTCAGCATTGCATGATGCAAACTGTGTCCTGAGACAAGGAAGACAGTCCAGAGGCCTTGCACACAGATGGCTATCTATGCGGGACCGACTTTGAAGGCATCTGACACCCCAGAGCCCACTTTACAGTGATGCATTTAGGGGTAAGAAAAGGATTTGTAGAAGTTGCTTTCTCTGTTGTTGTTGTGAAATACCTACACAGGTGCTTCAAATGAAGATCATTTCCCCAGAAAGGAAAATGAAGAGGCAGAATTTGTAAGCAAGAAGCACAGCTCCAAAACCTCGGCACAAATAGCTTTGGAGGACATGGGAAGGGAAGACGTAGAACTGAATTTTCTTCAGAAGGCTTGTCAGCTCACAGGACACGTTCCTGGGGTTGAGATCCAAAAATGTTGAACCTAGGTTAATAACCCATGAAGCATTCAGTCTTGCACTCTTGTCCTGTATAGAAATTTACCAGTCATGTTCCAAAACAGCCTAAAAAGAAATGTCTCCAACAGAAAGTGCCATCCTATCCCAGCTCAATACACCTGATATCAAGTGAATTCCCTTTTTAAGACTATTTTAGTTTTCAGTTGTAGAATCTAACAGTATCTGAGTGTTAGCCTTACCCCAGAGTCTAACAGTGGGATCCTTGCTGCGGACATGCAGCTCCACTAACTTTATTCTCTACATGGCCTCCTACTTAGAAGAGCAAGTATGTTGATAGGATGACTTTTCTTCCTGGAATAGCTACGCCCATCTCCTGCACAAAATCAGCCAGCAGGCTGTCTCTCATGATATGCTAGAAGCTGCACAGGAGTTTGCTGAACAGCTGTCAGCTGGGGCTGTAAATGTGAGTGTATGTACTGATAGGGTGTATCTCCAGTTTTGAAGCATGGTGTCATAACTGTCAGGCTGTGCAGATAGCACAAACACAACAATTCCTACAGTCCCTGTTCCAGCAAAGATCCTCTTGACTGAATGAAGTCCCCCCACATTGGTTTCTGCAACTAAGACCAACAGGTGACTCATTCTGCTGGGCTGAGGCCTCAGTTAGCGAAGCCAATTAGGACTTTGCATATACATGAGACGCTGGCCTTGATGGGGAAGGGGGAGCCATCTCCTTGTATTGTTCTTTTAGGAAGCACAACCTTGCTCAGAAACACTGCAGAACCTAACGGGTCCTACCCTGCCACTGGGCTGGTGACCTCAGTAAGAGTGGGAACACTAGAATCAATCATAGAATCATTAAGGTTGGAAAAGACCTCTAAGATCATCAAGTCCAACCGCCAACCCAACACCACCATGCCCACTAAACCATGTCCCTAAGCGCCTCAGTCTAACGAAGGGAGAATAACTCTTAGCAGCTGTTCATGCAGAAATGCCACTGGAAGGATGCAAAGTCAGGAAAGGCAGGGGAGGAAGTTTGAAATGCTAAAGTGACTATTAGCAACTGAAAGATCAGTGAGGTACTACAGCCCTCTCTGCTGCCTGGGCAGTCAAGGACCTGGTGATATAGCCTAGGAGAGCCAATCATATCTGTAATGAGCTGCAGTCCTGACCAGGACTGTGGATAGTGCAGAACAGCCCTTGAGCACATGRACTGAACCAGGCAAGGCTCATGGGAAGCAGAGAGAACAAGCTATAGCTTTTTGGCAAGAAACTGGATCCAGGTCACACAATTAAGATGCTAGCAGATTCTTCCACGACCAGATCACTCACTTGGGTAAACCTATAGAGCCATACTGATCTATGCTCACTGAGAACCGCAGGTGCTCCACCATATTTATCGATGAATACTGATTTGTATCCCATTTCTGCCCTCAGACAAGTATATGTAATTCCCATAAGAGGCAGCGTATGCAGCAGTTTAGGACTATAATATGTATCTTTGGGAGAAAAATACCAGCTCAGATGTCAGGGGGAGGAAGTTACAGAGTCTCCACACAAGGAAGAAGTGGTGCAGCCTGATCCATTTTATTTCCTCTAAAAATTTTCATAGAAAATGCGTTGCTAGGGATATCACTGCATGGGGTCACATTGACCTGAAAGTAGTGTTGGGATGTTGGCTCAGAGGACCCACGTGAACTAGAGAACATAAAAAGACATGATAAAATCATCAGAGGACAGAGGCATGTTAGATCACTGTATGCCAGGTGGTATTCTTACGTTTTTTTCTACAAGCTTTTCATAGAATCATAAAGGTTGGAAAAGACCTCTAAGATCATCGAGTCCAACYATCAACCCAACACCACCATGCCCACTAAACCATGTCCCTAAGCGCCTCATCTACACGTCTTTTAAATACTTCCAGGGATGGCGACTCCACCACTTCCCCGGGCAGCCTGTTCCAATGTTTAACCACTCTCTCAGTAAAGAAATTTTTCCTAATGTCCAATCTAAACCTCCCCTGGCACAACTTGAGGCCATTTCCTCTCGTCCTATCCCTAGTTACTTGGGAAAGCCAACACCCACCTCGCTGCAACCTCCTTTCAGGGAGTTGTAGAGCACGATTAAGGTCTCCCCTCAGCCTCCTCTTCTCCAGGCTAAACAGTCCCAGTTCCCTCAGCTGCTCCTCGTAAGACTTGTTCTCCAGACCTTTCACCAGCTTCATTGCCCTTCTCTGGAGACGCTCCAGCACCTCAATGTCCTTCTTGTAGCGAGGGGCCCAAAACTGAACACAGTATTTGAGGTGCGGCCGCACCAGTGCCAAGTACAGGGGCATGATCACCTCCCTACTCCTGCTGGCCACACTATTTCTGATACAGGCCAGGATGCCGTTGGCCTTCTTGGCCACCTGGGCACACTGCCAGCTCATATTCAGCYGGCTGCCAACCAGGGCCCCCAGGTCCTTTTCCACCAGGCAGCTTTCCAGCCACTCTTCCCCCAGCCTGTAGCGTTGCATGGGGTTGTGGCCGAARTGCAGGACCYGGCCCTTGGCCTTGTTGAACCTCATACAGTTGGCCTCGGCCCATTGATCCAGCCTGTCCAGGTCCCTCTGCAGAGCCTTCCTACCCTCGAGCAGATCAACACGCCCACCCAGCTTGGTGTCATCTGCAAACTTACTSAGGGAGCACTCAATCCCCTCATCCAGATCATTGATAAAGATATTGAACAAGACCAGCCTCAAAACTGAGCCCTGGGGGACACCGCTCGTGACCGGCCGCCAACTGGATTTCACCCCATTCACCACAACTCTCTGGGCCCAGCCATCCAGCCAGTTTTTATCCAGCGAAGAGTACACCTGTCTAGGCCATGAGCCGCCAGCTTCTCTAGGAGAATGCTGTGAATATGTGTTTTGCCACTGCCCACTGTTAAGAGACAGGTTAATAAGGAAGTGGACTTTTTCCTTGGCTTTATATGGTTTTACATCCCTCAGACCATAGCAGCCAGCACTAATGAGTAAATTGTCAGATCGAGATACAAGTTCCTGTTGTGTCCACATGCACCACGGTAACCACAAAGAGTCACCAAGGAGGCAGACTGAACTTCACTTTGGTGACAGGTCAGCCACACAGAACGTGAAAAGAAGAAACATCTCCCTGTGGCGCTGAACTGGTTTAACGCTGATGTTCATCATTCCCAACAGATCTGACACAGGCTATGCTAGTGCACAAGAAGGTGTCRCATTGTGTTGGCAGGCAAGGGAGAACCTTGTACTGATCAAAGTCAGTTGTCATCATCCCTCTGTGAGTAACTGGCATTGCTTTTGCACCCAAACACGTGCATCACACTGGATTGCCATTTCCTTGGATGAGAATAGATGGGGAAGATTTTATTTAGAAGTCATTCTTTTTAATTAAAAGAAAGAGCTTCATGCTCTTTGGTTCAATTAGATTTGCCTTGCCTTTTTTTTTTTTTTTTTTTTTT
>JAYKAV010000944.1:1234317-1274841 GCA_035582835.1 Phoebastria nigripes | reverse complement strand
AAATGAGAGGTGAAGCACTGTGTGAGCCATGGATGCATTGTTTTTAAGATCATTCACCTGGCATCATTCCAGTTTGTGTGAGCTCCTGCAAAGTGAAAACACAGGTTTTAGCCCATCAGGTAGGCTGAGAAGGATGCATGCTTCTGCTGATAGCATCTTTCACTCTGGCTGTTCAACACTGTGTAAGATCATGGCCTGAAAGGTAACATTTTCTCCGGGCAGGCTGGTCAGAGAAGGCAGGAGTTTCTGCAGACGGTTTTACTCCAGYACTGTGTGCATATATCTTAGACTGCAGTAGCTGCAGTCACATTTCTCTGTGTAAGGGGAGCGTACGGCATCCCGCACAGTAAGGTACCAGGATAAAGCCTTCAGTGCTCCCCCGATGCTTTTGTGTTGCTGCCTTCTTATAATGAACATCTTTTTGTGAACACAGGATAGCAGTCCTGCAAGGGCAGGTCCCCTTAGAGACAGTAGTTTGTCCACCACAACATGAGACACATGAATACTGCTAATGCACTGATGGCAGACATTTTATCTGGTTTCTTTTATATCCACGATACTAATTTCCACCCTCATAGTGAAGGGTTCTACAAGAGAGATGAGACACAATTAATGACAGTCCATAGCGACAAGAATTATCAAAAAAATGGGAAAGAAGGGAGCAGAGACAGTTCTGTGAAGAGCAGAAGTGGTTGGAGGAGACAAGGGGCCAATCTTATAGTAGAAAGCACCACCACAACAAAAACCCAAAAATATATTGGTTTCAAAGCCACGTTCTCAAATAGCAGCAAGATTATTCATTAGGACAAACTTTTAGCTGTAAGGAAAGTCCTGGAAAAGATCATTTGGGGAGGGAGCAGAGTTTTGGTTGCTAAGAGATTTAAGAGCAGGTTAGGTAAGCCCCATCAGCAAAGCTGTACATTTAGTGGATCCGGTCTCAGGGCAAAGGGAGAGGCTTAACAACCTCCTCTCTTCAGGATTTAGGGCCTGAATCTCTCCCCATGCTTGCTACTTTTGCAGCTCAGAAGCCTTTGCAGTATAACTCTGTTTGCATATAGAGCAATCCTCCAGTTCTGGTGTCACCCATAGAATTGTTTGTGATTTATTTAATATACAAGAAACATATAAAATAATGAGGGAACAGTTGTTTATCCTGAGAATGTACCAAAAAGATTTGTGTTTTGAAAGTTACACGATCCTCAAGAAGCCCTGACCTGCACTGCAACCAGCTAGTAGGAATTCCGAGATCTCAGAAAGAAATGCATTTGTTATTTTGGGGAAGGAAACAGCTTCATTTGTTCCCTGAAGACTTTCCTATATGTGCCCATTTACCCACTGTCTTGCAGCTTCACATCTAAGCAAACAAAATGGATGAAGGCTACGTCCCAAATATAAGAACAATGATTTGAGATATATTTGCATGTATAGGTAATGAGCCAGGCAGGGAAAAATCAAGCCCTAAGTCATACCCTTCATGAACACTTGCCTGTACAGAGGCCATAATGTTGCTAAGAAATCTGCAGCCAGCTGATGCTTACCCTTAAGCAGGGTTTTCACACCTCAGAGTGGATACACAGAGCTCACAAGGGGCAGGCAGGTGCTCTAATTCAAAGTGACTCTCGCTTCCCTTTTGCTGACTCTCCCGGTTTTCCAGCAGAGCTCCTGTAGCACACCAAGAACGTCACATGGAAGGCTCAGAACAGAAACAGTAAGTCCCAACCAATCTCCCTGCCCTTCTCAGCTTCTATGAAGGCCAAATACATTCATCCTGTAACAAACATGAGTAACCACAGCAAAAAAACAAAGACAGAAGGGAAACATTATATACCCTCAGCAGTTGTTTTTGCAGAACTAGATCCACTCTAACAGTGCCTGGGGTGCACACAGCATCCATCTTTCTTCCTTACTGGCCTTGACAGTGCAGGTCTCCACACAAGGATTCATTCAAGTAGGCTATGGAAACAAGATGCATAATTAGTGCAGCTAATGACAAGGATGAGTTTCCAGTCTAAGCAGGAGCAGCGTTTCAGGCAGTGGCCTGCCTTCCTAAAGGTCTGTATCCTTCTGAACAACACACAACCTGGTATGAAAACAAGCTCGTACAGGTCTTTGAGGTGAGCAGATGTTGCAATACAGTAAGGGTTAAGGAATGTACCCTGCGAGACATGAAAACCAGACTATCTTAAAAATTCGGACAAAGCCTCACATCAAGTTTATCACACACCGCAAAGAACAGTGGTCATTAATGCAATGAATTTCATTGTCCTCCTCTATCAAGGCTCATCTGGATCTGGCCTTCCAGATATTCCACTGAGTAGCTGGGCTGTTCAGTGTGTACCTGAGCTAGTGAATACCTGAAAACACAGCAAGGTTTCAAGCTCTATGAGAAAGGGGAGACTTTAATGGAAAGGAAGTCGGGCTTAATCCTTTACTTAGTTACTGTAAGGGAGAAAAGCCTTGAGTTTTCCCTTAGCGAAGATACTCTTTAGTCACAGTAATACCTTTTCCTTTCACCCATCCAACAATACTAATTCTCTGATAACTTTCCAATCCAAACAGTGTCCATCTGAGGCTGGCAGCATCTGCTGCACCATTCTGAGGCAACCACTGCAGTTGTTGGGACACTCAGCTAAACAGAAGCAGGCCACTCTAGCAACCTTTGTGTATGGATGGGTCCCTTGATGCTAAGGAAGAGAGTGTTTGGAAGCCACAAAAGGCAAACCAGAAGGTTTTGGAAAAACATCTTTGTGCCACGGTTTTTATAACTTAGGTTTACTGTCAATGCAGTGATGCATCTTCCTAAGAAGCTCAGAAACGAAGAAAATGGGAAGTGACTATCTGATCCAAAAGGAGTGGTCTACCATGGTCTGCCTGGTGGTTTACTCTCCTTGGAGTGCTGATGAATTACAGAGTTTCTTGATAAATGCTTTTACTCAGTAAATGCACAGCCGTCAGATGGATAGGGCAATGAATACCCTCCTTTATAATTACAACCTACAATTATTCAGCAGGAAAGGTTCTGCATCACTCCAGTCCCTTCCTCGCTGTCACAGACAGCCAGACAGGAGTGACAAGACCATCCACTATCTTAAAGCAGCAGAGCTAGTGATGTCACCCAAGTGGAAGGATGACATCACAAGCCCCCTGTAGACATGGTCTCTCTAGACTATTTCACTGGTTGGGGCAAAACAGCCTCTATAATTAGCAGAAACACACAGTATTGCCACACAGAGAAGCGCTCTTGCGGTAAGAAGCAGTTGGCCTCAGCAGCGTGGCAGAAGCAAGCGTTGAACGCTATGGTGGAAGAGTAAGCCGTAATCACAGCTCTGACCAAGGCGGGCACTCTGGGACAAGAAGGGTGGAAGATCACCTCTATCTGTCCAAGAAATGGAAACTTGTCAAACACCAAATACCAGCCTTCAAACACTGAATACCCAGAAAATGGTACACTGTGAAATACTCAGGTGTTCACGAGTCCAACATCACTGTTTCTTCCTCCTCTCTTCCCACTGCCACAGCTGGCTAAGAAGAGGCCTCAGGTAGAGTTGGCTGAGGCCAGTTACAGCCTGAGAGGATGTGCCATTCATCAGGGTCATTTTCTGCAAGGGAACAAAGCAGAGGAGGAAAACCCTGGAATCAAGTTAAAGCCACTTTCCCAACTCTATTTACTGAGTGCATTTGTTAAATAGACTTTGGAGAATAAATAGTGGGTTTATGAAAAGGACTCAGGTTTCATCTGATAATGTAGAGTAAAGCTTCCCTGTCAGGGGCTCAAACCCTGTAAAATCTATGACTTGCCAGATCTGGGAATAGATGCACAACTGCTCAGTGTAGCTCATTACGGTCCAGGGAACCACTGGGTTTCATTGGTCTTGAAGAATGTAACCTCTATGAATTGACCTGAGAAAAGCCTGCAAAAAACATATCAGTGCATTTTATGAAATCTGCAAGGTCTCATGAACTTAAATCCCTCATCTCCGAAGCGCCCTGTTTAATTAACTGCAAAACTTTCTCTCTAAAATAAAGCTGACTTTTGGCAGAAGACCTTGGAGGGAAGCTTCAGGACAGAAAAGTTAAAATGCATTTAAAATGAAATCTAAAATGGCCATCTCTGCAAAACAGAGCCATTACCACAGCTGCAAAATCATTTATGAAGTGCTAGGAGCGTGCCTGATGCATCCAAGAACAGGCAGACACCTTTCCCACAGACTCACCAGCCTTCTCACAGCTGTTAAGATTGAGCAGAGCAGTCGGCAGCAGCATGCAGAGTGTCAGTGAAAAGTCGGCTCAAGAATTCCTTGCCTTTGCTTGAGGGCAATAAGGCATCACATTATGAGCTAGGGAGGGGCAAAAGCATTTAAGAATTCCATTTTCCATACAGAATTATTAGATAAACTTTATAATCTATCACAATGAGTCTAAAAACTTTGCTCGTGAAGTTTAATAGTCCTCTTATTGAAATAAAGGCATGGGGAAGGGAACTGCATGCTGCCTTCAGCTCTTTATTTATCCACAGCTTTTTGTTGGAGCAAGATACTAACATACATCAGCATATGGTTCAGCTAAAAACAAGAGCTTGCCAACTAAAGCAGGTTGGGCATTTTCCATCCACAGAGAGAGCAATCTCAGCAAAGAAAAAAAAAAATATTGTCCTTGGGGGCAAAAAGGGGATTTTGCCTAAATCATCCAATTTTCTTTTCATGCCCCTTAAATCAAAAGTCAGCATTTTCTTGAACTAAATCCAAAGTATTTCAAGTCACGTCAGCGTTAAGTTGCATGACTTCAGGCCACTGTTTGCCTGCTGGGACTGCAGCTTTGGGTGCCATGCATTCGTAGCCTTTCCAAAGGAAACAGGAGAGCCAAGTGCTTGATCACCAAGTCCCAAAGGGACCATGGATTCAAGAGGCAATTTGCAGAGGATAAGTCCATAGCGAGTATTAAACATGACAATCGAGATATAACTTCTGCCTCAAGAAGTCATTGAGCCACTTATGACTGGAGTCTGGGAAATAACCCATTCCCTATATTCTCTCCTTAAACATCCACTGTTGATGGTTGCTGGAGACCAAGCATGGAGATGCTTGTACCTTCTCTCAGACCAGCATGGTCATTCTTACATGCTTGCATTAAGCCAGCTCAGCTCTGTTTCTCATGGCAGTGTCCTGCTCTGGGGAGACGTTGTCTGGGCAGGAGTCCAGAGCATGAAAGTATGACATATAAAGTATCCCAGGCCCCTATGAGTGTACAGCTCAGTGAGCTGGAACCTTTAGCTCAGCAACCCAAAAAGGAATCCTGAAATACTAAAATGCTTTTGTTAAAGGTACCTAAAGGAAATAATATGGCAAGCTTAACTAAATAAAGAAAAAAAGTGCCATACAAAAATATGCCTCTTTTCTTTGAGGTCTTAATTTTCAGTCAGGACAAAGACCAACATTAAACTCTCAGAAACAATTTCCTGAGAGGGAAACCTTTCACAGAGCTTTGCTAGCAAAATAAAACCCTGCACTGCACACACAAATCTCCCCACCCTAGAGATCAGAGGCAGAGTCAACCGCATGTGGCAGCTATTAATCACATCACTTAATGCCTGGCTGGGCAGTATATGGGCACAGCTACTGGGCACGAGCAGGAGACCCTACACAAAACACTGCACCCTGATACGCACTTATAACAAAAGGAAAAAGCACTTCAGCTTCACTGTCCAGCCATTTCAAATGGAAGAATGGTTTGTCATCAAGTCTGCCAAAAAACTCCCTGGCATTTGTTGTAGATACAAGATTCAAGTCAGTTCAGGGTTGGGACAGAGCCTGACTTTTTAAAAAAATTTTTTTCTCCTTTTTTTTTTCTTAAAAGGGAAGCGATGAATGAAATTGGTTTCAGAGCATTTCAAAGTTAGGAGAGCAAACAAAGCAGGACTGGCCACTATTTCCAAGGCTTTCAGACATTAACAAATGGCCACTTTTTAAAACCTCAGCTCACAAAGCATGGACATCTTGGAAAATCATGGTATAACAGAAGCTGCAGGGGGAGAAATCCTTTGCTCGCTAGAGAAGCTGAGTGCTCACAACTCCTGGTCCCAAGTGCCCAATTGAGTTTGAAAGAACTGTTAAGTACCATTCACAAAACCAGCTGTCTCTCTTTAAAAGAGGGAAAGCTACAGTAGGAAAATAAACACAAAGAACTCTTGTTCACTGCAGAGTCTCGAAAAATGCATTTAAAGCCCCTTGGGAAGCCAAGCTATGGGAGTATCAGCAGTATCACTCCATCTGCTATAGATTGTGCAGTATCTTCAGCAAACTGAATTAAACTAAAGGGTCATCTGAGTCCTGTATGCTGTCTCAAAGGCCACCAGCAGCCAGACAGGGCACAGCACGTGGAGGAAAATCTAACAGCTATGCATCCCTGACATCCTGATACCGTATGGCTCAGGAACATCCACTGACAGCTGATGTCTTTGTGTTAAATAACCCTTGATGGATTTTTCTTTCCCCTATTTAGCTGCTTTTTGAATGCATGTAATGTTTGGCACCTATAATATCCCATGGCCATAAGCTCCCCAGCTGAACCACACACCCTGCCAAACACCACCTCCTTTTGTTTCAAGTGCCACCTGATAATTTCATCCACTGCACCTTAATTCTTGTATGAGGCAGAGCAAATAGTTGTTCCTTACCTTCTCCATGCCAATGTTTCACAGACCTCCATCATATCATCACCTCAGCAATCACTTTTCCAGGCTGAGGAGTCTGCCACCAAATGAAAAAAGGAAGAGCAGAGCCTCTAGCATGACTCCATGGCTGCTCACAGGAAGGGCACCATGGATCCAGCCTTGCAGCGAGGGCAAACAGATCTCACCTGGCATGCTGCAGAGATTAAAAAAAAAAAAAAAGATCCTGTTGTCTCCAGGGCCCTGATATATGCATGCAGTTGAGCAAAAGGGCTTTTTCTGCTTGAGAAGGATGATGCATGGAGCACCTGAAGTTGCTCGCCGGTGGTTTTACTGTATCTGCTAGCCTGACTCAGTGTAAAGTTCTCTTCTAGACCAGTATCACACCAGGATGCCAGATCCCCCAGACTGACAAAGAAGCAGGAGTGATTTAATAACCCAGTTACCTCCTCCAACACCAAGGCAACCATCTGGAGCATTAAATTGGCACGAACACAAGCTAGATGGAGCTTGCAGCAAGCTGGCCCTGAAACCGCCCCATCCTCCAGGTTCAGCTGCGATCCAAGGCCTCCCTGATATGGCCCAGCTGGATAACCCTGCCTCTGAGAGCCAAGGAGATTGCCAAATTGTGAGAAAGAGCACAGAGCCCTGCAAGATAAGAAAGGTAAAACCGAGGACAGAGGTAGGATTGTCGAGATGTCATAGGTAGCAGCTCAAAGGTACATGAGGAAAGACCTCAACATGAGAAGGCAGAAAGTCCTAAAGGGGAGAAAACCCAACTTTATGAGATGGATGATGGCATCTCAGCAAYGTGGACGATCCATTCCAGCAAGCAGACAAGGCCAGCCCTCCTACCAGACGAGTGCCTGTTTGGGCACCAAAGAGACTTTGGGTGTCTTTCTCAGTGGTCCGCACAGCCTTGTAGCTCACTTGTCTTTGCTTGTGGGTATCCTGCTCACAGGGTCTCTGTGCATGACAAAAGGTGCCCCAARAAGTGCTCCAGGGAGAGAGGGAAGGTTACAAACTACGGAGAAGCTTGTATTTTTTATATTTTTCATCATATCTGGATTTTAAGGTTTTGAGGGTGGTTGTTTGTTTTTTTTTAATCCATGTCTGAGAGACTGCAAACAAGAAAAGCCAGTCTGAAGTTCAGAAACATGCTAACAGAGGAATACTGGAAATGCAAATTAAAAGAGCCAAGGGGAAGAGAGTAGGACATGTTCCAGCAAGCTGCTCTGCCTCTCAAGGCTGTGACAACAGGGAAGGGAAAGTCAGATCTGGGCTGGGTGTTGAGGCAATGTTCTTGTCAAAGAAAGCCTGGGAGCTGAAGGAGGGAGTGAGGACAGCGAAAGGTTGATTTTAACTCAGGAAGGGGAACAGCATGATCCTCGTAGCACAGCATCCTTTCTTCCTCACTCATACAGGAGGTGCCATCCTGTAACAGCAGAGTTGTAGATTTAAGGATGCTCCTAGTTTGGAGAGCAGTATACGCAGCCAGCCTCTAAGTGATCTGATTTTTTTAGTAGTTAATCCTATTTCTTTTCTTCCCCCCCYCAAACAGTTCCAAAATAGCAAGAGTTTTAACATGGTGTCACTCAGGTACAATGCAAGCCCAAGCAATGGCAGTGTACAGGCTATTCCCTTCTAGGAGGGGCAGATTATTAAAACACAGTAAGCTGGCAAACTCCAGAGYATCTTTTGCACAGCGTGTGGTGAGGCACTCCTCCGAGCTGGGACTTGGTGCGTAGCACTGCCAAAAGGGCCAGGGTGGGGACCAGGGTTGCTGGGAATGACTTCTGCTGTTGGGAGTCTCCAGCAGCAGACAAGAACTGTCCATCCTCTCGTAAGCAGCACGGTGCCATGGAGCTAATGGCTCCAAGAGCGCTCGTCACTCTCCCCACTCTACACCACTGCCTTCTTCCTCTCCTTTTCCATGTAGCATCCAGAAGTGCTCCTCTTGTTCAAAGCCTTCTGCAACAGCCTCTCCCAGAGCCTCAGGCTTAATCTCCCCTCCCACCCTCTCCTACTCACAGGGTTTTCATGATCTCACCCCTGCTCCCCCTCTGCCCACTTGCTGAATTTGCACACCTTCCTCGCAACTCCTGTGCTTAGATAGCTGAGCAAAAGGAGCTCTTCCTGGCCTTTCARGACACTTGGAGGTACAACAGAGCTCTTGCCATAGAGACATGCTATCCCATTGGTTTGCTGCTCTGCACATTACCATACTCTGTGGGCACAAGCCTTGCATTTCTGTAGACCAGTTATTGTTAGTCCTGTTGACAATCGTGCAGATGGCTTTCTGTAATGTTAGCAGTGGGCAAGGATCAAGGTACACCCTCTCTTCTCCCCCTTTTAGCTCCACTACATGCACGATACCTTAGACCCTATTTAGTGCCTAGAGGCTGTTTTTAATCAAAGCTGTACAATAGCCAAGCAGTCTCTGTCCCAAACAGTAAACACACAAGAGGGACATGAGAACAAGGAGTTTCGCCTGGACTCACCCAGAAAGCGCACTTTTTCAGCCAAGACTGATGCAGATGAAGTCAGTCACTTGAGGTGACACCAGCAATCTGTGGCAGGACCAGGACTTCAGTCTCCCAAACCCCAGTCCAGTGCCCAAAAAAAAAAAAAAAAAAAAAAAAAATCAATCAATCATCCTAGTGACAGAGCCTTAAACGACAGCTCATTAAGCCACATGGGTTTTCACCTTACAAATCTTCCTTGTGACTTAATTACTAAAAGCACCATTGCAATGTTTAACACCACAGATGCTGACTCAGGCTGCAGGGCTTTTCCCTTTTGGCTGGGTTACTTACCAGTTTTCCCAATCCAATGTGCCACGTGGAATCACAAACAGCTGGACCAGCACAAGTGAGGAGGAAAAAGAGGTGGAGGAGAACAGCAGCATTTTAATTCAGCATTGCCAAAGCCTTCCCCGTTGTGAAATGACAGCCTTGCCAACTGCTGGCAGCGCAGCCAGGGTACTTTATGTATTTGATGTTGCGCAAGTGTCCTTAAGGATCTGTGGAAGAAAACCTTTTTCCCCAGCAAGGCACAGCTGCTTTTTTTTTTTTTCCTTCCCAAACCTAGGGAAATGTAGAAACCAGAGCCCTGTACTTACCCCACTATAGTCCAAATTGCTGTTTTCTCCCCGAAACAAGTGATTAAATAAGAAACGGAGAGAATCCTCTTCACTCTAGCAGCAACCTCATCAAGTCTCCAGGGAGAAGAGGTTCAGGTCAAGTGTAGGTCTCGGTCTAATGCACCAAGCACTATGCTTACTCAAAGCCGTTGCTACACCACATCTAATCTACTGGTTAACACAGGCTTCAAGACTCCACAACCATGTAGGATATGGCCACGGTAGCTTAGATGCCCCAAGCACCACAAAAAAGGGCAGCTGATGCGATGAAGCACAGTGCAGAAAAGGGAAGCAGTTCTCTGCTCMAAAAAAAMCCTAACTCTGAAACAACCCTTGTAACTGCCAAAAAGTCTTTGACAAGAAAGTTTTTATTTCACACCATCAAGGAATTACAAGCCAAAGAAATGGCTAAAACAGAAAATATCCTGTAGAAGTGTTGCACTTACCTTGCTGGGGTATCACCATAATTTATTTCATGTCAGGAAGGAGATTAAAATTTGCATTTTAGAAGTGATACAATTCAATCTACCACTAAATACAAAGGGCTGCAAAAACATATATACAKTGTTGTTGGAATGGTATAAGTTATTAAATAATTATGTGATTTAAAAGAATATAAATGAAGCCTTTAAGTAGGTCTTTTCTACACACATTATTCCTCATTAAAGAAAAATATATATAAAAAGGCCATTGGTAACCGCTGTAGAAAATGCCAATTCTCTGGTCACAGACCGGGAAGCAAATTTCCTCTCTCTCTTGTACTTTTGAATTATCCACTTGCCAAAAGGCTGAGAACCTTTTTTCCTCCACACAGTGATCACAGGCTACACCTTTCAACCCTGAAACCATTACCCTGTGCAGTACCACTACCGACGGGGATGTGCCTAGCGCAGCCGGTACAGTGCAAACCCTGCATCTGCGTCTTCCCCTGGACACTTGACTACCCACCTCCACGCAGAAGGCATTCCTCCTCCCACACATATTCCTCCTGTGAAGATTTACAGCCTGGAGACACGTGCCAAGCTCAGACTATCAGAATCATTTCCAAAAAGGCATCCCAAGTGTATGAATCGCTGCCTGACAAAGTAGGTGCTAGAAACTCCTGGAGCTGAAAGTGGCTGGAGAGAGAGCCTCTGGCAAGCTCTAAGACTAGGGGCTGTAATTATGCCTCCTTTAAATCAGCATAAATGATCCAGTCCACTGGCTTTTGCTTTACACATCGGCAAGTAATGAATCAGCTTTTAGCTACTCAGATTAAGTACTCAAAATTACACCGTGTTGGGGTGCAGCAATCAGCCCCCACGAACAAATACGCAACGTGTTCTATATTTTTCATCCTATAGTTCAAAGGGAATATTGCTGTTGGCGCTGTCGTACAGCTATGAATCAAATGGATCCTCTATATACAATAACAGTTCCTGTAAACTGTTACAACCTAACCGTAAAAGCTGTAACAGACCTGATTTTAATAATTACACCCAGTAGTAGTCTGGTGTAGAGTGACATAACGTGCATTTTACCGCAGTAAGTCAAACAGTCCATTTAATGGACATTTTGCTCTTATGGCATCCCACATTTACAGAGCTACAGCCCTCCTGCAGACTGCACAGCAACATTAAAGCCTTCAGCATTTACAGCTGAGTGCCTTACCTGCACAGCCACGACCCGCGATGCTTAAGACTGGCTCAAAGGTAAATGGCAGTACAAAGAAGAAAGAGCTTCAACTCATTTTGTGTAAACAAGCACAGAAGTACATTTTCCCTAAAAAGCAGCAGGGGCAAACACTGAAATTTATGTGACCCACCTGGTGAATTCCCATAGGAATTCAACAGCAACTTTGTGTCTTTTTCCCCCCCCGATTATTTTATCCCAAGCAAAAGTTTTGCTCGTTAGATTAGCAACCAAAAATTGTCCAAAACCCCCAATATTTATATGAGAAACAGGTTTTCTTCTCTTCTGTGTAGCAGCCGGGTTGTCTGCCAGTACTTTAAGATACCGAGGGAGCAGGTTTTGAGCTTTAAGAGTAAACCCTCCATTAGCGTGAGCTGCAGCATCAGATAAAGTAATCTAAACCCATCAGCAACACTCTTGCAACAGAACATCAAAGGATCATCATCTCCGGCTCTGAAAGACAAATGCCACAGGCTTGTCTTGACATTTACACAGCAGGAGAAACTGTGAGCAACCCAACGCAATCCAGCATCCTTGAGTTACGTTTAATGCACAATAGTAGTTCCTCCTTATTGTTTTCTTTCACAGCTTGGGGGAAAAACTGGCAGCATGGAAGAGAGCCCTACAATGGCACTAAACAAAAGCACTTGGGTTTTCAAAAAAGAAATGCCGATGACCTCAATCTGCCGAGTTTAGCTTCCTCGGGATCTGTTGGTGCCACAGCATGTATAAGATACTGGGATTTGGATGCTGCACTGTCACCACCAGCCAGAGGAACCCAATATTTAATGAGGTGAGCTCGTGGACATCCCATCCGCAGGGGTTCACTGGTTTCCCTGCCAGGCTGCTGCTTCTCATGAAGCTTGTAGGAACGTAATCGCCTTCCTATTCCCTACCCTGCAAAGCCTCAAAGTTGGTGAACAGGTTAGAAAGGGGTGAGATGGGACACATCCAATGCCAGATGACTTAAGAAAGGGAGGCTTGGAAAGCCAGGCTAGAATTCAAGTGAGTCACAGACCAGGCACCAAGCAGAGTCTGCCTCTGTCTTCGCCACTCCCTCCCATCAGGTGTTTCTATGCATTGAATCAAAACATCGTGTTTTACACACAGATAATATGGGCTAAAGAAATCCATCACAGCTGCCCTGAACAGCCTGTTTGCGCAGTACAAGCTCTTTAAAGGCACCGTGTTTTCATGAGTGGCATCTCAATTGTAGTTTGAATCCAACAAAAGGCTATAAAGCCATGTAAATATTCCAGAGCCTTTATGTATTTAGTTTTAAACTGTTGGACTAATGATCCCCTCTTACCCATGCCTAAATGAAAACATAAGAAGGAAAGTTAAATAAAAAGAAATTTCAACACTTGATCAGATAGTTATTTTCTCCCCTCCAAAAAGCAAGCTTAAACCAAATCAGGCTGCCTGATTATAGCTAAAAAAAAATTTAATAGACCCACTCTGTTTCAGCTGGGACTTTTGCAAACATTTTGCACAAATAGGGACTGAACATCAATCTTTTCACATCAAAACTGTCAGCACCCTTCACTATGTTATCATACGTGACTGCACAAGCTGCAGGGCAGCACACACACCCAGAGCCTCCATCTGCTGAAATGCCAAAAGCCACAGAAATTCTTCACCTTCCAGAGGAGTTGCAGAGACCACGAATAATGCCGTAGGGAAACAGACAGCCCAGTGGTTCACAGCCTACTAACCCACCAGCCAGGAGAAATCCAGGAATTTCCATGGTTCACAGCCTCTGTTTACCAAGAGCTGTTTGTCCTTTTTTCGCTCTTTCCCCTGGCAAGTACCTACCTCCCTTAAAAAACAATAGGGAACTGTGACCCCAGGTCTACTGATGGACTTCTTGCAAGGTTTTGCTTCACTCCGAACCACCCTCCCTTTGAAGACATCTGCCTTCCTTCCTTTAGAGACTTCAATACAAGCATAAAATCTTAGCTAATTGAATTGTTTATCCATCATGTGCAGAGCTGGTGTCAAAGGACCAAAACCATGGGAGCAGAGCTCTGCAAGCCATGCACAGAGTCAGGGTCTCAACCTTCTCCTTTCCATGCAGCCCTGTGGCACAAACCCCTCTTCTACCATCACAGCACACGTTCAGCTGTAAAAGAAAACACGCATGAGCTGAAAAGAACCAAAGTTTCAGGCAAGAGCTTACACCCAAGTCACACACACGCATCCCTCCAACGGAAAGTGAAGGCAGTACTAATAAAGAAGATTCAGCACTGTAATTAAAGAACTTTTTAGAGTCTTCAAGGTTTTAATTTGAACAGACATTACTATGTTCTCAACATATCTACAGCAAAGCTTACAGCCACTTTGTATCTGTTTTTCTCCCCTCCAATGGCTAAGCACTTYGAGCCATGATAGTTTTTCTCAGATTTGTTACTTTTTTTTTTGCAGTACGTTCAACACCACAGCGGCTGGGATTCTGTACACGTACAGCATACATCTAACAATAGCACACAACTCCCAGCCCTGTTACTTATTTCATTTAAAAAAAAAAAAAAAAAACCCACAAGACTGATGCAGCAGCCAAGTCCAATTAGCAATTCCAGATGTTTGGACAGAAGTGCACTCATCACTTAAATTTGTAGTAGTTAACAGATACATAGCACACATCACACAGTGCTATTCAATGTCACACAGTTACAAAAAAGGGAGTGCTAGTATAGACATTTTCCCCTCATACAGGAACCTGTACACCATAGCACTTTCCAAGGCTTTAGCGAAGCATACATTAGACGCCAATATGCTGTACAGTGCAATTTAAGTTATATCATATGCAACATGGACAATAGTGCACTTAAACCGGTCGCCACATTCAAGAGTTAGATCAATACAATCAAAATATTGAAGGTACATATTCCCTTACGAAAACTGTGCAAGTTAGTTCCTTTTCCCTTTTTTTTTTTTTTTTTGGTAAATGGCAGAGTGTCCGCATTGATTGACCCCAGAGTTTGGGGAAGGGGGCCCTCAGTGTCCAGCTTATTACACAAATAGCTATGTGCAAAAGAGCAGAAGCAGGGGTGTCAGCAAGAGTGTAAGGCAGTGTCAGACTGAAGAGCCAGAGCCAAGCACAGTGCTTACAGCCCAGGAAGATGCAGGTAACCTGCAAACAGGGTGTCAGTGACTTCACGGGGCAGAATCCAGCAGACATCCCCCTCTAAGAGGAAGCAAGCTGACCATCAATATTAAATATGTGAATAAATATGGTGGACATGCAGGTAAGCAAAGAACTGGAGTGCTCCGCTGTGTATTACACCAGTAGCCACCAGACTGGAGCCTGGGAAGCAGTGGGAATGAAAAGGGGAATGTGCAAGTAGCCTGACACAAGAGGTGTGTGAACAGTCTTCTTCCAGGAGGACCTGCAAAGGTCCACACATCTTGTCTCAACTCCACCACATGCAATACCTTGCAGGACTGCTCCGATAACACCTCCCAAAGGTGACTATTTCCAGGTTAACGTAAGCCTCCAGGTCCTGCTGTCTGCAGTGAATACGAGGTGACGCACGGCAGAGGAATCAGGGAAGAAACTGCTGTGGCTGCTCAGAACAACACTAGCATTTTCACATGAAGGCCGCGATCCACACTACCACTAAGCCAAGGCAAGCACACAGCACCTGGGTGTGGATGCAGTCCCGAAACACAAGTCGAGGATTAAATGCCAGCTCAGAGAGAATTTTCTGCCTTTTGTTAGCTGTTGCAGCTGGTTACCCAATTTCCTCAGATGCCTGCAGTTTGCATGAGAGACTAGAGCAGCCAGGCAATTAGATCAAAAAAAACCCTCTTTGCTTCTCTATTATTTAGCTCAATATATAATTACTATGTTAGGAAATTGCATAACCTTTAAGTGTGTTTTATGTATGGTCTATTATGAGGAAAATAGTGCCTTCTGAATCCTTCCCATCTGGCTAGTGCTAATGTATTTCAGATGTACAGGAACAGTAAAAATTCTGAACTGGAGAGGGATACAACATCCAGGCAGGTGCAGATCCCACAGACATAATTTTAAAGGGTGAGCAATAACTTTAAGGGCTTACATTTGCAATATACCCAGAAGGTAGCTCCAGAAGCCAGGGTATGGAGGTGGGAGCAAGGCCAACTTGTGCCTTCCCTGTTACGCAGTACAGATCACCAGCCACCCTGAGAAACATTCCCTATGTCAGACTTCATTTAGTGAACGAGACTGTCACTCTCTAAACCTAAAAAGAAATTGGTATTACAACTAGGGGGAATTATTCTTCTGCCTTATGTGAATAACGGTTTAAAAGGGTTCTCTCTATTTTTTAAGCCAGATGACTTTAGGACTAAGTTTAGGTTAGTCAAGAAGAAAATAATTAAAGAAATAAGGACTGAAGCAAAAGGCATTAAGGTAGCACTTAATCACTATTACATAATTTTATACAGTTTCCTTGGTCATAGAACTTTTTTTTAGAATATATTTAGTGGTTACATGATTTTTGCAGAAGATTACTCTCCATATACATCTATGACAACTAGAGATCCTCCATTTTCACATATATCTATCTTTATGTGAAGTGGCTTTTAAATAAAGGCAGCTTCATTCCAAAACAGCATAAAGTGTCACGGAAGCTCAACAGTTTCTGAAGAGATCAACACTGACCTAACGCAGCTCCATTCACTTCAGTAGAAACAGGCTAACAGCAAGCGCCTTTTAAGATAATCCCAGCCACATGCGCTGTTGTTAATTCAAGTCTTCTCAGTCATGTACAGCTACCAATGGAATCAAGCTGAACAAGTGTCTCAGGGAGTTAATATTTCAGACCCACTTTTATCTGTCTTTTTAAAGGAGAAAAAAAAAATCTCTAGCAAAAACCCTGATTTTATAAAAAGAGCAGATTGCAGCCACAGAAACACAAAGATCAGCTACAAAATACAAAGTTACTTGGAAAAAAGCTTATCCCTAAAGTCTTTAAGCAGTTTTAGCAGCTACAAATGATCTAAACTATCAGCATTTTTGTAGTGTGACAGCCTCTTAATCTGCAGCAGCTACCTGATATGTTAGACCACCTTAACTCCCAACTTCTGCTTTTGATGTTTCACAAAACACATAGTAAGAGCATGAGAGGAAAAAGCACACCAGGTGGAGCAAAAGTGTTTTGTTGAGCTGTAGATCAAGTGCTGCTCTTGCACCCTAGCAATGCTGTGAACCTGTTCAAATGTAGAAAAACAGCCAGTGCAGTCCGAAGTTTCAAGAGGGCAGCTTGGCTCTAGTTAAAAAGACAGCTTTGAGTCATGGTTTTGCAAGTGAAGACCTCCACCAACTACTTAACCTTTTTGTTTTCCAGGTAGAATAGAAGAAGTTTGTTATTCCTTAGGAGATATTTGTCCATGAGGGACAATTCCACCTGAAGGTCATGGCTTAAACATTAGCAGCAGAATCCCTACTTCAGTTCTGTATTGCACTGAAATTTCTTGCTCTGGTTTGGTATTCAACTTACTGCTCCCAAGCCAATGCTTAACACAAAAAAAACAAGTGTTAGATGTGAAGGCTACTAAGAGTATCATATAGACTGGCAGAACCTGTAGTTAGATTATACCATTTTCTAGTTTTTCTAGGAAACTAAAGAACTAAGCTGCCTTCCTTACTCTTGGAGAGAAAAGGTGCTTTCAGACAAAATGCCTTTACCTATCTATATATAACTTTGTATTTTAATCCTGCCGAGTGTTTAGAGAGTTCAACAAAACCAGAAAAAGTCCAAAATAAATTTGAAACATCCTGTCTCTTGGCCCATCCTGGTCATCCATACAGTTGGGTGGAGGTAAGAGTTCCAGCTTCTGCTGACACCGTACGCAATTTCGAGACAGAAAAGCTGCCAAGAGAGGACACTATGCCCAGTTGTATGTGTCTTCTGTAAACAAAACAAAAATCCCTCCCAAAAAAGCAGGGAGGTACATAGTGTGAAGTAAAGATTTCAGCAGTGGGAGGACTGAGGGTCCACTGTACCCAGAGGACTCTGCAATACATGCACTTTCCATGTTTAGTCTTTAACGTAAAGGGGACTGGAAAGGAAAGACCTGAGGCAAAGCCCTGCCAGCTCACAGGTTCTCCTGCATCCTATCATCTGTTTCCATCTCTGCTAGCTGCCTCCTCAATGCATTAACCTTTGCCTGAAGTTCCTTATTGTATTTTATAATGTTGATCATTTCTTCATGAGCTTCGTCTAGGAACTTGGAAGGCCTGTTCCACCGGAGAAAGACACCTGAAAGCCCAGAAACAGCACAAGTCAGAAGGGTTTCTTGTTACAAGGAGGAAACATTATTCCATCAGCTCTCAAGTAATGTGCATACAGTTTACGCATTTTTTTTCCTTACCCTCACCCCTAAACAGCATTTAGAAATACTGACCCTCCTCTCCAAGTTCACCATTCTATTAAACAAGGTTAATAAAGAAAAAATGAGGGGGTTTCATTCCTTTTTTCTCATATACTGATCAGACCAATCCATATTCAGTCTCCACCCTGCCATGACAGCCTGCTTGCTTCACTGTAATTAACCCTTCAGCATACATGGGGTGGAGAAAGTTTCTGCAGCAGGGAACCTACCGCACACAGATTATCCTGGCCAAGATTGTCAGTAATGGAGAAAGGAAGTCTTGGTTGATATAGAACAAAAGCCTGAGGCCTGCAGAACATCTTATAGATTAGGCTAGATCACTGCAGAAATACTGTGCTAAGAAGTTAAATGGTACTAGTAAGGCTCCCTGGCAAAGAGTAGCATGTCACCAAACCTTAGAAGGAGAAAGCATTATGCCTCTGGGCACGGCACATGCCAAAAATATTTTGGAACAGATCTCAAAGGGAGCGAGATCACCATCAGCTGAGACAGACTAAGCACGGAGCAGAGACAACAGGAGTGAACACTTAAGAAGCTTTACAAGTAGCCACAAAATACATATTGCCTGTAACAGAAAAAGCAAGCCTGGCTTACCTTCCCAGAGCTGCAGGCTCTGTGGGGCAACGGAGGGCCAGATGACAAGGCTGTTGGCCTCAAAAAGAGGATTCTGGAATTTGCTCAGCTCTTCAGACCTGTTGACCCAGGACCACAGGGACATAGTCTTTTGCGGCAGCTTCAGTTTAGACCTAACAAACCCATAGGAACAAGTTAGCTTTCACTTTTATACGGTAAAGACTCGTTTTGTTTTATCAGGACCCCACAGACTAGAATGCCACAAGCTTTCCCATGTGCTACTAGCCTAGACAATTCAGGCTAATCCTTTCAATACCTCTCACCAACATGGCACAGGGTGTAAACCTAAAACAATTCACTCAACCTGGCCGATTACTATTAGTTTTCAAGAAAAGATGGGGAAATAACATTTATAAGTTGTGTGGAAGCTAGCTGCCTTCTGTCCAGATGAAGAATCAGTCACCTCCCCAAAATGGTTTGACTGCCAGGTTTTGAAAGGGACTGAACTCCTGCATTAAGGTAGAGCTGGGAGGTGTGGTAGGTCTGCATCAAGGAAGGATCGTAGTGCAATTCTCAGAGTACATTAAAGCAGTGTTATTGCTGGAATTGTGCAACGGGCACGTCTGATGAGGTCCCTCTGGTGGCAGGAAGCATCAGAGCACAGAGAGAGAGCAGTGCTGTTTTCCTGGGTCAAACCCACCTCCAGGAGTTACACAGGGGTCTCTATTCCTTAGATTCTGGCAAACTTCATTCTGCTTGCACTAGCAAATTGAACTGCCACCCAGGCAGGAGATTCACCATCCCTGTGAATACTTCAGACAGCTCAAGCTTAACATCAGACTTCAAACATTTTCTGTGCTCACAGGCTGACATATTCAGATGTGACAGGCAGGTTATTACATGTAACATTCAATACTCTTTCAAATTTCGTCTTATTGGTTTCAAGTCTAACTTGGTTTTGCAGATGACCAGTTCAGCAGCCCTGCAGAAGACAGAAGAGTCTCTTCTAAGCAAAGATTACTTTAAGGGCAGAGAGGTTTATAGGAAGATTTAAATTGCCTTCCTTATCTGTAACATCAGTTCTATTTTTCCCTTCTACTCATTCAGTGGTCTCAGTTAAGCAGGAGACCATCAGACATGGTCTTACTGGAGTCAGGAGTCCTAGAACAGAACTGCCAAGTTCAAAACAGGAATCTAAACCTCTCTGGCAGCTGCCATGGGAGGCTCCAGTCCTCCAGGGCTCCACCCTGTTTACTACTCCCAGCAGCCCTACTCAGGGCATGCCTAGAGCTGCCCCACTGGTACAGCACAGCATCTAACCCAGGCTAGGTTTCAGAAGCTAGGCACTGGTCTGCTCAAGTACCTTAAACACCACAAGCTTGTAAGCAAGCTCAGCACAGACCTATCATTACCTGACAAGGTAGACTCCAGCAGAATGCAGTCCTGGCTGCTTCCTTTCAAAGTCGCACGAGCATCTACCTGAGAGCTCATAGCATTCGCTCAAAACCTCATCCAGTGCAGATTGCCAATTCACATTTCTCCAAGTCACAGGTTACRGCTGGAGGGATTTTTGGTCCTTCTGTTGAAGTTGTACTACTGCATGACCAAAGAGACCTCAAACCTAATCACGATGCTCGTAGCCAAACAAGCAAAACTTTTGCCAAGGTGTAACTGTGAGGCAGATCCTTCTGAAGGAACCTCTTCCATGTTTTCCACTTTCAGCAGTTAGTGGATGATGCAAAAAACCAAAGCCTTCCTTTCCTGGGGGCGTCAGGACCACCAGGCTACAGAGTCATGTTCCTCCCTGACAGTTGAGGTAACTACCAAACTTTCCAGCTTTGGCCTCTGACTGCCTTGACCTTCTCCTCCAGGCCTGCATGGACAAGTTTGCTTCCCACAGCTATGACTCACATCACTGTTGAACTCTAGCTGTTTATTCATTTATGGAAAGAGTTTCTGCATAAGAGACTATATAGACTGGTGATGGGTGGAGATTTTTCAAGGCCGCACAGGGAAACAGAAAAGACAGTCTAAGGTATTAGCTTGGACTTGGAGAGGACTAATTCAACTCCCTGACCAAGCCACAAATTGCTTTAGTCACAATGTCCCACTTGTAAGAGGGACAAGCTCCCTAACATTGCAGCAAGCTAAATAACTGCAACAGGAGAAGCTCACCTGTGCTAGAGGAGACCACACAAGCACCCTCACCCTTTTTCAAACCAAGAGACACTTTTTTTTTTGGTCAGATACAGCCCGATATTTAAAGGATYCAAAGCAAGCATCCTCACCAACCTTTCATTTTCGTTGTTTCCCAGGAAAGTCCCAAATTGTGAAGCGTAAGCATGTTCAAAGAGCATAATGAGGAACTGTTCGTTGAATTCAAAAGAGCAAGGGAACTGACGAAGGATTTGCCACACACAGTCCAAAAAGAGGAGAAACACTGGGGCCTCCCATTTCTGCTTGCTGTTTGAATAGGCTGATTGGGCACAACGCTGCTGAAAAGGGTGACCAGCCTATACGTAAGAATCAGAGAGAGCATCACACACAAAGTAACGGGATGTGAGTACATGTAGCAAAAAGACTTCAGAGCTAGTTCATGCAGCTATGCTATTACTACTCTTTTCTACAACCGTAATTTTGTCAAGCATCCAGTAACAAATTGCTAGCAAACATGACCAACTTTGCTGCCTTTTTCAGGCTATGTAAATACCACTGTATTTGATCAGAGAATTTGACCAAGAACAAACTGGTGTAGGCGCACCGAAGGACTAGGCTGAGGATATTAGCTGCAGGAGTACAAAGAGTAGAACTAACGTTTTGTGGTTTAGTCTGAACAGTGTTCTCTAAAGAGATGTTCACCCTGAGCACACAAAACAGGCAGTTCCCCAAAACCAAAAAACTACCATGAGAGGCAGAGGCCCCATGGAGTGCCAGAGGTACAAATGACTCAGTTAATGATGTTGCTCTTAGGACAAAGGCCATTCACATTAAGCAGGGCTGCAACAAGGCCCAACCTGTTTGCTGCCTCTCAGGCTATTTCTCAATACAACTGTCACTGGAATAGATTGCTGTTTTGTCCATAGGCATTTCTTACCTGCAGCCACTCCCTCACAACAAGAGATTCAAAGCCACGTATGGTCCTACACCTCGGATCCAAGATAATCTGTGCCAGAGAAGTTACCTGGAGTGTTGAATCAGTTCCTTCAGTCCCATGGACTAACACTGATGCACCTTCCCTGTGAAAGAAAAAGGTGGAAAGGAGTAAGAGTGTGAACGAGCAGAACACATCCCAAGGACGTATGCATCCCAATGGATGCCAATGCATCCCATGGACAGCAGTGTTGCTACCCTGACAATGCGGAGCTTTTGCTGGCTCTTTACCCCTTCTTCCCTCCCATAAGCTTACTCCCCACCCCGCATGGAAGCATACCGTCTTCTCCACCTGGATCCTCACCAACACTAACTAGAGCTCCGTATCACTTAAGGCTTAGTTTCTTGCTAAGCATTCTGGAAATCCAGAACCTTTGCCACGTTGACTGAAGATGGTGCAGCRAAATCTCTTTTGTGGTTCTCACTATTTTGAATTGGTACCCCTTTGAGTTATAGCATGGAAATGCATCTCAAGATTTGCTTGTGTCATTTATTGTTTTGCTAAATACTCTGAAATCTTCCCATAAGCACTGCAATGAAAATATATCATCCCCCCAGATGCTCTGCAAAACAATACTATGAGATTCTTGCTCAAACCTGGGCTTAATCGTATTTGGGCCTCAATTGGCGTTTACTGCAAGAAAAGTAAGCCAAGAAGCCAGTTTAGGAGAAAGAAAGAAACAGCAGAGCTTGGCCTCCACAAAGGCAGAAGAGTTAGTGTGCTGAGGAAGGAAGCTTGTCAAAGAGCCAAGCACAAAGGCCTCTCACTCACCAGCCAGCACAAGTGAATCAGCAGAACAGTGTGAGGAGCAGAGGGAGCTCAGAGTCTGGGGCAGGAAGGTTTTGCACATTGTTAGGGGCCCATGTGCTGTCACTCCCCACACTCCAGTGGGAACTGTCCAGRACAGCTGATTCCCTCCCCTTTTCCCCCATCCTAGGCTGTGTTTGGATACAATATCAGAATCTCATCCATGTGCTCCTGAGGGAAGGACTGGATGGTATTAAGTGGCATTTATTCCCCTTACTCTTCCCAAACATTGACCCAATGTCTCACTTCTGCCAACATCCTTACACCCAGAAAGGAAATAAACTGCAGGTTGTATTTCTTTCTGTGCAGAGACCCAACCTAAGCAGCAAAGTGTGGGTAAGAAAGATCAATCTACCAAGCAAGTAATTCTGCACACATTACTTGCTTTCTGAAGTGAAAAGCATAAAAATCTATACCTTGAACACTGCAACATCTTTGTCTATAGTCCTATGTCTAAAACAAACCCAGTCCCTCTACAGTACAGATAATCTTCAGATACTCTCTCCYTCCCGCCAGGCAGTGGCAGATAAAGAGGCTGCTTAACACCCAAGCGCAACTGCAAAGGCTAACTGCAAGCCTATGCACTCCTCAAAGTGGGGCACACCAGGATAACGCTATTTCCCCCTTTCATCTTTCAGGTCCCAGACCTTTAAGATGCTGCAAGATCTGTCCCAGCCATTCCYTTCCCATGGCCAATATAACTGAACCGTCCTTGTCAGCTCAGCTATGATCTCCAGGCTCTGAATGAGGCAGGCCAGGCACCAATGCTGAGCTGGCCGGCCATAGCCCCAGGTAAACAGAAAAAGCAAAGCTGAGGTTAAAAATGATGAAATTGCCCACTGTCCCAACAAGCCAGAAGAGTATCGTCACAGATTTTTCTCGCTATATACATGCGGGAAAGATAAAACTATTGATCAAGAGCAACCCTTTTCTGGCACAGTCAATAACTAAACAGGCACTGTCAGTGCTTTTAAAAAAGCACAGCAGCTCATATTTTAATGCATTAGTGCTGTTTTACCAATGAGACTGCATTTCAGCCTGCTTGTGTATCTGTATAACACGTTCCCTAGCTGGTATGAAAAGCCAGGTTTTCCCTAAGTTTTGAGTAGGGCTTTCCCCTCTCAGAGCCACAAAGAAGTCACATTTAGACCCCTGCATTTGGTCTTACAAACCCTGGCACCTGACAGCTAGCTTTTGCTCTCCGGCCTGAGGTCTGAAGACATTTTGAGGATAAGTTAGCCAAGTCAGCAGTATTTATTAAAGAAATGTCAGGTTAAAAGAGGTCACAAGCACATATAAGGGATGAACTTAGGATTGCTTAGATAGGACTATGGGGATAAAAATTTCAAGAGGAAAAAGCACCAGACCAATTCCTGGGGAAAACAAGGAAATACCATTGTTTTAATCTCTAGAAGCAAGGTGGGGTATTGGAAACTTTCAGCTGGGGGGGGGAGGGGGGGGGGGAAGAAAGGACTTTTTAAAAAAAGACTGTGTGTTCTCACTTTACTAGGCTACCAAACAGCATTTCAGATGGGTACTTTCTAACCTAAACCTTGAATAAAACTAACTAAATTAGATTGGTTGCATCAGACATAGAAATATACCTTAACTAGATGATCTAATACCTATTCTTAGTCAAGATTTCCCCCCTCAGGCTTGTACTTCTAAAAAACGCAAGCATAATTTACTGGAGGAACATTCCTTAACCATGATGAAACAGTATCTTCCATGGGTACAAGCAAGCCAGTTCATGGTGGCCAGTTACTAATACTTAAAGTGGAAACAGAAGTATTTAACAAGCAATCTGTAACCAGTAAATAAGAAACTCAAGGCCTCCAGAAAAAGATTTACCTATCAATACACTGAGCAGCTAGACAAGCTGCAGTTAGTATCTCCTTGATGTGAGTCAGCCAGTTGGAAGCTTCCAGTTTACTGAGCCAGCGGTCCATATTATGTGACTGGTCATTACAAGCTTCCACAAGTTTGATGAGGCTTTCCTGCAGAATATTAAACCTTTGGGGAAAGCAAAATGTTATTGAAAACATAAGCAGTAACATAGCAACCAGGACAAACACGCTTACAGAAATACACTGATCTCAAAATAAAGCACTACATTTATATGCAGTTGTTTCAGAAAGTACAACCCTATAGAAGTCATGTCTCCTCATTCAGCAAACCTGTTTTCCCTGGGAATCCCAAGCCATAGCTAACTGCCAGCAGAATACCAGACTTATGTCTTTGGACATTAGTCGTCTCTTCCCTTTCAAAACAAATTGCTTCCTAAGGCCTTACAACAGTACGGCCTTTTCCTTATCTTACCTGAACTCTGTGCGTGTTCAGCTGTACCTTACATTTTCCATGTGAAATGTATTTCAGTAGTCTCACTCCTATTACCGAATACAAATGTGGTTGCAACCTGGCACGGACATTAGCAAGTGTCAGCCAGGCTTCAAGTGCTGCACCTTCATTCTCTGTACTACACCAGATATTTTGGGGGAGTTTTAACCTGTAGAGCTGCAACAGTAACCTGAAAGCCATCCCACATCCCAAGGACACAACCCCACTGTAACACAGAAAATTTTAAACTAGACTCAACTTCTTGATGTAGAACCACACTATGATTAGTCTGGCTAATTTCTTGAGAACGTAAGAAAAGGAGGGGAAGGGAACACATTTTGTATCGCTTCTGCAGTTGTTGCAATATGTCCTCAAGCCCTGGAAAGCTGGTGTTCAGCGTGCAGCTAGTAAAACCAGATGCTTCTCTGGTCTTGTTTCACACTATGCCTTCCAGGGGCACCAAACTACTGATGGATCAAACGCCCCTAAACGCCGATTCCAGCGTGTGCTCAGGTGTAATAGAGGATGCAGCTGGCAGACCAGATCTCAGAAAAGCTGACAAAGCCAAATAATAATAGCATGAGATATTTAGTCTTTATATATTGTGGTTTATTCATTCCTCTCTATCTGATGCTTATGTCCACCTGTAAAATAATCAACATCAAATTTAAGTCCACATAAAATTTTAGAAGCAAAAACAAATAGTTCAAAGCAACGGCCAGGAAATTCCTTATATTAGCTCCTCAAGAGCTGGCCTATACAGTGATGATGGGAGCAACTGCTTTCCAATAGTAACATTACTGCACGCCCATGTAGAAGGGTTCCCTAAAACTAAGGCTTAAGAGCAGTTGAACAACGTTGGACCAAAAGTCTATTTAACTTAGTAACTCGTCTCCAAATGACCAAACAATATTAGATGTCCAAAGTACTGGATAACAGGAGTGTGACTGCCACAGAACAAATCCTCACCTGCAGAAGTTTTCTGGCAAGGGACTTGCCCATTCCTGTGTACTACTGCAAAGAGGAACACAGGAAGGCTGGAGTGCAGCTATAGATGGTCAGAGAAAGAGATGGCACAGGGAGATTACCCGATGTATGAAACCTGCAGCAGGTTGTTCAGAACAAGTAACTAAACACAGCTTTCCAACACCAAATACTTTTATCATCTACATACCCTGATTTTGCCAAAAAAAAAAAAAAAAAAAAAGGAACGTGACCCTGCTGACAGGAACCAGGATATACGGCCGTTTCTTACAGAAGCAAATACTTCATGGAGCTAGCATGGCTCTGCCAATGCAACCCTACAAAACTGAGCACAGAGGAGAGCCTGTGTGATTTCACCCACCTCTCAATACATTTGTGAATCCTCCTCCACTGGGGATAATGCGCTTCTTGTTCAAAGCCCCCTCCTTTGGCCCTGGCCTGCTGAGCAATGTTCAAGGACCTCGTATCAATGATGTAGCCACGCTTGCCAGGCCGTAGCGTGGCGTTAATAAGCTTCTCGTCTTCTTTACACCGTCTCCCATTCGTACCTGTAAGAGGCTGGCTACTTCGCATCATGACCTGCAGAGACAAATAACCATGAGTTAGGCACTAGAAATGGAGAGACTTAAGATTGAAAGCCACTGATGCACTTGAGCTCCAAGCCAAGAATGGAGATTTAAACTCACTATGCAAAGGACACCCCTTCACTAGAGGATTTATTAGGGGTCTATAAATGTAGACTGCAAACCGATGCATTAGATAGCTGGGTCTCAATGCCAGGCATGGAAAACAGCTCTCTAGAGAAGTGTGCTGCTGAAATTCACACAGGATGCTCCTGTTTTCCTTTACAACTCAGGTCATTGTAACAATGCTTATGGGAGCGAGATAGCTTAAAAARCTTTCTCTATCAGTTCAGGGGTAAAATTCAAGTGGGGCCCTYCTGGACCTCCAGCTCTTCTCTGTGGACTTACACCAGCAAGTGCAGCTCTCACCCCACCGCACCTCCTACTTCCATCTGCTTCAAGTTCGATCCACCACGCCTGGACACAGACAAGCAAACACCCTGATCTGCACTGCCCAATGCACGGAAATGTGTCTCTCATTCTTCCTACAGCTGCTGTTCTCCCTTGCCCTGAATCCTTCAGTTCTTTTAAGTGCAATCCCTTCCAGGGACTGAATTTATTTAAAAAACAAACTAGAAATCCTTGAGTTGAGTGATCATTTGGCAGGCCACTTTCTAAATCACAGATGTCTTCTTAGAGGCTTTATCCCTTTAATTACTCCTGTAGTACCATCTTTGTGAGCCATTGAACTGGCTTCCTGCTGATGGCTCCTTTATAAACCAACATTTTCAGGATTGTCATCTTTAAGGTCTCTTCCCAATTCTGTTTTTAAAACACTCGAGTCATTCATATGTTAAAGATGCCTCTTAGATACAGTTTTACCCTGTGGCTAGACCAATAAACCTTAGGTCCACAGATTTATGAGCTGAGATTTCTCTTTCGTAAATGCCTTTCAATTCAGAAAGCATCCCAGCAGCTCAAATGATAACTAAAACGTGAGGGCAACCAGTCAGCAAACCCAACTACACTTGAGAACTCAGAGTCAGGAGAGCAACGTGACAGACAGCGTTGCTGTCACAAGTTCAAGCACTCCGAGCCAAATGCTATTACATTCCTCACACTTGAAACATGCACAATTCGGAGAGATAATTGAACAAATCTTCCTTCAACGGTTTTCAGTCAAGCTGAGAAAAAGCAGAAAGCGCAACTGTTATGAAGTTGGCGGATGGCTGATTTTAAAGGAAAGCAAAAAAACCCCAGAGGTACTACTAAGTCAGACTAGATGGCCTCCAATTCAGGGCTTACAGATCTTGGCAACAGGAGGTGAGAACACATTAGAGCATTTGACTCAGAAGCCTGGATCAAGTTTACAAGCCACAGGTTGGACATCCCAACATCCTCAGAACTGGTTACATCAGCAAGAGATACAAAGAATTACTCAACAATTTCATAAAGTGCATTTCTTAATTATAGCGTATCAGTCACTCAATTAGATTTTGGCTTGTTGAGAGGTGGCAAAGTCTGCGCAACAGCAAGAATTTGCTACTCCTGAAATATGTTATACCGACAGGCTCGGAGAACAGATTGTTCTGATCGCTCATTCAACAGTTACACAGCAGAAGCGGTGCTGGCTCTGGGCATGCTTGCTGTCATCGTGACTCTATTACAAAGGAGACGGCCCACCACCCAGAGACAGGACAATGTGGTTTCTGCCATCCTTTCAGCATGAAGCCTCTTGGCAGACAAAGCAAGTAAGGGTGCCAGCAGTGGCTTTACAAGTCTCATCTTGCTCTTACTGCTGTGAGCAAGCTCATGCCACATACGCTCCCAAATAAGCAGATTAATAGCTATTTCTAGGATGAAGATTACTCATCCCATCACCCAGAACCAGTTTCACTGCATACATTTAATAAGTTGGAAAATAAAAGGAACACACATCTCATGAAATGTCTTAAATCTAGAGCATAAGTTGTTTTTTCATTAAATGAACAGATTCACACACTTCTTTCAGGTACAACCATTTCTCAAACACAGCTTACCATCCCATTCTTCTTATGATAATAACTGAGGACTGGGAAGCGACTGCCATGGCGAAACATGGCAACTTTCCGAAGCGCTTCATCATCAATGGATTTGGGGACAACGACAACCGGAGGGTAGGAGGGACAGACAGAGAATTCCTTATTGATGCAGCTTAGACGCCATTCATCTGTCTGAAAAAGATCAGAACATATAGGCTTTGGGTCAGAAAACAGATTACTACTATTACAGAACAACATACTAGGGAAAAGGAACTTCCATATTCAGGATAAAGTATGCACAGAGTAGTACTGCTGATCTATTCTATTTGCACCACAGATGAAAGCTCAGTTGTCACTATTGGCATAATCACTTTTGTTAATCCAGGAATGTGGACCCCCTGGAATAGCATAACTACACTAATCGGTCAGATCAAATCCAGCACTGTATCTTGTCTCCCACAAAAACGTGGCAAAAGAGATGCTATTCAAGAATAAACAAGCCTGGCCACTCTCTGCAGTGCACTCCTCATCCCGTATCTCTCAGATGTTGTATTACAGATATTAGAAGGTATATCCCTGCCTAGTCCTTTTTATATCCATTTATAGGTCTGTTGACTGATTATTTTTTTCCCCCACACCTCTTGATGCTGCCTGCATTCATAATATCTTGTGGCAGCAGCTCCCAGAAGCTCATTACCCAGCGTGCAGATAAAGCTCATAAGAAATGGAAGAARTCAGGTGACTCTGGTTCTTGAGGTGCAAGACTTATTGAACAACGGTTCCCCATCTGGTTTATCCACATCCTCAATAAACAGCACAAAATAAGCCCACATGGTCAGAAATGGGTGATTGCGGCCTTTAATTATTTCACAGACACAGCAGACAGCATGTCTGTAGTATGCACTACAACATAACTTACTGCATTTGCAGACAGCTTCAACCTCATAGGAAGTAAGAGCATGGTCTGCCTCTCTATTGAGGAGACCCCAGAACAGAAATGTATTCCTACATCAGCAGATTTAGAGGAAAAAAGGTTGATTTAGATGGAGGTAAGATGGGCTCAAACCTCAATCTGTGCTGAGAGCAGAGTTAGTAACACTGCCCACAAGACAAAGGTGGCCAAGAAAGGCAAGAATGTCCACCCACTCCAGACGATGAAGCTGCTTTGAGGTTAAAATTGCAATTTTAACATTTCTAGCTTGGTTCTTTTCTATGGGCTCTGCTTTACATAAAGCACTACAGCTCTTCCTCCAAAAGCACCTCCTGGAACCAGCACAGCATCTAAGCACAAGGGTCTCATCGTGAACTCCTGTTATATAATTTTTCAGCTTCCAACAGCCAAACACTTGTGAAAGAAGTGCTGAATATTGGCACCCTGCACCCTYACAGGGCACTTGGCATGAGAACTCAGTTCTACCTGATACCGAGGGTCAGACACAGGACTTGGCTCCATCTCAAAGGTCAACAAGCGGCCTCACTGACAAGGAGTCCTCACTGAAGTCCGGGCTGGAAAAGCTGACACTGCCCTAACTGCAGCCTTGGACAAGCCCAGCCTTCATGGAGGGCTTGCTGCTTCTGGGCTGGTACCACACCACTGCCTCCTGCGTTAAGAACACCATCCAGGTACATCAAATGGCCACGAGGCATATATTTTCCCCAGGGCACATAGCACACAGCAGCACCTTGTCTGAAGTTTGGCAGGGAACTGAGCTCATGGCCCTCGACAGCAGGACGGTGGCTTGGCTGGGCTGCCTCTTCAGTCAGTGCATCCTTATTCTGTATTCCTTGTGACCAACAAAACCTGCTGGCAGAAGCCTTGCTGGGGAAAACAACCCAGAAGCCTCTACAACGTGTTTTGATTTTAAGAGCAGCATTAAAGTCTTAAAAGTAGCAGCAGAATGGCAGTCAAATTTGCCTGTAGAAAGCTCCAGACACAAAGACATTAAAATGAAATAAGAAAACCTTTTGAAGAGGAACAGGTAGCTTCTATCAAGGGGGTTTTTTGGGTTGGTGGTGGTTTTTTGGGGTTGTTTTTTTTTGTTGTTGTTGTTTTTTAAAGTTCCTATGCACTGACATGACCCAGGTGTGAGAAAGCAAACAAGACCTTCAGTAACTCCTCAGCTGAGGTGTTTTCGGTACAGGCTGGGACACATTTGTGTGCCACTGCAGCAGGCAGAGACCTCATACAGATGCCACAAAAAACTCTGCTCATTTGTGCTCAAAGAAAGCTTCAGCTAGACAAAAAGGTAGGGGGATAAAGTGGCTATCATAGGAAGTAAGAGAAGAGCATGACAGTTAAATTATGCAGTAACAGAATACACAAAAAACCCACGTCAATTCAGGAAGGTTGGTTTAGCATGCATTAATTACACAGTTCTGATCAGAAGTAGGTCTCTTTTTCCTTTCTTCCAGAGGCTTACTACCTCTTGCCTTACACCTCCTGACTGGTACCTGGTTATATAAATGGCTCGCTGGTCTGATGGAAAACTAGGATTGATTTAGAAAGGTTTTCTGGCAATGAAGTCTTTCCATCAGATGAACAAGCTGAACTGATTCACAGCACTATTTCATGATCACTAGATCCAAGGCACAGGATGTGTGGCGTAGGAGACAGCAAAATTGTCCCTTTTGGTGGCAGCCTAAGAAAAAGATGCTGGGAAAGGTACACGTTGTGTATCAGCATCGTCAAGAACAGCAATTGCTACCTGTGTTCAGCAGCCTATCCAGACACTCTTACACCAGCCCTGTTGTAAGCTTATTTCATTATTCATTAGCCTCAAAACAGCTTCTCTGAACATCTACATTTTATAAAAAGCAGAGGTTCTCCCAGATGCAAAGTTAAATTGCCTCCAGCACCAGTCATATGTGATCCAGAACTTCTTTCATCTCCACCTAAGGGAGGCTGGCTGGTCACAGCTCATGCTTTTAATGCGCCTACAATGATATTTTTTATAGCTTTTTGGGGTGTCTATGTTAAATTACAGCAGATTTCGTATGATGGTGTGCAATTTGTTTACAATGAAAAAAATACGCATGGATATAGAACAGAACTGATAAATACCTTACTGCCACATAGGATGTGGAAAAGGCAAAATCAGAACTCCATGGTATGCTTTTTTGAGAGACTGGCTGTCACTGATATCACCAGTATGAAAAGGAATGGAAGAGTATCAACCTGATTTATCTCCCTCTTTGGTAATTTAACTCCGTTCATAACCTCCTCTCTTCACCATTTATAACACGAGACAGATGATACTGTTATGTCATCCAGTTATAATTTACTGTTACATGGGAAGGAGGAGGAGCGCGGCAGCAATTAGCACCATTTGTCTTCTGTAGCATAGCTACTTCTGCAGAGATCCAGTTAACCTCTGCAATGCCAGCTTCAGACTGCTAAAATATACTCCAACATGAATCAGATTATAGTAAAACCCAACAGTGCCAAGTCTCTTCTTGGCTTTTGCTTGGGTATGTCTGCAATTTGGAAGAAAAATTTGCCGTTACTAACTGGAAGAGCAAGGGAACGGCAATTCAACTGTGTGCAGCAGCAGATGCAGACACAGGAAACAGTAAGGACTGCAGTGAAAGAGAAGAGGTGGACCTCATCTTCAGACATCACCAGAAAAATATGCTGCGTGAAACTCAGAGAAAGTACAAAGTTAACATTTACTTCTCCCAGCAAGAGACCTGTACTTTGGGAAATCAGAAGAAAGTTAATTCCAGTTAAGGCTAGAAGCAGCAAAGGATGGGGAACAGAAAGGAGAGAGGACTCCAAAGAAAAAAGAAAGTAGTCAGAAGTATTTTCTTAAACACCATACAGGATTAACTACTTTTCTTGTCCTAGTACTTGCTTAGAGATACTGATTTTCAAATGTTACCGAAAGGCTAAAACAACAGTTATCCTTCCTCCTAAAACTTGTAATTGCTAGGAGAGGTTGTTTTCCACAAATCAGTGTGAAACAATTCAAGCTCTACTAATAAGCCTTACAAGAAAAGCCAAGAAACTAGCATGGACCTTGAAGGATCCTGCAAAGCAGCAAAGGAACAGGCAGAAGGCAACAGCCCTGTTAGTAACAGATTGTGCGTGGACAAGAAGCGTAACAACAGATGCAAGCAAAGATTGATGCTTGTCTGATAAGAGCAAAATACGGGCTATCCACACCATTGCAAACTGAGCCCAAAACCAGAAAAATCAGCTTTCTTTAAGAAGCTCCAGTACAGAAGATAAAGCACAGCTGAACTGTCTAGAACCCTGAGCTCTTTCCTACAAGAAAATGGAAGGAAAAAAAAAATAAAAAAGAGAGAATGAAGAAAGTGAACTTTGTGGCAATGAAATACCTTCACGTTAATTATACTGTTAGCATACAAGCTTCTAAGGGCCTCTACACTTAACTTTAAGAAGAAACTGAATTTCCACAGTTACAGTTTGCAGTATCCTGCAGTTRTAGGATTTGGTAGAAGAGAAACCTATTAGCTCTTCTCTGACTCCTCAGAAAAGAGAAGAAAAAAAAAAAAAGAAACCCCATGCGTATACTCTAATTCCATTCAGCCACTCACTGGTTATGCAGTAGTACAGTGAAGAATACGAATTTTTACACACATTTCACCTGACATACCTATAACCAATCCAGATCTCATGTACTACCCAGTGCTTCAAGCAAAAACACAAGACACACAACCAAAAGCTGGGTAAGCAAACATTAACTATCCTGTGCATCTTTTACTCCGTTCATATATTTGTCTATAGTATCTTTAAAGTCTCACCTCACAGTACAATAATTTGGAGCCTRTAGGCACTGTGGAGTTTTTGCTGTGACATTTAGTGAAACGTTGAGCTGATTTCTTCATATGACTTAATTCTCAGCTGAACTACTCTGTTGGTATGTCAGATTTATCACAACAACAGTTCATGACATAGATGTCTGAAAAGCCCTGCTGACCTGTCCCAAGAAAATAAACAGGTAGCACACACGGCAACAGCCATCAGCAAATGACAGCCCACTGAAACTTGTTAACTGCTCCGTTTTCTTTGGATCAAATTAACAGTTCTTCCCATAACACCTTCATGGACTAAATGCAAGAATGTTGTGATAGTATAGCAGCCTCCCTAATCCTGGAGTTGAGCTGTAGGGGCAAAGCACTTAAGTGTTTGCTAACAAATTCTAGGGCAATGCTAGATGACACTTTGTCAGATCAATGCAATGGAGTGAAATTAGGCAGGGGGTATGTGTATTGGGAGAAAGACATTTGGCACAACATATGCCAAGATAAACAGATAAATTATTATTATACAATGTAATACCAGATTATCAAACTTTCTTTGATCTTAACTTTTATAGTTTTACTTTGCCATTATAGAATGCGTCAGAGTTAAAACTACTCTCCTGTAGCAGACAAATGTGGAATTAATACATTACTAGAGCTGCAGTGTGGGTGAAATRCAGTTTTTGACAAGTTGTTACCAGATTGGGGAAGGTAAGGCATAACAGATCCAGATGGGTGATTTAATGGAGAGGGAGGTAACCTTCTGAATTCCACTCATCTGACTTATTTGGGGGGGGGGGGGGGGGTGGGGGGGAAGTCAGCCATTTGCTTGTTCTAGCCTGCCACATAAGAAAGTTTAATTAGAGAACAAGAAATATTTGGTCAACAATATATTTATCGGTTGTTCAGGAAATGTAAATCATTTGAACATGGCTTTTGTTACCATTTTGTTAAAAGGGAGTTACATCTGAAGTTTTGGGTTAAAAGCTAAGAATTTAATCAACAGCTGTTAGACATGCATATTTTAAAGAAATGAATTATTGCCCTCGAAACGTAACGCTATAAAATAATTAGGTTTTTAAATGTAAGCCTTCCAAGGAGCATATGTTCAAAAAGCCAAGAGATCCACAAATAAGCTCTCAGTGCACTTTTAAACCTCTGAAAGAAAAAAAAAAGCAGCATATCAATGGATTCATGTTAGCACCTGCATCTGCGTGCTGGTAAATACAACCATCAGAAGTTACTCGATTCCTGAAATCTAAAAATGATTTCAGCTACACATAGAAAGCAAAACACGAACAGAAGCAGAACCATCTCCTGCAATCTTTCATTGAGCTCCGAGGGATTTCCTTCTGCTGCCTTCAATCCTGCTCTCACACTCCTCCTTTCTCACCAGACAGCACTTCAGCTTCTGGCCTTTTGATTCTCATTGAAATGCCTGCAAGCTTCCTCTGCTGAGCTGGGAAAGCATCTGCTGTTTTGCCTCCAAACAGGAGAACACTCTGATCACATGACTTCCCCAGCTGAAATTAAAACCCAAACTGTGGTGCTAGTTATTATAACAGGTCAGTTTGTATGTCTTTTGACAGCAGATGAAGAGGGGACATGAGAGTACTCCAATTATGAGACAAAATAGAAAGACCCCTGATCTCCTTTAATTTTCCAGTGATTTCATCGTATGCATCTGGTCAAGCTAATCATCTTATTCAATTATTAGTCATAAACAGGAAGTGATAAATGCTGCAGACAGGCTGGGTTGCAGATAAAAGAAAAAAAAAAAAATCAATGTTCTTTGATGCTGTACTAATGGATGTGGCCTCAGAAACCTAAGATGATGCAGCAAGTGCACATATTTAATGTGAAACAAAGACTTGGAACACAGAGATGCTAACCCAAGGCACTATCAAAACAGGTAGGCTCCTGCAACGGAGCCAGTTCCCACTATATCAAATTCAGCATTCTAAAATGAAGTTTGAATAACAGATACAACAGGCAATGCCACAAGAACAATTCCTACCCTACAGGTACCAAAATAATATCAACATGCGCTCACGGCACCTGGAAGAATACGACTGGAAATTCCCTGCTGTCAGAACACTCCCAATATTTCCCCAGCATGGACCAGAGTGAAGAGTGTTTCAAACTGGGCATCTTTATCTACTGTCACCTTCCTAGAGAGCTAAGAAATCCTTAGCAATTTTAAGTTTCTTCTTACAATAAGGAGGGCCGTCCCCAAAGGACAAAAACATTTCCTACCTTCATGTCCTCCCAGGTAACTTTTAAATAGGCCTCAAAACTCCATTTGTAGAAGGTAAAAACACAAGTGCTAAACGGGAATATTTAGCACATAAAAACAGAAATGCCTGATGTTTACAGAGTGAATATTTGAACAACACTCACTTTCCACCCAGGCATGGAACAGCTATTTTTACCATCCAGGATTTCCAGTCCAGACACTACTGGGTGAAATACTTCACAAACTACTTGCACAAGTATATCCAAGTACCTGTGCAAATCCTTAAGCTCCAACTTACCACTGAACTGAGGAGCTCAAATTCTTGGTCAGGCAGAAAAGAGCGCCAGCCATCTTCAATGATTTCAAACATGGGCCGGTAGAAGAAGGGATACATGAGAGTGACAGAATCCAAGGTGGAAAGCGCCTGCGCGGGTGAGAGAAATAAACAGCTACTTAATTCAAACTGCTATTTTATTAAAAAAACAAACAAACAAAAAAAAMCCAAAAAACATACAGCAAATAGTGTTTTGCTCTAATATTGGTGATGCAAACTTAAGCCACCCAAAAGTATACAGCCATTAAGCTTGAAATACTAAGTTACCTGCAGGGTAGTTTAACATACATAAAAAACAGTAGCACAAACAAAAGCAGATGATAAACAGACAATCTAACTGCAACTGGGGATTTGTACACAGAGTATCACTTCCGCAGGCTACGCTATCTAACAGCACACCAAAGGATGAGAAAGATGCACACTGAACAGGTATAACTAACAGGACTACATGGCATTTAAGCTCTGTTGTTAGTAATCAGGTAAACTCAAGAAGTCACTCAATGTTGTTTGAGACACATGAAACTCAGACTGATTTGGTTTTGCCTCCTCATGCTCCAGCATAATGAAGCTGAGCTTCATTTTTCCAAATGCTATGGCAAGATATTTGATCAAGAAGAGTAGGTTGGTTTTGTTTTGTTTTTAAAAAAAAAAAAAAACCAACACACCTACAAGCAACAAACAATATTTTAACAATTGAAAGGAAGCATCCCACAATTCTCATTTGCCTTCCAGAATATCAATGAAAACCTTCCTAACTGGGGAAAAAAGTTGTTAAGGTTGAGGTCAGATCAAGGTCTGAGAACGTAGGTGTTACTTATCATTATGAATTCTTACCTCAATAGAGCTAGCAATGTTCAAACACTCCTCCATTCCAGGTATATCCAGCTGAATAATTCGCAGATCTTTGCATTTTATGATGATGGTACCCAATGAGCCCACAAACCTACAGCAAGACATGAAGAAAGAGTCTCTTAAGAACAGGAKCTTCTAAGGTATGATGAGGTATTATAGCTCTTCCCACAGCATATGCCTACAAGACAAAATTCCATTAGTAGTAATTTGTCTGCAATATCATCTTTCAAAAAAATAACCAAAACCACCTCTTTATTTGGTATTTGCAAGTTGTGGTCTGCTTTTTTTTTTTTTTAATTCCATCCTTGTGATATGGCAGTGAGTGGAAGTATAAGTATTATGAGATAAAGAGAAGGTTTTCCTCCCAGCTTTTCTTTAAAAGATGAAAGAAAAAAGGTGTGTTCAGGTATTTTCTGATAGTACAGGAAGCTTCAGCTGGAAGTTTCCAGTTTCATTGAAGTAATACATTGAAACTTTGAGGATTGCTAAAAACATTTAACTTTATTTTAAAAATAACATTTCAGTCTGGCTACATTACACTCCCTTGCCTTTAACAAAAAAGGTTGGTTTCTGATACCTGCAGTGCCACAGAGCTATTTGCTCTGCAGACCTCAGAGAAGTTAAGGTCTTACCACCCCTGGTTATAATGCGAGTCAACCCAGAAAAAGCTCTACRTTACAAAACAAACACAGCTCACAGACGCCCTCTCCAGTCTTCCTTACATACCTGAAAGAAGGATGATGCCTGAACAGGAACCAAGTGTTTTCTTTATGTTAACCAGCCACTAGCGTTCACAGAAATGCTGTAGATTTTAGTTCACAAAGCAGTGAACTAAGGAAAAGCAGCCGAGTCTCCTCATACACCACAGGARTGCTTGCAGCAGCCAAGGGCAATGCAAGAAGCAGAAGCAGGCAGGACCYGAAGGACCAAGTTTCAGTCCCTCGTGGCCTAACCCTCAGTCAGACCACGCGAGCACAAGGGCAGAGCTGTACACGCACCAAGAGACCTGTTGCTAAGCTTTGGGGTGCTTCACCTGTGCTACAAAAGGTGCTGGTAATTTATTTTGGAATTATTATTACAGCTGAAAGGTCATTATCTATTTCTTCTGCACAGACAAAGGTTAACACGCAGAACCAATTACAATTTGGGTAGCGCTGAAGGAAGAACTACAGGCGTTTTTACAGAAGAGTTCTGCAACTCCAGCAGAGCCCGTCTGTGCATCATTTGCCCTCGTTGCAGTGCTACTTCACATATCCCCAGCRTAGTAACACAGCGCAGCTACAACGCATCACCAGGGCTGTGTTTCCTTTCCATGTTTCTTGAAGCAAAAAGACCATAGGAGATCACTAGAGACTGTTCCACTTCTCAACAAACCCTACAGGTCATATGTAAGTTGCTTAAAAATCTACAAAAATAATTAAAAAGCAGTTTGATGACCATCTGATAATTAGGGAAAACACTGTTTTGTACAAAAGACACTCATATCATGAAAGCGGGAGAAGGGATTTTATGAACCTGGCACAATGTCACAGTTGTTGAGCACTAATGACCTGAAGTAGTGACGCACTGGACCTTTCTACAACCTTTCTTGGTTTAAGAGTCTCGTTACTCCATTCTCTCCAGCACTGAGGATATACTCTTGTCCTTTTATATGGCAAAATTTCATTGCAGTTACAGTCACACAAAGCTACTCCCAGGGAGTGAGAGGTCTACTCCAGAGACCTTCTAGAAACTAGGGCTGGCAATATTGGCTGCGAGTATCTGCAGACGTAGCTAACTCCGTTATAAATCATGAACTGAGCTAGCAACGCACTACTCCCCCACCATAACATAAGATGTTCCTTGCTCATTTGGTATTAACTTACATTGTAACTGCAACCAAGCCCATTAAATAGAAAAAAAGAAAGAAAAGCTTGTCTATAATAATTTTCAAAATGGAGCTACGGCTGGTTTAGTACAAGCAGTAAGGAGGGTGAGGCCAAACCACCCTGATGACTGAGCAGTACTAGATGGGAACAGATTTCCTGAGGTTTCTACCACTCTGTTCCTCTCCACCCTCAGGCCAAGAAGCAGCATTTCTCAGAAACGCTTAGAGAAATCACGAACACAGGAACAAAATCAGCATCCAGTACTTCACCCAATCTCACATTTTGAGGCAACCTGACATTTTTAATTGCTGCTGCTTGATTTTACCAGTCTTGCTGGCAGAAAGGAAATCTGTTCTTCCAGATTTCCTTAAAAGGAAAGGAAAACAGGGGATTGACTTTGTAATTAACAAAAAATTAAAATATTATGAGCAACTGAAAATAGGACCAAGGTGAGGAAGCAGAAGACAATGACCAGGCGAGATGGGGCTGCCACTCAACGAGGAAAGCGTGATGGGGCAGTAGTACACGTAAAGCAGACAGAAGTGATGGCAAGAAGATTAACGTCTGAAGCCCCTGCAACAACAGGGGACGGGCAAGAATAAAACAAAGTGCTGCAGCTACAACTCRGCTTCACCACGTCGTTCCCACAAGGAGAATGCTGTTAAAAGTGTTACTGATTTCCGTAAGCAGTTGGAGGAGTAAGGGGATGACAGTGTCGAGCAGTAGGAGACTGATCTGGGGCTGAGAAAGTCCGGAGTCCAGTCCTGCCATCAGTTTTGCTGGGTGACCCAAGGTAAATCACTTCATCAGTGCCTCAGCTTCCATCGCCGTCGAATGGTGGTAGAGATGCATCCTTTATAAAGCGTGTCAAGAGCTACTGATGAAATCCACTGAACAATTAACACGAAGTACTGTCGACAAAGGTGCTTAAGGATAAAAATTCCAACTCTATATGCGACAAAATAAAATAATCTTAAGATGCAACAGTCAAATATCAATATCCAAACAGAACAAGAACCAACCTGCCCGTGCCAATATTCTGCCCCATGCCCTGACTGTCCTTTCTCCTCTCCAGACCTGGATTTGAGACAGCTGAGGTGCGAGCCAGTCTTGACAACCCATGAGACACAAACAATTAGGTCTGGGTAGGCAGGGAAATTAGGAGGCATACCTTTTTTCGATAGAATCAATGTTGGAGTGCAGCAGCCACAGCTCCTCAGCATTATCTTGACGCCGTGAAGAAAAAATGAGATGATGGCCAGTCAAACACAGGGTTCCCTCCACGGCCAGGTAGAAAGGGCGGTGCAGGATAACATTGTCCGCTCGAGGGGTCTTGATCAGCTCCGCAAACTCCATGCTTGCTATAGCAAAGGGAAGGGGCCTGGGGAGGCCTTTACCACAAAAACTTGCTGGGGAATCAAGAGGCAGCCTCAGCAACACCAACCGGGACGGGATGGAGAAGCCGGGACAGCCTGGGGATGGTCTACAACCGGCGGGCAGCCCTGTGCGATGCCCCTGAAGGCAGGCAGGGGCATACCCCCGGGGGTGATCCCCTCTCCCGGCACGCAGGAGAAAGCCAGCCCGATCCCGGCGGGGGGAAGGTGGAAGGATGATGCGGGGAGAAGGCAGGGAGGAGCGGGGGTGGGGGGGATACCACAACCCCCGCCCTGAGAAGGCCGATACCCTCCCAGGGCCCCCGCTCCCAGCTGCCCGGTGCCTGACCGAGGGGGTGCCGGGGGCGGCTCGGCGGCTGACAGAGGGGAGCCGGCGCGGGGAGACCCTCAGTGCTTGACAAAGGGAGGGGCAGGGCGGGGCGGAGGGGCACCGGATGAGCCGGGGAGGGGAGCCCCGGGCGGCGGAGGCAGCGGCCGCGCCGAGCCGCCCCAGGACCCCCGGGCCCCGCCGCTCCCAGAGGCACCCGGCGGAGCGGTACCGGCCGGAAGTTCACGGGCCCGTCCCCGGATGTTGGGCCCTCACGTGACCCGCCAGGCCCAATCCCCGCCCACGCCTGCCCTTACCGGAAACGGTGTTGCTGCAAGAGGCCCGGCGCACCCCACGGCCCCACGACAACCGTTCCGCCGCCTCACGGGAAATTTAAGGGAAGTGGGTGGGGTGGGAGGAGGGGGCTGGGCCGAAAGGGGCGTGGCATTGCCGGAGGGAAGCCAATAGGGAC
>JAYKAV010000944.1:1166371-1234042 GCA_035582835.1 Phoebastria nigripes | reverse complement strand
CAGGGGGGCGGGGGGGAGCTCAGAGCCCCGGGCCGGGGGGCAGAGCCCTGGGGCGGGCAGGGAGCAGGAGGGGGTCAGAGCTAAGGTGTTTTCCTTGCTGAAGCAGGTTGGTAGGGGTTGCTGCCCAGGAAGGCAATCAGCAGCCGGGGTTTGGGTGCAGAACCTGCCTGGAATAAAACACTGGCTTTGCAGGGGTCCCTGCTGACCTCAGCCCAGCGCCGCTTCGCTCTTCCTCACAGAAAAGGCCAAAAATTCAGACCTACCACCCCACACTTGCATTTTCTGAAATACCCCTCAGACGCTCAGGCGGCTCTTCTCCAAAACCACCCGGCCACGGCAGAGGTACCGGCAGGCAGCACCGTCCCCCTCRAGCTGCCCGCTCCCCGCTCGGCAGGGACCTCCTCCACGCTGGGTCATCACCCCGTGTGTTTTGGTTCTGGGGAGCACAGCGGGTGAAGGGGGGCAGCTCCCGAGCAGCACGCCAAGGATCCAAGTTACGACTTCTCTTTCTCTCCACTGGAGCAGCTCCCTCTACGTTGCATAAGGTCCAGTCTTTAGGTCAACATCTTCCCCACACACCTCTCAGGAACCCCTTCAACCCCTTCTCCCCACCTGCTCAAATCCCCATCTCTAGCAGCATCAATGCTCGGTTACATTATGGGCCGTTATGTGTCAGTTTTGGACGTTTCCAAGCCTGCACATCCCTGTTACCCAGCCTGGGAAGGAGCTTTCGCAGCCCCCTCCGGCCCTTCAACAGCCCCCAGGCAGCTGACTCGGTGTCTTTCACCTGCTGCTTTATTATTCCCGCTCTCCGGTTCCCCAGTGCTTTGGCTGCACCTCTGTGATAATTAGGGCTCCTGATTTCCAGGCTCTGCTGCCTKCACGGAGGAGAGGGCAGAAGCAAACATGCCAATGCAACCCCCCGTTTTGGGTTATATCCATTTTTAATTCCAAACATGAGTCCCAACCTCTGCTGCAATCTGAGCTTTCCTTACGCCTGCGCTCTTCGGACAGGACAGACCCCCCCCAGTAATCATAGAATCACAGAATGGTTTGGGTGGGAAGGGACCTTTAAAGGCCATCTAGTCCAACCCCCCTGCCATGGACAGGGACATCTTCAACCAGATCAGGTTGCTCAGAGCCCYGTCCAACCTGACCTTGGATGTTTCCAGGGAGGGGGCATCGACCACCTCTCTGGGCAACCTGTGCCAGGGTTTCACCACCCTCAGCATAACAAATTTCTTCCTTCTATCTAGTCTGAATCTCCCCTCTTTTAGTTTAAAACCATTCCCCCTTGTCCTGTCGCAACAGACCCTGCTAAAAAGTTTGTAATATCATCCTGGGCATCATCCCAAAACTTTTCCCTTGTCCAAGGGGACAGCTGTGGACCATAGCTGCTCCTTTATAGCGTGGTACATCCCATGACAACGTCCTACAGCTGGTGGTGAGGATGCAGAGAATCAGGTGTGCATAAGCTCGAGTACTTTTCCCTGGGTTTTTATTGCAAAGCACATTCCTGTTAGGAAAATCAGAGAGCTCGGGCACAGCTGAAACTCAAATGTCCACACTGAATTTGTCGGCAGAGGTGCGGGCAGGGATGTGGTCTGCACCAGCCAGCGCTGACCCAGGCAATGCTCAGGGGTCGAGCAAACTCCGTTTTGGAGGCCAAGAAAGCCTTAACGGTGATGTGGCCAGACTAAGCCTGAGGTCCAGAGGAGAGGTCCTGGCATGGGGTGGTTCACTAGCAGGGGGGGGTTTCACCAAATCCAGTAAGGTAGCAAAATTCAAACCCAAATTTGAGGTGGGTAATGCTGAAATCCAGCATTTACCCTGAGAGTATTTGTGAGACTGAGAAGGGCTGTCTACAAACCCCTGCGCTTCCAAGCAAAAGCGAACTTCTAAGCAGTGATAAGAAGATGAAGGACTCTTCACGCTGACAGCAAATACCAGACATCTCCTGAAGAGGGTCTCTGCCGGCTGCGTTGGCCACGGCCGCTCCCCAGAAGGGGACACTGGACCGGGCAGGTGGATGCGGGCTCTGATGCAGAACCACAAGTCTCGCTCACCTGGAGAAACTCCTATTCCTTAGCCTCCATCTGCTTTATCTCTGAAGAAGAACAAAGCATGAAAATCAGGTCATCGGACGTTTCTAGGGCTCTCTTTGGAGGAGATGAATAGCTGTTTGATACCACCCTGCCCATGATTACTTTGGTGGTGCAAGTTCAAGGTTGTTCAGTCCCTGGATGATGGAAACAGCCTGGAACTATCTGTGCAGATGCAAACAGGCAGCTTTTGATGACAGCCTGTTCTAGGCAATTGCACGTGAGAAGGATTGCATAGGTGTTTAGACACGGTGACCTGAATTTTTATACTCACCTCTGGTGGTGAGTTCATTCTGAGTTTGTCCAGGCTGTTACTTGCATGTCTTATTAATGCTGGCAGTTTAGGTGATTTCAATACCTGAGAATGATTTGAAAGTCTAATTAACRACATTTTCTTCTCATAGATATATGCAAAGGTTCATAATAAGGAAGATTAATTCTTCCCTTACAGCGGTTTGCACTKATCCACATCATCAACCCCTCCAAAAGAGAAGCAGGGTCTCTCCTAGGTCTGGAGCTACCAGGGCATGGGACTCCCACATGTAACTTAAAATAAAACATGTCTACACTGCTGCTTTCAGTCCAGTGCTGAGATGACCTGGAAGCAGCACAGGACTAATCCTCTCTGCATTTTACCGTACAGACTGGGAAGCCTTTGGTATGAATCCTGAGCTAAACACAATCTCCCACCTTCGGGGCATGAGCAGGACTGTTAAAGCACGGCTGACCTGTGCAGTTTATCCTGGCTCAAGACGAAAAGCTGCTTCACTGTCCTTCACCATGCACAGCGGTGCTGGAGATTCCCTCTGCGATTGCATAGGGAGGGCCGGTACTTTGGGGATATCCTCAGCTTCAGGAGAGGAGCCTGGGGTCTCCATACATCTCCCTCCACCTTGCAATCAACTGATGGGTATTAACCATCCTGGACCTCCTGAGAGACACTGCCTGGGGTCTCACATGTCCACCCCCTCTGTCCCTGTGGCCCCTGCAACCCCCATCCTCACGAAGCACCACCAGATCCCATGGACCGAGGGACAGCTGCTTTCTCGGTGGGGTGGCCTCCATCTCGCTGAAGGTGCTGTGGGGAGTTATATTTATTAAGAGCATCCTCAATAGAATCATAGAATCACAGAATGGTTTGGGTTGGAAGAGACCTTTAAAGGCCATCTAGTCCAACCCCCCCCTGCCATGAGCAGGGACATCTTCAACTCGACCAGGTTGCTCAGAGCCCCATCCAACCTGACCTTGAATGTTTCCAGGGATGGGGCATACTCAGCTGAAGAGCGGCCACAAAGGAAAGCAAAGGCTTCAGCCCCGTGGGCAGCAGGGAAACAGCACTGTCACCCCAGTGAAGGAGGGAAAAGGAAAATTTGGGCAGTGGCTGCACACCCTGGGACTAACTATAAACCCAGCGCTTCCCCCACGTTAGTCCTGACAACTCTGCAATCCCCAGGCGATGCGTGGAAGTGGATCGTCTCTCTCTCAGCTCAGAGAAATAAAAAGCATTAAATATAGTCCCCAAATTGAGGGCATATCAGATATTACGCTGACAAAAAGGAGCAAGAGGTGCTTTTGAAATGCGCCTAAGAGGAGGAGTGACTGGCACTCAGATGGGTTTCACTGCCTGCCTTTTTCTGTCTTTTTGCCATGTGCTTTAGGGAAAATGAACGGCTATGTGGCAAAGCCGAAAGACTTGTACTCAAAAAAATTTGGCTCAAATCTCATCTCTTCCAGAGGAACCTCTGAATATTGCAGTGAGAGTCATCCTGCTCTTATGGACTCATTTTTCCTCCTGTACAATAAGGATCAGTAACATTTGGAGCAGGCTTCTTCCCTTCCTGTATTTCAACACTGCCTGGCACGATACATCGGTCAGGAACCGTTATGACAATCTTCTGAAGAATGGAAGATGTACGGGACATCATGAAGAGTACAACATGTCTCTTGTGCAATAAAACCCCACCGGCCTGACTACTTTTTCTGTTGGTCCCGCACAAATTCTTCTGTCCTGCGTTCCCAAACCCACAGCTGCCGCTCCCCACTCGAGGAGAAATAACCCAACTCACGGGCTGGGCTGTGCACACCAACATTTTTAATATAACCTCATGGCAAGGGGGTACAGACTTCCCTGCACGAGGGAGAGAACTTGCACAGGTATTTGTGAGGATGCCTTTGGTTCATAATAACAGATAAGGGGTGAATCAGGGCTCACCAGCTGCCATGCACCATAAGCTCTTACTTGCTCTGATAAAGTCACCTAAGAAACAGCATCCCTATCAAGCAGGAGTAGCATGCACATCTAGAAAGTGTCCAAGCAGAAGGAAATGCAGCTAAATCAGGACTCTTTGCCAAATGCCCAGACATTCCTCCTGCCAGACCCCTAAACGCCCGGCCATCTGCTTCCCTCTGCCCCATAACGTGTCTTGAAGAGGTTGGCCAAGAGGCTTGCCTGGCCTCGGCAGGAGAAGGGGCTCTTCCCATGTCTTCCTTTCCCACCTGGAGAGCAGGATCAGGAACTGTCTGGATCTCTGGCCACTCTTCCCGCATCTCCCTGAAGGACCCCAGGGCACGGGGCAGACCCCGGGGAGCGGAGGTTCCTCTCCCTGGTTGCACGTAGTTGGTCTGGATTCACCGGTGAGACCACATCTCCCAGATCAGAGGTAATTATCATAATTTTAGGCTTTTCAGCGAGCGAGCTCTCCTCCACTACGTGTGCTGCTACCAGCAGGGTTTCGCCTGTGAAATCCAAGAAGTAATTGGCTGCAGAATAGCAGAGAATCACCCTCCATATGCTGCAGTCCCATGACCATTTGCCTCTTGGATGAGCACTAGTATTTTTTAGGACTCTCTATTTGCTTGTTTTCATTCCTGAAATAGATGGTGATCTTATTATCCAAACACCCAGCCGCTTTACCCTCTGATGTTTTCCTAGGAAGGGGAGTGAAAGAGCAGCAAGCGCAAGGTAAAGGATGTTTGTGGCTGAAAATCATCTGTGATTGCAGTGACCACATCCATGGTGGTAAATCCAAGGCAGCCGTGAGGCCAGCTGGCATGGCCAAGCCATATACAGGATATTAAGGTCTCCTGGCTTCCCCAAAAGGGATCCACAGTGGGTGGCTTGCTGGGCATTAGTCCCTGTGCTAACTCTTGAGCTCTGCCTAGGAGCCAGTTTGCCCAGACCAAAAGTGTGCCAGGGGTTGTGCTAAATTTTATGTCTTAGCCTGGTCCCGGCACTGCTTCGTTTACTGGTGTGGATGTAGCCGGGGCGACTGGAAAAGAAAGAGGTGGAGAGCAAAACCCTCCCATAAAGAAGCAGATAAATTATTCTATTTATACAAAATTTGCTACAAAAGCGGGAGAGTGGGCTGAAGCTGATTTATATGTTGTTTTCCACTTAATACCCGTCAGTATGTCTGAGCACACAGCACTTCCTAAGAGCTGCCATCCACACTTCTTCACTAAACCCTATCTGAAATATATGGTTTCCCACAAACCGGGTTCCTCCTCCTGACAGCTGGGAGGAGGGAGCCTGCAGGTGTGGGAGAGCTTCCCAGTGAGCTCTGCTGAAACCACAGCAACGTCAAACTGGGGATCTGGCAACCGGRGAGTGAGTGGGCAAGTCTGAAGTGAGACTGCAGGAGGAAGGAGGCTGGCAGGATGCGATAGAGCAGACATATGTACCCGACACCGCAGACACAAAAGTGTTCCTCGGGTCTAAGTTTCCATAATAAATTATTTTTAGCAGAATATAATTTTTTTTTTTTTTTTTTTTCCTTTCTTTCAGGGAATAGCTAGTTTCTGGTGAAGCTTTCCCATTTTGTCATAAAGAATCATGGGATACTGCATAATGTCCAGAAATTTAACATTTTTTGCAAAGCTTTTCATCTTTACCATCTCAAGTTTGTTTTTTTTTTTAGTTTTCATTTGTCAACCTGGGAAATGTCTGGGCAATGAAAAGGGAACTCTGGGCTTGTTTTCTCTTCATTTTGGGAAAATCCTTTCTTGTTGTGGAATTATCCAGGCACTCACCAAGGACAAACCTACAGGTCTCTGCGCTCTCGGAGTATCTTTAGGGCTGGCCATCCGAAACACAGGGACAGCTTGATGCCAAAGTTGTATGCAATTATTCTGAGTGAGTGAGAACAATTGCTCGGGTACAAATTGTCCCCAAAATTTTCCGCAGCTCTCATTACTACCCGTGTGGGAAGGGTAGGATACCTGATATCATCTGCGTTTGGCTTTTTCAGAAATTGTTAGGGGGAAAACCCCAACCTTTTTCATAGACTCAAAAAATATTGAATTCTGAAGAAAACATCAACTTAGGCCACCGCATAGGGGTCTGATAAATATTTCATGTGTTGATGTGCCATGACCTGATTTATTAGGTGGAAGCATGGATGGTTTTGAGAGTTTAGCTCTGGACGTGATTTAACATTTGGAGGGCCCTGAGATCTCACAGTGTGGAAGGAGAAAAATAGAGAGAAAGAGAATTTGGTGGCAGAGAAGAGAAACGCCTGCGGTTATAAAGGTTTTCCATTAGACAGCAGTGTGAAAAAAGGGGCATTAATGAAACGATCTTGACCTGCACATGGTTTTAAGTGGAAAGATAATTAAACAGACATTTATACAGTGATTACAGTTTGCAGTAGAGACAGCTATAGTTTCTCTGGAGCCCACAAGAAAGCATTATGTCATTCAAGTGAACAGGGCTCTTCTTCTACCCGTTTCTGAAAGGGCAAATGAGGATAATGTGAGGTGATAAAACAAATTGTTTATGAACTGATTTTTTATTAGTACTATTTAAAAGCTGTGGTGCTTTGAAAACATAGTTCTGGGTGCTTTTCCATAGGATATGGGTCGGGTTCTCTGTGTCCTAGGAGGTGCATACATTGGGGTAATTCTTCATGACTTCAAAGCTGGGTTCTTGGGGTCTGACCAAATTTAGGAAATTACCAGATCATTCCTGAGAAAGCTGCATTGTGAATTGCCTCTTGAAGAGTATAAATTAATATATCTTCAAAACCAAACCCTCCTGGACTTGATGGAGACTTGATGAGGGCTTCTGCTTAAAAACACCAAAGGGTTTTATGCAGGAAGATCAGAACTGGTGAAACCTGGCAAGTTGCCCCATAAGAAATTGCAGCCTGTTTAACTGTTAGTTCATCCCTACGAAGTGAACAGGCTTGTCACGGTTATGTTAAGGGACTTAAGAATTCATTTCTTCCCTCCCTCTGTGTATCTAAACGCTGTGGTTATGCCACAAATACATCTGATATAGCTGTGGTCCTTCATCACAGCCCTGATGGACAGGGAGGAAAGTCTCCAACTGAAGTATTTTCTGAAGACTGCGTTTCACAGGGGGTTAAAAAGGCAACACCAGTAGGACCTGAGGAACCATTTAATCAKCTCCAGGATGCCCTTTTGATGCTCAAACCCACCAGCATGGAAGTCTGACTCAAAGGCTTAGAAAATTTTGCTTGAGTAGGCAGGGGGACTTGAGGAGCTACAGGTTTCGTAGACGCAGTATGAGCCTCCCCAAAGAGAGGGGACAGAGACAGCAAAGCCAGCTCATGTCTAATTCAGAAAGAGYGGTGAACAACCTGTTTTGGAAAACAGGAGAGGAGCAGCAGCAGCAGCCGACCACCTTCTTCCTCTATGGACCCTTCTTGGCCACCAAGTCAGCCTGAGGCAACATCTCTATGCATCAGCCATACTTCCCACAGCTGCATTTTCCTACAGATATCCGTAGATTTGTGCACATTGGGTTACAGTCGGCACCTCTGCACATTTCACTGTATGTCTACCGGTCCCATGAACCTCACAACCAGGGAAAATGCTTTTAAATGTCAGGAGCTGGAACTGCACACCAGTGTTGTCAGTTCAGCAGTGACTGCTTAGGTTGTGCTGAGCATTTAAGATCAGATACGAATAGGCTGAGTTAGGGTTTGCTAGGCTGAGTGTCTAGAGTAGCTTGAGGCTATGTCAGAAGCATTGGTTGTCAGGGAAAAAAGGGTGCTCAGCGTGGGAGTAAATGTTCTCTCTGTTGGATGTTCAGAAGTGAAAATCTTTTCCTTCAGAATCCAATTAATGGTTCCAGTTAATAAAGAACAAATAGCCAGAGTACCCATGCTTATATGTGACAAAGAGATTAGAGATAGGGTAGCCCAGTAGGGTCAGGCATGCTCCTACAAGCTGAAATGCCTTTTGATCCACTCCCTGTTGTAGGGAGTGGGATAAATTTAGAGCAATGACTTGTCATTTCAGAAATCAAAAAGGACACAGAGAAAGTGAGCACTGGAAAAAAGTCAAGCTGTGCTATAACTCGCCAACAGTGCTGAAGCAGAGTGAAAGTCTCTTTTGCCGTAAGATCAGAGACAAAGCGGAGCTGCTGTTGTAGTACGATGGCTTTGCGGAGAGCATCGGCACAGCCGACGGACGAGTATTTTGCTGTGGTGTTCAGGAAGAAGTAGGGTCAGAAAAATCGAAAATAACTGGGAATGGCCTCAGCGGAAGCCAGTCTCACAGAAGGGGAGAGCCTTATTCAATACCATCCTTCCCCAAATTCAGAAAAGTGGCACATAAAACCGGGGTGAAATAACAAGAACTTCTCAGGAGTCTTTTCAGTCTGTGACTCCACTGTAAAATTTGAGAACAGCAAACACAGTATTACAGTTCAGAGCGAGAAGAGAAAAAAAGTCATCCAGGTGAGTATGATCTGATCTCAGTGTTATGCAAGGCTTTGAGAACAAACAGGTGAGCAAGAATACAAAAGAAAATACATCATGAGTTCTCTGCTGAATAGATTTCGACAGACCGACCTGATGAAATAGGGTTTCTTAGTAAAGAGAAGGCATCCGATCTCATCAAATGCACTTTAGTGAAGAGCATTAGTAAAATCTTCACGAAAAACTACTTTAGATGAAGTGGAGGGGATTAATGAAGGCACTGTAAATTGGCTGAAGAATAACCTTGAAAGGGAAAGTGTCAGGCAGGAGGGAGGTTACTGAGAAATTTTCTCAAGGGTCATTCTTAGAACAAAAATTCAAGTGTGAAACGGTAACGTAGTGGACCCAAAGCTAGCATGTGCCATTGATACAGGAAAAGATTAAGGTAACACACTGAAAGAACTGGGTCGTCATAAGGACTGGAGTTACAGAAATGAGATTCACAGTGTAAAAAATCATGAGATTCATAGTGTAAAGTTGTTCATGGTGTGAAATTGTTGCTCATGTGCCAGAAGACTAAAACCAAGAGTCTGCTCTTGCAAATACCTTGTCACAGGTAAAAAGAAGAGCTGTATTAGTCTGATCACAGCAGGGCTCTGGGCCAATAATTTGATGTAGCTGTGGAGAAGGCAAGTGCAACAGAGGCATCAAATTCTGGATAGAAAGAGAGCAGAACTCATGCCTTTACTGATACCTTTCTTGTATTGAGGAGCCCAAAACTGGACACAGGACTCCAGATGCAGTCCCATAAGTGCCAAGTAGAGGGAAATAATCACTTCCCTTGACCTGCTGTCCATGCTTTTGCTGATACAGTCCAGTACACAGTTGGCCTTCACTGCTGCAAGGATACCCTGCTGACTCACATTGAACTGAATGTTTGTGGTTGGTGATGCTGCTGGAAAGAACATGTTTTGGAAAAAGGATGTGGATTTATATAGTGAAATGGAGGAAATGTCACCTTGAGGGAAGATAAAGAGCTGAAGCAGTGTGGCTTATCAAAGCTTTGTGCTGGGGAGTGATTCAGTTCAGGGTACAAGTATCTTCACAGGSAGAACATACCAAAAAATAAATACAGCTGTTTAACTGAACAGGGGAAGGCATAACCTCCTGGTGCTTCTTCTTATTTAAACAGACTAAACTTAGAAAGAAAGCTTAGTTCTTAAGAGTGAGAGTAATTAATAATAGAAGTGGTGATGTCTTCATTTCCTGGAGATCTTCAACTCATGACTGGATACTCTTTGCCAGAGAAGATTTTCAGCAAGAGTGCAACTCCATGGCTTGTGAAGTCCAGAAGATCTGATTATATTTACTCCTCCTTCTTTCTTTAATACTTAGAGATGTTGTGATCTTGAGCTACCCTAGGGTGTGCCCATATTCTAATTTAAACAGTGCTGTACTCCTAAATGGTTGGCACAGTCCCAGGAGCTGATGTGTCCCAGGACAACTAGCCTCAGTTTCACCAAATCCCAAGGGCAAGTTTAGGAGTTACCATGGACCAAGGACCATGCCCAATAGGCATTTTGGATAAAACCACACTGTTTTGGAAGCTGATAGAGTTTAATATCATGGTGATGGCCAAACCAGGCCAGCTGGTCTATGGACCAGGAGACGGGCCCTGATACTGTTTAGTTCRTAGCAAATGAAAATATTTGAGCAGCTCAGCAGAAAAGCAGACGGCAAGATGAACCAAGGCAGCAAACATCCTTGCCTCCACAGCTGAGCTAAGTTATCCTTTTGACATCTCCTTGCTGCACAGCATAAGGTTCAGCTGACTTAGAGATGCCAAGGACTTGGCTTCAAATTTTCAACAGCAAAGAGCCAGGGGAGAGGAGTCAAGAGATCCCATTTCCCTTCGCTGTCTCACTATCTGAGCCATTCACCCCCTTGTTTTTCCCTCTTCTGGATTAAATGAACGAAGAACAGTGGAAAAGGGAGGTCCTCTGGGCACCACGAGCCACAGAAACAAATCACATCTTGTTGGAAGAACTAGGTGAGGACTTTTATCTGCTTGTATGAAAATTCACAAGGGAAGGGTTTCACAAATAGCTCGTAGGTATCCGATACCTTTGAAAGGCGATAGGATAYGATGGGATGGGATGGGATAGGACAGGACAGTTTTCTTACTGCCCTCCTTCCCCCTTGAAAATGTGCCCAACATAATTTAATACAGTTGTAAAACAAGGGGTCTAGCTTAAAACCTGCAAAGACCATCATTATTTAATTTGCTGGATAATTTATCTCTAGTTTTAAAGAGCTGTCAAGGTACCCACTTTCTACAACTGCGTCCATTGCATCTGCCTTTCCTAGAGCACCTCATTAGCAGTATCATATGAGTCTAATTAATCTGGCAATTACCATTGCTGCACAGTAGAAATCCTCCATACCTAATACTCCGAAGTAGGCTAGACCAAGTCTATGTTCACTCCTAAGCATTTTGGGAAAGATTTGCAAAAACTGGTAATTGCAAGGTAACGAACAAGGGAAAATAAGCCCAGATTTATATCATGATGATGGACTATACATTTCTTATTACGACTCTTGAAAATATTTAATTTTCTGGTGCAGAAGCAGCCTGTGTAAACAATACAAGGATCACAGAGGTCACTATGCTTAAAAAAGCTGGAAAGAAATAAGCCCCATGAAAACGTCTGTGCAAGGCAACAGACCTGTCTGGGGACAAATGGTTCCAGAATTTCTGGGAAAAAAAATTAATTACATCAAGGCCAGATCATATCCAATTCAAAAATATAGTGAAAAACATGTTTTGTGAGGAAACATGAAAGATCCTTCCCCTCCTCTGCTGGCTTTTCTCCGGCTCTGCTGTTTCTCCTGTGGTGCAGAGTGCTTCAGCATCTCCCAGCAGTGGTTTCTTTTGTGTATCTGTAGACTTATCCAGACTCATCCTTTCTGGTCCTTGTGCCTTAACTCAAAGGAGGAAATTATAGCTGTTGGGTTTGCACCCATAAAAGATGAATCCACACAAACACTGCAGCTCTGCATGCTGAGCCAACATTAGCAATGAGTGGTGGTGTTTGTTTGAATTCAAATGTGAATAGCTTGAATGAGGGATTCCCTGTTGAACATTTATAGGAACATACACACTCAATATCTGTAAAATAAAATCTGCCTCTGAAAAAAACCCAGTTGCTTGTCAAGAAAAAAAGAAGCTGCTTGGTATAAGAGTAATGATTTCTTTTCCTTCAAAATTCCGGTAAATGGAATTATTCATTTTAAAAGGTTGTGAATGGTCAATTGCAGACATGAGCAGAGTTATTTCCCTGTAGCGGTCATGGGAAACAAGAAGAAGATAGAGTGAAGAGCAAAGGGAAGAAGCAAAGAAGGAAGGAGGGGGCTAGGAGGGTATGAACATGTAGTGGCAAATAGTTGGGGGGAGGCATAAAAAAGAGAGAAGGAATGGAGAAATCTGGAAAGGGKGTAGATGAGTGACAGATGAGAGACTGGGAAGAGTCTTTCTCCAGTTTACTCTTCAGCAATCTGAACATACAAAATTTATGGCCATTGGAGACTGTATACAAAATTGTCCCACTGCAGGTTGCCCAGAGAAGAAGACTCTGAAGGTGGTAATTCCTAATTTTGACCTTCCAGCTCTCTCTGTCCTCTCTAGTTTCCTAGCTGCTGTGTTACCTGGGTGGGCATGGAGAAAAAAAAAGAGAAAAGCAAAACAGTGTAGAAAATGCTCATGCCTGGAGGCCAGGGGAGATCTTGGTGTGCTGGGAGCAAAGAACAATACTCATCAAAAACAAAGATAGAGACATTGGTGCTTAGAGATGGATTCCTGCCACAAGCGGTGCGGCAGGAGGAGAAACTTGAGCAAACCCATCTCCAAAGAGGCGTTGTTTGCTTGCCGGCGTGTGCAATGTCACCCCGACCCGCTGGTCCCACTCACAAAGGCACCTGCCAGCCAGGTCCATGCTCCAGTGGGCTTCTCCTCACCGCTTGCCGGCCGCTTTCACCAACCCGGACACACTGGGACAATTCCCCCTCCTCCAGATCCGGCTGCCAGGACTCCGCCRCCAGCACGCGCGGAGCCGCCGGGCACAGCTCCGCTCGACCCAGYGCCAGCCGGGGCTGCCGACAGCAGGGCTGCTCCCCAGAGGTGCAGGAATTAAGTCTGGGTGCCGTTCTGATAAGGTCTGTACACTGTCTGCAAGGCACAGACACAATGGACGATACCGGGGCATCAAATCCATCATGGGGAATAGTTTACAGGGTGCATTCATCCCCGACCGATGCCTTGGCAGTGAGGTTCCTCAAGGGTCTCTCCCAAACGTGGTGCTCTACAATATTTTCATCACATTCATTTGGCTGGGTATTTTGTCTCAATTTTAGGGTTTTTTTTCAGTATTGATCATGGCCTAAAGGAAATGAAGGAAAAATGGTTTATGAACAGGAGTTAATAAATTTCCAGTTACTATGGTGATGGTAGAAGGACATCTCAGAAGGCTGTTCTGAGTCCTGAACTATCCAGGGTCTTCATTAACAAATTGCATAATGGAATAAAGATTGTGCTTACTGAATTTGTAAATAGCAGGCTGAAAGGGACTGCAGCGTGAAGACTCCCTTTTTACAAGGAGGCACATGGAAAAGACGAGGGGTAATGGGTACAAGTTACTCCTGGGGAGATTCCGATTGGACACAAGGGGAAAATTTTTCACAATGAGAACAATCAGCCTTTGGAATAATCTCCCCAGGGAAGTGGTGGATTCCCCAACATTGGACACTTTTAAGATTCAGTTGGATGGGGTGCTGGGCCATCTTGTCTAGACCGTGCTTTTGCTAAGAAAGGTTGGACCAGATGATCCTTGAGGTCCCTTCCAACCTGGTATTCTATGATTCTATGATTCTATGTTGGAGGACACTGGAGATTGACTTTTTTTTGCAAAAAAAAAAGGAACAATTGGTGGAAAAGGTGGAATGGGCAATATCTGGCAATGCAGTGATTCTGCAGAAGAGGTGTGAGGTTGCAGTGGGCAACGAGGTGCACGTAATGGTACAATGTTGTCCTGTTATGGAAAAGGCAGAAATCATTCTTTCTAAAAAACAACAGAGTTATCACTTGTCAGGCACTTAAATTAATCCATTTATTACTCCAAACTACTAGACTTTAAGGTACTGTGCTGTTTACTGCTTAGGGCACCATACTTCAAGATGAGGTGGAATAGAGAGAGAGCCTAGAGCTGAGAGGGTTAAGAGACCAAGAAAATACTATCTATAAGGAAAATGTGGAAGAACTGGGATCATGATGATGGGAAAAAAAATATGTGGGAGCCATGATAGCCCACAGATCTGGAATAAAGAGTACATAGGAAGGGAATAATATGTTCCCATGACTAGGGTGGTCCAGATGAGAAACAGTGGGCTGAAACTGTGGCGATGACAGTTCAGTGTTATATATAGGATAGCATTTCTAGTGAGATGGAGAACCCGTGTCCTGAGGGAGGGGAAATGATGTGGAGGAGGCCAGTTATTGGTGGTATTCCCAAGGAGGCTTGACACCGTTCTAAGAGGGATGATTTAGGGTTGTAAGATCTGCCTGTGGGATGTGGAGCAGTGGCTCTGAGGACATCTATGGTTCCATGCATTTTCAGTAACAACACCCAGGAAATCATCATGGTTGCATCTTTGTCGGTAAACTGAACAGTGCCAGGGCCCACTCTGTGGTCCTGAGGCCAGTGGGCATACCCTGCCCACACCCACAATATTAAACTCTCTTCCACTCAGAGCAGGATGACCACATCCTAGTCATGTTGGAAATCATACCTGTCCCATGCAGACCCATGAAGTGTGGTGAGAAATGTGTTTGGGAAAGCCAGACACAGAAGAGCAAACCAGACAATAGCAGGGATCCATTTAGCCAAGTGTCTTCAGTCTGCCAGTGGCAAATAGAGTGGAAGAGCATGGCAAACATAGTAGCACATGTTTGGAAACCCCTCCGATTCCAGCAGTCTGAGGTTTGGGGATTGCTGAATTGGATGTAAATCCATATCATTGTGCTGAATGACCCTCAATGGATTTTATGAATTTAACAGAATTATAGAATAATCCAGGGTGGAAGGGAGCTCTGGAGGTCATCTGGTCCAGCCAGCTGCTCAGAGCAGAGCAAACTTCAAAGTTAGATCAACTTGCTTTCTGAACACATTTACAGTTTCTTCCTCCACAATATCCATGTCAATGAGTTGCACCATCCCATTGTGTGCAGTGTGAAAGAAGACTTTCTTTGTTCAGTGCATCATACTTTTGTATGCCATCTCCTACTTCCCTGGTTATGAGAAATAGAAAACCATAATTCTCTCTTTGTTAAGACACTTGCAGTTTTTACACTGCTGTCRCATATCCCCACCTACTTGTCTCCTCCTGGAGTGGAAGAGTGCCAGTATAATTACTATCTCACTGTCTGAAAATAAGTCTCCAGCTTTCCTCACTACCATCCTTTGTACCTCTTCTTGTCTTACTCTAGGTTTGCAGAGACAGGGACACCAGCAGTGTGCACAGTATGGAGCATGAAGTACCCTCGAAACTGTTACAGTCACACACTGATTTTTGCCATTGCCCATTCTGGTAAATCCTAACACTCRGTTTTCCTTTCTGACTGCCTCCGGACACTGAGGTGACTTTTCTCCTGAAGTGCTTTTTGGGAGCACCTCTTTCCTGGAAGGTGAAAGTAAGTTTTACCATCACTGAGTCTYATTTGCCATCTGCTTATGCTGCCACTCAGTGCTGAGATCCTTCTGCCTTGCAGACTCCTTGAAGTCAGCTTTTGTTTCACTGCTCTGAATAACCTCCTGTCATCATTAGAGCTCCTCTGGCAGCAGGGATCAGGCTATCTCCATCCCAGAAATTAAGCACACTTGAGACCCCAGAGCTGTCTGGAGGGTTTGTGAGGAAGAGATGGTGATCAAAGTGTCTGCAAGTGGTTGGTTCATCCAGGCTCCTGGGAAAAGACTCTCAGCCCCAGTGTTCCTGCCCATCAGTAGGGTGAGAGGGGACAACAGAACAGGCTACATTGAACATGGTGTTTGCTAAATTTATCAGAGGGATTTTGCAGTCATGGTTCCCAAGACGGTGATACATGGACATTGGGTCCTTCCCAAACCCAGGCTGCTAACACCAGGGCCCCTCTCAGCTTGTCTAGCCCCATACGGTGACAGGTCTAGACAATGGAGGGAGAGTTATCGGTGCATCATGGCCACAGCTCAGCCCTCTTTCATGCAGTTGCATCACTGCCAAAGGTTGAGAAAGGCCTGAAGCCCTTTGATATTGATCTTGTTTCCTATCAGGTCCCTCTGCCCCAGCAGATCTCTTCTATCTACTCACAGTTCACTCCTGTCACACTCAATGGTTTTCATTTGAATTGGGTATTGATACCAGATCAGGGGAGAGCAGAGTTTTGCCAACATACCCAGGTGCAGGGTGGAGGGGCCGGTGGTTGCGCTGTGCAGTGAACTGTGAGAGGTCCCGTGAGCAACAGGACCTCCCCCAGAGCCCTCCTCTCTGCTCAGAAACGCACTATAAATACGAGGATCCCCAGCCTTGCCACTCAGCAGCATCCAGCTCAGGCTCTCTCCAACCCTCCTCTCTCCAGCCTTGCTGAGATCCCAGCTCAACTCCAGCCATGAGGTTCCTCTACCTTGTCTTTGCTGTCTTCCTACTGGTCTCCTTGGCTGTCCCAGGTAAGAGGGTGAATTGCTTTGGGAGGTGAGCTGGACAACGATGGGAGAACCAGAGTGATGGGGGTCAGAGTGGGCCATGCTTGATAGGCAGCTTGAACAAATGTGATCTCTATTGGCTTTAAAGGCTGTGATTTTGTTGTCCCCATAAAGGTGTCAAGTCCTTTGGGTATGCAGATGCTGGTCTCCTGCAAATGCGCAGGTGACTTGGTTACCCCGGGTTGTCTTAAATGCGGCTCTATGTTTGTGTGCAGACAAATGAGTCTTTAAAGAAAAACTCGCTTTAAAGTACTGTAAGATGCACATTTAGGGTGTTTTAGACATTTTTGACACCTTCTAGGTCAAGGTGAGCTGGGCCCTGGTGTAATTATTTTAGCCGTGGAGTACCAAGTGAGTGCTGGATGTCTTTTTCAGAGACACCAGCCTCCTGGATGTTTCCTGCTCAGATGACGCCACCTTTTGTGTCAAACCAGTTCTGAGTATATCTTCAGGGTCCAGTTCCCTTGCATTTTGAACGTGCAGTGCTGACAGATATCCCTTCAGTTCTGATACTTGCCTCCCTCTTCAATGAATGAAAGGGAGATTCTGGGCTCAAAAGGGGTCCCAGTCCAATCTCCATTCACTCTGGACATCATTCCCCAGTTATTGTACGCCAACAGTCTCCCACCCTGGTGCCTAGTTTTTTGCACTTGAATCTCTTTTAACACATGCAGGTCAGATTTCTGGTTACCACAGGAACTGCCACCTGTGAAACCCTCCGTATTTTTTGGAACACCAACTCAAATTTTTGGAACTACTTTGGTGTTGCTTTTTCTGTTTTGCTCTGAGGGAACACTGATCCTGTCTTGTAAAGAGAGGTGCAAGATGTCTCTGCAGTCTTGCACAGATGAGCATCTTTATGAACTTTGCTTTTGGGGTGTCTCTCAATGCGGGCAAGGAATGTGCTCTCCTTGGGAGCATCTCTTTCCCAAACTGCGCCTGTGTCGTCAACTGGCCCTGTAGTCACCAGCTGGGGGGAGAGGGATGCACAAGGAGTTTCTCAGGCTTGTGCTCTTCACGGTCACTTGCCACTTTGGGGGTGGGCTTGGGCAGCAGCGTGGACGTGTGGGAGGATGGAGCAGGACCTCCCTACGAGCAGCGTCTCATCCTTCCGACCACTGCCACGCTTACGCCTGGAGGTGATGGGAGGGCATGGCAGTGGGGCAGAGAGGCACCTATCCTGACCCAAGCACTCTCCCTCTGTCTCCTCCCTTGCAGGCTACGGGCAGATAAGGAAGCACTGCCCCAAGGTGGGGTACTGCTCCAGCAAGTGCACCAAGGCGGATGTGTGGTCCTTCTCCTCCGATTGCAAGTACTACTGCTGCATCCCGCCCGGCTGGAAGGGGAAATAGGAGCCGAAGAGGAAGCTTCTGGGGAAGAGGAGGCACCACGGTGGCTTTGGGAGCAGCTTCTCAACTGTCTCACGCAATTGTCATCCCCTCCTCTCAATAATTAAAAAGAGAAAAAAAGGAGATGTAACTCTGGTGTGTGCGGTGTGGTTACTTGTGTCCCCATGATCCCATGTAGAGCATTTGGACAGGTTCTCCAAGCCCAGCCCAAAAGACCCATTAGCAGCACATCTCATTGTTCTTTTTGCACAAAATTTGTTACAAAAGTGCTAAATATATGGAGTTTTCCTCTCTGTTTCCCACTGAATTCAGCCAATGGTGGATGAAAAAGGTCTGGTTGGAATAACACCCTCCTGGGTGTCCCTTTCCCCACTGAGCCTCATAGCAAAACCCATGGGTCTCATGGGTGGGAGGGAGCCTGGTTCACAACTAGGGCTCAAAAAATTGGTATCCATCTGAGATCCTGGCAAGATTGTTGTTACCATGACTGATTAATGAGCAGGAATGGATGGGTGCAGTATTTCACACTCCCTTCAGCATCTCCCAGAGACCTTCTCTAGAAGGATCTTTGGGAGAGCATCGTTCCTGCCCTCTAGTTCCCAAAGGCTTCTCTGCCGAGACCTCCTACAAGAGCATCATAGAATCATAGAATCATAGAATCATTCAGGTTGGAAAAGACCTCTAAGATCATCGAGTCCAACCGTCAACCCAACACCACCATGCCCACTAAACCATGTCCCTAAGCACCTCATCTACACATCTTTTAAATACTTCCAGGGATGGTGACTCAACCACTTCCCTGGGCAGCCTGTTCGGATGTTTAACCACTCTTTCAGTAAAGAATTGTAAGGGAATACAATGAAACGAAGCAGGGATTGGTGAAAGTGAAAAATGTAGGTAGAGGGACCTAAAAGGGAGCACTGAGAGACTACCCAGTAATGACCAGCAGTTGGTGAAGATGTTCGAAGAGCTACCTGCAAGCACGATAAACCCACACTGGCCCGTGGCAAGCTTCCACCTCCTTCTCTTCCAGTAAATACATAGCCAGCTTGAATAAACCCTTTCTGATGACCTCTGTGGACTTTGGATGAGGAATGGATAAATGGAAAGGTGAAGAGAAACACATAACCAAAATCTCTGCAGCAGATTTCAGACTAGAAAAGGGGCTGCAAACTGCCTGTTTTGTTTTCCCACTCGGTCGTTCCTAGAAGAGGAACAATTTGGGGAACCTAACACATCTCTGACAGCATTAGCTCTGGCCTCCCAGTGAACTTTGGTGTTGTCAAAATACCTTCTCACCAACTCTGGAGAAACTGTAGTTCTCTGTGTTGTAAAATTAGGCCACTGTTAATAATCTCTTTTAGGATGTTCTCAATGCCACTGATGCAGGACTTGATTTGGTGTATGTGAGCCCAAGTATTTTGCAAATCTTGAATCACCCATGTGTCTTGGTACCCTGAAGGCATTGCGGAAATTCTCACTATTTCAGCAGAGGATCCTTCCTCAGTCATCATCTGTATTTCCCTTCTGATACATTTTCTTTGACTAGTGAATTTAGTAAGAAAAGAAAAAAAAATGAGGGGCCTTAAGGCTTGGGGTTCACAGGGGTCCAGACAAATCTGGAAAAGAAACCCTATTTTTTAGTGACAACACAGAGATGACACCCTCATCTTTATAGACTACAATAGAGCATGTGCAGGAGTGGAATAATGAAGTGATCACGAATTGCTGTTGTTTTTCACCTAAAACCACGTCACTTTAATGCAGTCATGTATTCACCCTTCTCATGTGAAGCTTTTATGGTGTTCCACATCTTCAAAGGACAGGTATTTTGAGAAAAACTTTGTCTTTCGTGTCTGGCAGCTAGAGTAACTTGAGAAATTATGGTAAGTACCAATTAAGACAGCATCATAAATTGCAGCTCCAAAAGAAAGGGTGTTTTTCTGAGCCCTGCTTCTGGAAGCTGCAGGGTGATAATAGATTGGATCCTGGTTGTAAGATTTCCCCCCCCCCCCCCCATTGCTTTCCTCTATATCTTATTTTCAGTGAAATATAATGACTTCTGCAGAAACATTTTAAAGGAAACAAGCTGCACAGAGCAGCAAAAAAMCACTTTCCACACAAATCTGGAGTTACCATATTGTCTGGTGCTATACATTTTAAAGATCTGTCTTTTCTTGTAGTGACAGTCAGTACACCTGCCCTGGAAGAAAGAGGAATGCCAGGCATAATGAAAACGTCTGGTCCAATGATTCGTGTTAATATGCCCATCTGCTTCTCTGTCACTCGTACCTACGTATAATCGCAGACAGCAATCAGGGCAGAGTCTGCACCGGCTTTTTTTGCATCAGGACGTGGACCTTTCTGGTTGAGTGCAGTTTGTATAAATAGCAAAGCAATGACCCATCAGGGCTTTTTCTAGTTGATGCTTCCCTGATAAGAGGGAGGCTGAAGGCTCACCAGATCTCAGATTTCACTCTCCAAATGGCACATACGAGTCTTGGTGCCTCCAACTCTTCCTTCTTCTTGCACGGGGATATTAGCTGTCATTAAAAGGAGGTAAACACTTTCTCCCTGAAATGGGAAAATCAAAAAGCAAATAAAGGGTCCCAAAATTTCTGGCTAAACTTCCCAAGATTTATCAAGCAATACAGTGTAATGATGCTGTTCCCTCTTCTCTCTTCCTCTCCTAATTACTTGCATTCCTGGTCGCTACTAGGCAATGAAATAACCAACACAGAGCCATTCATTCGACATACAAAATTAGTTTGATTTTTCCTATGTGCATCACTCTACATCGATCTGCACTGAATTTCATCAGCCAGTTTACGAGCCAGCCACTCAAACCAGCGAKGTCCTTCCGCAGCCATCACCTTTATTACCCTGAACAATGCARCGCCAGTAACAAATTTTGCCATTGTTCCATTCAACCCCTTTTCCAGGTCTTTTATGCTCAAATTTACCACTGTAGCCCCAACYGTGGCCCCCCCCAGTGCTCCCCATGACCTCCCTCTCCTGCAGCTCTGCCCCATAGCGCTGGTCCCTGCCTCCTGCATCCCAATCTCTCTAGTCCTCATGTCTGCGGCCTCCTTCAGGGAGCTCTAGCAGGTTTTTAGGACAGGATTTTCCTCTGTTTTTTCCCATGTTATTATATTTATAACTAGTACAATCCTGGCTTACAATCCTGTAGAACCTTTTAATTTTTTTTTTTTTCTCATAACATTAACATCTCCCCATCTTCGCACAGTAAATCTTTGTTAAGCAACAGATCACACGCTGCAGTCAGGAGGGCAGCTATTTCATCCTTGAATTCCCTTAGGAATTTTGGGGGGAAAAAGATCTGGGTGCTGGTGATTTGTTGCTGCATATTTCCTCTCTTTCACCTCCTTTACATTTAAGACAAGTCCTTTGATGAGTTCCCACAAAGGAGAGTTCAGAATGAAGACCTCCCTCCTTTCTTGCATGGTGAATGCAGCTGCAAATATTTCATTTAGCTTCCATGGAGTGGCCTTTGCTTTACTGCTCTGACCATCTCCTGCCCTACACGCTCTTCATCAGGCTTCCTGTTCCCGATGTGTTTGGAAAAAAAGACTTATTTTAAGAGGTTTCTTTGCCTTTTGCAAGTTCTTCCTGCAATTCTCTGCTGAGTTGCCTTATTGTGTTTTACACTTTGTCAGGCACAGTTTATTATCCTTTCAATTTTCCGTGTTTGGACACAATTTCAGCTTCTTCTTTCTAACAAACTCCCTCATCCCACTGTTCTGCTACGACCTTTTCCTTTTGCTCTTTCTCAGGGCTTTTTTTAATAGGTGTCATACATTTTCTCTGAGTCTCCAATATAGTGGCCTTAAATAGCTCCCACGGTGCTTGCAAAGAATCTATTTGCAAGGATTTAACTCTTTTAGCTGTCCCTTTTGTCTTCTTTTTAACAATTTCCCCATCTTAATGTAGCTCCCTTATTGAAATTAAGCACAAAAGTAGTGGCCTTTTCATCCCTTGTTGCTCCTGCAAAGATGTGGAGTGTAAGTACTGTATGATCTGTGCTGCAGAGTAGCTCTCCCAGGGTAAAACGTTGAACCAAGCCCAGTACGTTAGTCAGAACCACGTGCTGTTTCTCTGTTATTTAGCCTACCAAAGGCAGTGCTGAGAAATCACTTGTCATGCCTTTGTCTCCTACTGCTAGGTCAGTGAGCCTGTAGCTAGTGTTTTCTCCCTGTAAACATATGAAAACCCAATAATCCAGTACTGGCTTCGTAAGGTATAAATAGTCATAGAATCATAGAATCATAGAATGGTTTGGGTTTGAAGGGACCTTAAGGGTCATCTAGTTCCAACCCCCCTGCCATGGGCAGGGACACCTTCCACTAGACCAGGTTGCTCAAAGCCCCATCCAACCTGGCCTTGRAYRYTTCCAGSGATGGGGCATCCACAACTTCTCTGGGCAACCTGTTCCAGTGCCTCACCACCCTCACAGTAAAGAATTTCTTCCTCATATCTAATCTAAATCTCCCCTCTTTCAGTTTAGAGCCATTACCCCTTGTCCTATCACTACAGGCCCTTGTAAAAAGTCCCTCTCCAGCTTTCCTGTAGGCACCCTTCAGGTACTGGAAGGCCTCTATAAGGTCTCCCCGGAGCCTTCTCCTCTCCAGGCTGAACAACCCCAACTTGCTCAGCCTGTCCTCATAGGAGAGGCRTTCCATTCCCCTGATCATTTTCGTGGCCCTCCTCTGGACCCGCACCAACAGGTCCGTGTCTTTCTTATGCTGCCAGGCACAGAGGTGAGACTGACTGGCCTGTAGTTCCCCAGGTCTTCCTTTTCCCCCTTTTTAAAAATGGGGGTTATGTTTCCCCTTTTCTAGTCAGTGGGAACTTCCCCGGACTGTCATGACTTCTCAAATATGATGGATAGTGGCTTAGCAATTTCATCTGCCAGTTCCCTCAGGACTTGCAGATGTATCTCATTAGGTCCCATGGACTTGTGCACCTTCAGGCTCCTTAGATGGTCTCAAACCTGATCTTCTCCTACASTGGGYKGCTCTTCATTCTCCCAGTCCCTGCCTTTGCCTTCTGTGGCTTGGGCGGTGAGGCTTGAGCGCTTGTTGGTGAAGACTGAGGCAAAAAAGTCATTGAGTACCTCCGCCTTCTCCATATCCCAGGTAACCAGGCCTCCCGTTTCGTTCCGGAGAGGGCCCACATTTTCCCTTGTCTTCCTTTTATCTCCAACGTACCTATAGAAGCTTTTTGTGTTGCCCTTGACATCCCTGGCCAGATTTAGTTCTATCAGGGCTTTAGCTTTCCTAACCTGATCCCTGGCTGCTCGGACAATTTCTCTGTATTCCTCCCAGGCTACCTGTCCTTGCTTCCACCCTCTGTAGGCTTCCTTTTTGTGTTTGAGCTTGTCCAGGAGCTCCTTGTTCAGCCATGCAGGCCTCCTGGCGTTTTTGCCCAATTTCCCCTTTGTTGGGATGCATCGCTCCTGACCTTGGAGGAGGTGATCCTTGAATATTAACCAGCTTTCTTGGGCCCCTCTTCCCTCCAGGGCTGTATCGCGTGACTCTACCAAGCAGATCCCTGAAGAGGCCAAAGCCTGCTCTCCTGAAGTCCAGGMTAGTGAGCTTGCTGTGTGCCCTCCTCGGTGCCCTAAAGATCTTGAACTCCACCACTTCATGGTCACTGCAGCCAAGGCTGCCCTTGAGCTTCACATTCTCCACCAGCCCGTCCTTGTTGGTGAGAACAAGGTCCAGCATAGCACCTCTCCTCGTTGGCTCCTCTACCACTTGGAGAAGGAAGTTACCATCAACATTCCAGGAACCTCCCGGATTGCTTATGCCCTGCCGTGTTGTCCCTCCAACAGATATCGGGGTGCTTGAAGTCCCCCATGAGAACCAGGGCTTGTGAACGTGAGGCTGCTCCTATCTGTCTATAGAGGGCCTCATCCACTCGGTCTTCCTGGTCAGGTGGCCTGTAGCAGACCCCCACTATAATGCCCTGCCCTCCCTTTAATCCTGACCCGTAAGCTCTCGGTCGGCTCCTCATCCATCCCCAGGCAGAGATGGGATTCAAATACTTCTCCAATAAAAGGTGCTTTCCAGGACATAAATCTGCTTCTTGGCGTAGCTAGAATTTATAATATGAACAGATTGAAATTAGAAAGAGACCATATTTTTAGCAGGAATGGTGACTGACCACACTAGGGAAGGTATGTTTTCTCTTTTTCTTGGGCATCTCTTCACACCTGGATACCTTTGTCCAAGAAATATCCAAGTCAACCAGAAGAGACTGAATTAAATACAGGTTTAATAAGCGGTATTATCATCGTGTGTGTGCTGTACAGGAGGTCTGATTATATATTTTAAAGGGGTCTTCATACTTCAACCACTGTGGTCCTGCAATTACACTGCACTCACAGTGTCAACTTGGATTGCCCTGCCTTTAACCTATGCACACACTAATTCACTTCTGGTCAACTAATCCCCTCCAAGACAAGGTCTGGGCACAGTTTCTGAGATCCGCTGTACCAGAGCTCCYCTCTGGAAAGATGGGACTGTGTCTTCCAATCCTATCTTGCACCTTCATAGCCAAAGCACCATCCAACATGCAACAAGTAACACTTTTAATGTGATGCTGTAAAATGTGTGATGCTGGGGGTTACTGGTTTAGAGTCTGTGCTTTTGCTCATTCTTCTTCCGAAAGCCTGAAACTGCCACAAGCAGCTTCCATGTATGCAATATTATTTGATTCCTTGACTTTTTTGGATACTCAGCTTAGAATCGTAGAATCATAGAATCATTTAGGTTGGAAAAGACTCTTAAGATCATCAAGTCCAACCGTAAACCTAACACTGCCAAGTCCACCACTAAACCATGTCCCTAAGCACCACATCTACACCTCTTTTAAATACCTCCAGGGATGGGGACTCAACCACTTCCCTGGGCAGCCTGTTCCAATGCTTGACAACCCTTTCGGTGAAGAAAATTTTCCTAATATCCAAAAGGAAGGTTTAGCCCTGGAAAACACCTCTTATTGGTGTAAGAGCTGAATATTTCTCTCTCATAATGCCAGTCTGTTATCACTCATTTCTTAGACACAAGAGCACAATCCCTGCCATTTTGGCTTTTTTTCTTTCATACATGTCATCACCAGTACCTCTCTCCTCCCTGCTTTCAGTGTGTGCGTAAGTAAGGCTGGTTGAAGTGCTCTCTGCAACCTTATGATTCCTATCTGGTCCACTTACCTTGCAGAAAAACACACCTTGTGTAGCTGGAATAACAGCCTTTGTGGTCAAAAAGTCTTCTCCCAAAATTAAGTTATTCTTGACCATCTTTACAAGAGACCGGTCAAATTTTTGTTCCCGTCAGCTCCTGTCTTGCCTCCAAAGGCAGCCAGTGAGAATCTCTTGGATGCCATTCACAGAGGGGCCTTTTGCTTTCCTTTGTTGAAGACAACTCAGACAAATAGCACATCCACACAATGGAGACAACACTTTTGCAGCCAAAACATTTGCCGTAAACAGCCGGTGTCCTTCGCTCCGTGCTCCTCACTTGCTTCTTCTAAAGACGAATCCATAGCATCTGCAGGATGCTCTACCATTGCGAGAGGAGATGAGTGGTCCAGGGAGGTTTTGGACATATGTTTCCTGGCTGTCAGGACAGGGCAAACACAGCTTCCTTTTCCTTCGAGTGCCTGGAAATGTTAGATGGCTGCACTGCTCTTCTGAAAGAGGTGAAAAAGCAGAAACCATATTTAACGTAAGCAGTGGATGAACACCCAAATTGCAACTTCTGTGGCTGGGAAAAGCAGGGTTAGCATTCAGGGGACCTGGGCAGAAGAGGCCAGACAATTTCCTTCTGCCTTTTTTTAGAAGAAAACCACATGCCACGTCTTTGAGAGCTTCTCTACTGCAGGGAACACTGGGTTCCTCTTGGGGATCCCAGGTCCAACCTTCTGCTGATAAAAGAGGTGGGATCTGAAGATGAAGAAAGCATGTCTCCCTTCCTCCTTGCATTACACCCATGTCAAATTCCAGGCTGAAATCCCCAAAAGAGRACCCATGCCTTCCCTCCTGTTGTTTAGTGCAGTTGGAGGGTCCCTCTGCTCCCCAGGAGGCTGTAACRAAGTGCCCCAGGAGGTTACACAGCTGCAGATGGCAGGGGCAGTAACAGGGGGGAACAGCCATTCTCCTAACAACAGAAATTCAAAATAAACTACTGGTGTCGGAAACTTTCTTTAGCTGCAGAAACATTTTGAAGGCTGGAGATGCAGCAGAGGGAGAGACACCACTTCAAAAACCCATTTTGCAGTCCATTCACTTTCACATGGCTTTTCTTTTCACTCTCCTCACACCATTCTTTTTTTTTTTTTTTTTTTTTTATTTGGTGAGCACCGAGATCTACACTCTTTCTTTACTTTTCTCTTTTTTTTTTTTTTTCTGTTGTTCAGTGTTTCCTTTTGCAATTTTTATTATTTTATCAAACTTTCAACCCCGCGTGTCTATGCAGTCTTCTCACCAGCACATGGTTATTTTAGGTGTCTTTTCCTTCTTTCATATCCTGTTATCTGGGGTCAGGTGAAGCCTGACAAATTACTGCTTCGAAGACGACAGTCTGTGGCTCTTGATGGGCCATCCTGTATCAAGTGTGACATTTACCTGCTGCCTATCCCTGCCTGATCTCAGTCCCCGTGGACTAGATGTTAACCCCCTCACACTCAGTATCTCACAGGATGCACCTAGTTTGCAAWGAGACTTATTCCTCTTATCACAAAAAATATCATAAGAAATCCCACCATTGCCACAGCTTTATCAGGATTCCTGTATCCTTGGTCAGTCTTTAAACTGATAAAGTTTTTAAAGTTATCAGATTTCACATTTATTCCATGTCCTAAAGATAAAATAATGGAGCATAAGGCTGCTCACTAGGTTATTTCTGTTTGCCCCAAAATTGCCTGGTACACAGTCATTTGGACCCGGGTGGTTGGTAGCGAGCCCCTTGGAGCAGCTTATGTTGCGTGTACGGACACAAAGCGGGGATTCACCTCTTTGGTTGTCAGCAGAGACACGTCTGCAGGCACCGTGTGTTCAGACTCCCCTGGCAATTGGAGGAGTTTTGAACAAATACAGAAATTAGCCTTAGGAAGAAATGACTTTTCCTCCCAACTCCGTGTACTGGCTGTAGTGCCAAGATCTCTGCTGACCACGGAGGATGCTGCAGAAGAGAGGAGTTAAACAATCTTTCTGCAAGGGAGAGGTCTATATCTCCTCTCTTCTCTTGCAGCATCCTTCAGTCTGACAAATACCAATGCAGTAGCCTTTTTCTGGGTTTGAAAGGCCCCATGGATGGAAACTTATTCTTTTTCCTGGAGGTTTTCAGAGAAACAGGACTGGTTTCTGTCCCATGAGCCAGTCAGGGATTTGACCCTTTTTGACACAAACATCTCACCCTCCAGTATTGCTCCTGAGGTTTGTCTGGCTGCCTTTTGCCGGGATGCTCTGAGCCACCCAAGACCAGATCGCTCCCTGTCCCCCTGCAGAAAGCCTGGAGTGAATGGTTTATCATGCAGTGGAGGGGGCAGGGAAGGGGACACTGAAGAAATCCACCTTGTTTTTTCTTCCATTAACGGTGACCCCCAAGGGAATAATCTGGCCATAGGCTACTTTGAGACGTCACCTGCTTTGAGCTAAAGTGTCTAGGACAGCCATGGGACCATGAAACCTGAGTGGCTGCACTGGGATAAGGATGCTCTAGAGGCACCCCGGGAGTGGGATTTTGGGGGCACAAGGGAAGGCGATGGCTGTTTGCCTCCGGTCTCTACCCCCGCGATGGGACTGAGGTCCCCAGTGCAGAGGCTGAATGGCACTGATGGGGCATTGGGGACCGTTTTGTCCCTTAAAACTAAACTGGGATTCAACTTGTGGAGGAGGGAGACACAATATTAGGCAATCAGTCTTCTCCCAGCCTTTGCCACCACCCTGCTTTGAAGCAATGGGAAAATTCCAAAGCCTCTTCTCTTCCAGTGTGTCACTTCGGTGTCACGGGTCTGGGGCTGTCAGAAATGTCCGGGGCTGTCAGAGGTGCGTCGTGATCACAGACCAGGGAGGTCTGGCTGCAGAACCTCTCCTGGCACTGCCCTCGGGGGCGGTGAATGAACCACACAGCACACAGAAATCATATCTGCCCATCTTTACTTCAAAGCAGTAAACACCGTCTCAGTCACACCGTGAATACAATGCTGGGAGCCCCACCGTGAGTGCTGCTCTTCCTCCGCGGCTGGACTCTTTCACAATCATTTTCCCTTTTTGGGTGGGGGGATGCAGCAGTACATCTTCCCGCAGGACTGGCTGAAAGTCCACTCGTCCCTTTTGGCACACATGTAGGAACAGTACCCGYCACAAGTGCCCTTAGGCTGCCCATACCCTGCGATGGGAGGGAGAGAGAGATGGGTTATAAGAGAAAATGTCAGACACTGTAGGAGAGCAGAGCCCCCAGAGTTATCTCCTTGCTGCCTTCAGGGTGGTACTGATGCACAGGGTACCTTTGGGTTTAAACCCACGTAGGATGGGACCCATGCTTTCTGTCCCCATTGAGCTGRGGGACCACTGGACTCTTAAAGGTCATCTCTCTATGTTTGTCAGTACTGCAGCTTGCTGGCAAGATCCCTTTGCATGAGCACGAGAGACAGGCATTTGCAGTGCAGCATTCATCTCATACCGAATCAGTTGTACGAGCTAGGTTGGGTAAATCATCAGCCAGAGCCAGCTGCAGGTAGCTAATCTCCACTGCCAAAGCTGGATGAGATGAACCACCTCTCTCCACCCCAAGGCACAAAGGCTGGAGAGGGGACAGGCACCCATACTCCCAGCCTCCGGGGTCAGCCCCGCTTTCTCCCCTCCATGCGTTGCTGTCTTACCTGGGGTGGCCAAGGAGAAAAGCAGGAGCACAGCAAAGACCGCACAGAGCACCCTCATGCCTGGAGGCCAGCAGAGATCTCAGCACACCTGGAGCAAAGCGGGTCTGAGATGGCCATGGTGGGGGACCTTGGAGGCCCTGGGTTTTATAGAGGGACTCCTGCCACAAGCGGTGTGGCAGGAGGAGAAACTTGAGCAAACCCATCTCCAAAGAGGCGTTGTTTGCTTGCCGGCGTGTGCAATGTCACCCYGACCCGCTGGTCCCACTCACAAAGGCACCTGSCAGCCAGGTCCATGCTCCAGTGGGCTTCTCCTCGCCGCTCGCCGGCCGCTTTCACCAACCCGGACACACTGGGACAATTCCCCCTCCTCCAGATCCGGCTGCCAGGACTCCGCCRCCAGCACGCGCGGAGCCGCCGGGCACAGCTCCGCTCGACCCAGCGCCAGCCGGGGCTGCCGACAGCAGGGCTGCTCCCCAGAGGTGCAGGAATTAAGTCTGGGTGCCGTTCTGATGAGGCACCAGCACTGGACGCTGTCTGCAAGGCACGGATACAATGCACAACACTTGGGCATCAAATCCATCACGGGGAATGGTTTTCAGGGTGCATCCATCCCCTGTGCACTGGCAGTGAGGTTCCTCAAGGGTGTCCCCCAAACATGCAAACTCTGCAACATTTTCATAGAACCACAGAATCATAGAATGGTTTGGGTTGGAAGGGACCTTTAAAGGTCATCTAGTCCAACCCCCCTGCCATGGGCAGGGACATCTTCAACCARATCAGGTTGCTCAGAGCCTCGTCCAGCCTGACCTTGAATGTTTCCAGGGATGGGGCATCTACCACCTCTCTGGGCAACCTGTGCCAGGGTTTCACCACCCTCAGCATAACAAATTTGTTCCTTATATCTGCTCTGAATCTACTCTTTTTCAGTTTAAAACCATTACCCTTTGTCCTGTTGCAACAGGCCCTGCTAAAAAGTCTCTCCCCATCTTTCTTACAAGCCCCCTTTAAGTACTGGATGGCTGCAATAAGGTTTCCCCGAAGCCTTCTCTTCTCCAGGCTGAACAACCCCAACTCTCAGCCTTTCTTCATAGGAGAGGCGTTCCATCCCCCGATCATTTTCATGGCCCTCCTCTGGACCCGCTCCAACAGGTCCGTGTCTGTCTTGTGCTGAGGACCCCAGAGCTGGACGCAGTACTGCAGGGAGGGTCTCATCAGAGTGGAGCAGAGGGACAGAATCCCCTCCCTCGACCTGCTGGCCACGCTGCTTTTGATGCAGCCCAGGGTACGGTTGGCCTTCTGGGCTGCAAGCGCACATTGCCAGCTCACGTCCAGCTTTTCATCCACCAGTACCCGCAAGTCCTTCTCGGCAGGGCTGCTCTCCATCCCTTCATCCCCCAGCCTGTATTGATACTGGGGGTTGCCCCRACCCAGGTGCAGGACCTTGGACTTGGCCTGATTCATTTGGCCTGAGACCTATTTGGGTATTTTGCCTGAAATCTTTCAAAAAGGACTATGATGCTGATTAAAGGGGATGTAGGCAAATATGTAAATGAAGCTAAGGTAATGAATTGCCACACCACATCTGATCAGAAATCTGTTGTGAGTCCAGTGCTATCCTGCCTAATAATTTTCACGGTTGTCTAGAGAGTGTGCTTTCTAAATTCACRAATAAGAAGTTGAAAGGGACTGCAAAACGTTAGAGGACAGGATTAGCATTCCAGTGGATCTTCTCATGCTAAAGAGATAATGAAAAAAAATATAATTAATAGGAAAGTTACCGTGTCTATACAGAGAAGAATAATTAGCTGGAAAATACAGAACAAGGAGTTTCTGGCTGTGTGGCAGTTCTGCAGGGAAAATTTGGGTTGCAGTGGATCATAGGTAGGCACAAACGAGCAATGTCATGGTGTTGGGAAACCAGCACCAATTGTCCTACAAGTTTAAACAAAAGCTGAGTTTGTAAAACACAGGACGTACCCACTGCACTGCRCACCCCTTGGAAAGTGCATCCATCTGGTTTTGTACATCATGCTTCAAGAAAGCAGTGAAAGGGCTGAAGGGAGCTCAGAAAATAAGAGGAGGTCAAGAAGATGTGACCTGTAAGAAAAACCTGAAGCGAGCGGAAAAACATTGATCAGGAAAGAGAAGACRTGGAAAACACAACAGTCTTCAAATCCAGAAAAGACAATATGTTGGAAAGGAACGGTCTTCTCTTGGTGGCCAGGGTGAGAAGTCAGTGACTCCAGTCACAGCAAGAGGTCCTCACTTGAGATATAGGAAAAACTTGGTCATGACAGGATTGTACAGCAGCAGAAAGGATTGAATAGGGGGAGTTTGGAAACACCATCGCTGAAGGTCTTAAAGAAAAAACTGGACAAACTACTGAGAACAACACTTAGAGGTGATGAAAGAGATGAGGTGCACAGTCCCCTCACACTTACTTTTACTCAGCTTATGTACTCAAATAAGATCACAGAGAGGAACGTAAGGCTGAGCCAAGTCATAGTGGAGAGCCTGGTTGGGGCAGAAGCAAGTGCCTGGGAAGGAGTCCAAGAACAGGTTTTCACTCAGTAAAACTCCCCATCCTCCAGTTACATGAAGTTTGGTGGCTTCCTCAAGAAGGTTTTATATCTAATTTTTGATTTTGTACTTGCTTCATTAATTTATAAATTGCTTTTTAAATACATTTGTCATTTTGACCTCTTGAACAACTTGGGGCAACAAATTCCATGTTTCAGCTATGTTCAGTATGGAAGAGGACTTTTTTTTGGTTACTTTTTCAATAAATGCATGATTTACCATTTCATCTCACCTATTTCTTGGGTTATGAAAACTGGAGAAGAAGCAGAGTTCTCTCTTCCTTAGGTCTCTCAAATTTTTACAGCCTTGTGGTACACCTCCAATAGGTGTTTCTTCCCTGAGCTGAAGAGTGCCAGTATATTCAGTTTTATGGAAACGGGTCCCCGGCTTCGCCACCTCCCATTTAATCTCTTCTTGCCCTACTGTAGGCCATCAGGATGGGGAGATGAGCAGTGCACACACCACAGTGCGATACCCCACAGACTGATGCAGTCATGCAGTGCTTTCTTTTGTCTTAATAACTGTCTTAAAAATTCTTAATGTACAATTTTTCATTTTTTAGTTCTTAGCTGCTGTTTTCAGAGCACTCTCTTCAAGGACTCCCAAACCTCCTTGCTAACTGGCTTTAGGTAATTCAGACCCATCATTTGTACGGAGATTATATATTTTTCCAAATTCACCACCTTTAACTGACACTGATTCAGCATTTGACATTTTGCTGCCCTGTTACTCAGTGTTGTAAGATCCTTCTGCTGCCCTTTGCAGATTTAGGTTTGATGGTATTCAGTAATTTTGCATCCATAGCAGCTTCTGTCCCTTCACCAGTCGCCTCTTTTTTCTGGCTGTTTATGAAGCTATTAAACAGCCCAGTGAACTGGGGTTGGAAAAGTTCCTTTGCAGAGCTCTGCTCATGTTTGAAACCCGAGATCTGTCTGGAGGGTTTGTGAGGAAGAGATGATGATCAAAGTGTCTGCAAGTGGTTGGCTCATCCAGGCTGCTGGGAGCTCTCAGCCCCAGTGCTCCTGCCCATCCATCAGAGGGGTGAGAGGGGACAACAAAAGAGACAACATTGAACATGGTGTTTGCTAAATTTATCAGAGAGATTTTGCAGACATGGTTCCCTTCACAAGTGGGGATGGGAACATGGGTCCTTTCCAAGCCAACAGCCCCACATGGTGACCAGTCTGGACAATGGAGGGAGATTTATTGGTGCATTGTGGCCACATTTTAGCCCTATTGCATGCAGTTGCATCTCTGCCAGAGGTTGGGAAAGGCCTGAAACCCTGTGATACTGATCTTGTTCTCCCCTCATCATTGTACTTGCAGATCTCCATCAGGTCCCTCTGACCCATCAGCCCAGTCCTAACAACTCTGCTATTGACAGCCCCTATTCATTTGTGCTCTCATCAAAGCCAGTGTGCTGAAATCCTATCTGATATTGGGTAACCAGATCTGGGGGAAGGAGGTGGCTGCCAGCACACTTGGGCACATGTGGGAAATTCTGGTGCTTGTGCCACGACTGCACGTCCAGCCACAAACAGCACGACTTGGATGAATTCCCGTGTCTCCCCAGCATCCTCTGCTCTGCAGGGAAACGCTCTATAAAAACCATCAGCCGCAACCTCCCTGTATACCACCTGCTCCCTTCGAGCTCTCTCCGACTCTCGTCTCTCCAGCCTTGCTGAGGTCCCAGCTCAACTCCAGCCATGAGGTTCCTCTGCGTTTTCTTCGCCGTCTTCCTGCTGGTCTCCCTGGCCACTCCAGGTAAGATGGCAAATAGGGCCAGATGAGCTGACGCTAGCTGGGATTCTGTTAAAGTAACTTTAGCTCTTGAAAATATAGTCATTACCATCTGAGGTGACTGCTATAATCTGGCCAGGTACTTTAATGACTTCTTTCAAGGGACAATGAAATAAGGACTACCTCAGAAAGATTTGTGTAAGAATAACTGAGGTTAAAACTTCAGTATCCAGTTTGGGAGTGAGCCCAGGCCAGACAATTGCCAAACAAGAGTCTGGATGTGGCCACTTCTCTTGAGGACTCAGAGACTTTCATAGTACCAGAGGGGACTCTTCTGTGCAACTCAGTTTCTATGTCAAGGCTCAGTCCTGGGCATTTTTTAGTTCTTACTGCTGTTTTCAGAGCACTCTCTTCAAGGACTCCCAAACCTCCTTCCTAACTGGCTTTAGGTAATTCAGACCCATCATTTGTATGGAGATTATATATTTTTCCAAATTCACAACCTTTTGATTTACTGTTGGGCCAATTTGATTTACTGATGTGACATAGCTACTGCTGTGTATGCCTGTTTCTGAGACTCCGAGGTTTTCTGGTCCCTCTACAAGAGTCAAAAGGGGATTCAGGGCTAAGATCTCCCAGATAGGCATTAGAAACCCCCTTCAGATACCAATTCTCATCCACTTTTAACCACCATGGTGAATATTTGGTGCTGCTGTGCGGCCATTTTCAAGACCTTTGCAGCATCCTTTCAGCCTTTTCTGAGTAAGAGGATAATTTTTAAAAGCATGATATAAGTACAGGGACCTGAGTGGACAGCTAAGTTTTTGAAATCAGCTCAATGTGACTTTTTCTGTTTTGCTCTGAGCACACTGATCCTGTCCCTTAAGGAGAGGTACAAGACAAGGAAACACACATGCGCACAGATGAGCATCTTTATGAACTTGCACAGATGAGCATCTTTATGAACTTTGCTTTTGGGGTGTCTCTCAATGCGGGCAAGGAATGTGCTCTCCTTGGGAGCATCTCTTTCCCAAACTGCGCCTGTGTCGTCAACTGGCCCTGTAGTCACCAGCTGGGGGGAGAGGGATGCACAAGGAGTTTCTCAGGCTTGTGCTCTTCACGGTCACTTGCCACTTTGGGGGTGGGCTTGGGCAGCAGCGTGGACGTGTGGGAGGATGGAGCAGGACCTCCCTACGAGCAGCGTCTCATCCTTCCGACCACTGCCAYGCTTACGCCTGGAGGTGATGGGAGGGCATGGCAGTGGGGCAGAGAGGCACCTATCCTGACCCAAGCACTCTCCCTCTGTCTCCTCCCTTGCAGGCTACGGGCAGATAAGGAAGCACTGCCCCAAGGTGGGGTACTGCTCCAGCAAGTGCACCAAGGCGGAYGTGTGGTCCTTCTCCTCCGATTGCAAGTACTACTGCTGCATCCCGCCCGGCTGGAAGGGGAAATAGGAGCCGAAGAGGAAGCTTCTGGGGAAGAGGAGGCACCACGGTGGCTTTGGGAGCAGCTTCTCAACTGTCTCACGCAATTGTCATCCCCTCCTCTCAATAATTAAAAAGAGAAAAAAAGGAGATGTAACTCTGGTGTGTGCGGTGTGGTTACTTGTGTCCCCATGATCCCATGTTAAAACAYGTTCTCCAAGCCCAGCCCAAAGTCTCAGCAGCACCAAAAAAGCCTGAACGTCCAGTGACAACAAGCTACAGAGCTGGCAGCGGCCTTATGGGGTAGGGATTTGGGAAGAAARGGTATCATTTTCCCTCTTGCCTTCTCCATGGCCTTGAACACAACCCTCTGGAGACAAGAGAGAATCTTTCAGTTCCTCACTGCTTTTTGAGGCTAAAGGTTATCTGCAGATGTCTTTAAAAATGTGGGTAGTTCAGCAATGTATCCCCTAAGCATAAGACAGCCCTCTTTCYGTGAAAATTTCAGCAAATCCCCAGAGGTGGACAATAGAGAAGCACATAGGCCCTCACAGACCTCATGCAATGGATTTTATGTCCTCTTTGWGCCAAAGTCCCAAGACAGCTCAGTCAGTGCTTCTCTCTTAGTTGCAGATCACTGTACTTAGGGTTTGGTTTCTGCTCTCCCTAACTCAAACTGGGTGTGTTGGAGCAGAAAAAGTTACGGAGAAGAGCCGTGAAGGTGATCAAAGGTGTGTGGAAGATCTGTAGCAGGAGCAGTCGTGCACCTCTGCATAGACAAAGTGTTTAGAGACTCTCACCACTGGACTGGCAGTCTCCAACTTTTACACCTGTCTAGGAGAGGCAACACAGTTTTTAGGCTGCTCAGTAAGAAATCTAATTCTTTCTACCACATAACTATAGGTGTGAAGGTACAGGTATAGTATGGGTATGTGGATGTAAGCAGGGAAAAATAGTCTCTGGTGGGTTGACCCTGGCTGGATGCCAGGTGCCCACCAAAGCTGCTCTATCACTGCCCTTCTCAATGGGTCAGGGGGAGAAAATATGACGAAAGGCTCGCGGGTCGAGATAAGGACAGGGAGATCACTCAGCAGTTACCATCACGGGCAAAACAGACTCGACTTGGGGAAATTAATTTAATTTATTGCAAATCAAAGTCAGGGTAGGATAATGAGAAAACAAATCTTAAAATAACTCCCTCCCTCCCGCCTCCTTATTCCCAGGCTGAACTTCACTCCACATTTCTCTACCTCCTCCCCCTGAGCAGCACACAGGGATGGGGAATGGGGGTTGCGGTCAGTTCATTACACGTTGTCTCTGCCGCTCCTTCCTCCTCATGCTCTTCCCCTGCTCCAGCGTGGGGTCCCTCCCATGGGAGACAGTCCTYCTTGAACTTCTCCAACGTGAGTCCTTTCCACGGGGTGCAGTCCTTCAGGAACAGACTGCTCCAGTGTGGGCTCCCCTCCACGGGGCCACAGGTCCTGCTGGGACCCTGCTCCAGCGTGGGCTTCCCATGGGGTCACAGCCTCCTTCGGGCATCCCCCAGCTCTGGTGTGGGGTCCTCCATGGGCTGCAGGTGGAKATCTGCTCCACCGTGGACCTCCACGGGCTGCAAGGGGGACAGCCTGCCTCACTATGGTCTTCACCACGGGCTGCAGGGGAATCTCTGCTCCGGCGCCTGGAGCACCTCCTCCTCTCCTTCTCCACTGACCTTGGTGTCTGCAGAGTTGTTACTCTCACATATTCTCACTCCTCTCTTCCAGTTGCTGTTGTGCAGCAGTTTTTTCCCCTTCTTAAATATGTTATCCCAGAGATGCTACCACCGTTGCTCGGCCTTGGCCAGCGGTGGGACCATCTTGGAGCCRGCTGGCATTGGCTCTATCGGACATGGGGGAAGATTCTGGCATCTTCTCACAGAAGCCACCCCTGTAGCCCCCCCCCCCACCAAAACCTTGCCACATAAACCCAACACAGAGTCCAACAGTGAAACAGCTTCTGCAAGGAAAAGCTGCTACAACCAGCTCTGTTCTCACTTGTCTGAGGAGGGGTCTATATGACATTACCCACYAGCAGTGGCCATCTGGGGGTTTGCTGGATGGTATTTTTCCAGGAGGAATTTGTTCTGAGTTAATGGCAGGAATCACTGAACTATCACCTAATGGATACAGTGGTTGTTGTTATTAGTAGAGGAATCACAGACCAGAAGAGCTGTAGGGACTAAGTGACCATTTCCCTTCAAGAGAGAGGCCAGCTAGAGGGATGCACTGGGAAATTTTGGGGCAGTTTCATCCTTCTTCTGCCTTATCTCTTCCTCTGCTGCTCTTCTGCTTTCTTACCTTGCAATGCAATGGAYATACTTGGTGCAGAAAGGAGAACGACTGCAAATGGACCACAGGGACTGGGATCTGCTCAGCATCTTAGAGCTCTGCTGTCCAAGTTGGATGYGAAGGACAAAGTGGAAGGTTCCCCCTTGGTCCCAGTCCTTTCATGTCTTTGTCCGCCTGGCACTCTCTAGGTGAGATTAAAATGGAGATCAGTGAGAGTTAAACTGAGGTGTTTACATAGAAGGATCTACAGCCATGCTAGTGGTTGATTGAGTTGCCTAAATGAAGATGCCTAGTGCCATCTGAGGCACCAAAGAGTGCCTGGGACATCTATATATGGATGACAAAGGAGCTATGGGAGACCATTACCCTCTAGAGACACAGCTGGAGACAGGCGGGACATCTCAAATATGCACCTAAGATGTCTGGGTCACTGGAAATAGCCAGTCCAGTCAATAGTGTTGAGAGAGTTTAGAGTACAGTTCAATTTACTCTAAATAAAAACCTCCAGGCCAGTAAGCCGAGTGACTCTCCCAGCTCCATGGATTATATTGAGTAGACCTCCACTGACTATCAAAGGAGCGTAGACATCTAGAACAAAAGGAGACATCCACATGAGAAATCAAAATATAGGTGTATTCATCTCTGAATTAATCCCGCTCAGAGTGGATAGACTTGGAGCGAGTGCTTCTGCAATTTTTTCTCTCCAGGGCAGGTAGCCCCAGCCTGCTCTCAGGCAGTTCTGGAAGGAACTGTATAATGCAGTGCCAATATTGTTCAGTCTCAAACATTCACTCGTTGCCAGGGAACACAACCTACAGTGTCTCTACTTAGGTTCAGTCTCTTCTTGGTCTGGAGGTGCTATTTCTTTGCTTCTCCTCAAGGGAGAAGGAAATGAGGGAAGAAACAAATCAATCACAATCTGATAGAAATGTAAATGCTAGGACTTCTTCCCAGCTTGTGGTGAAGGAGACTTTAGGTGGGCAATAGAAGCATAAGCTACTTGCCACTCCTCTTTGGTCATCTCTGCACTTAGTGCTTTGCTAAATTCTATTCATTTATGATTACAAATTTCAATACTCAGAGACTAGAAATGAGTTGCTATTTATCCTATCTGCAGAAAGTGGCTTCCAAATCTCTTGGACATGGTTGATGTAGGAGAGTAGGAGAACCTTGGGAAATTTCAGGAGGTCTCAAATGGTGCTGTCTGTGTTCAGGCAACTGAATTGAGCCCCAGATGATTAGCTTAGACTGGAGACCTCACCTTCAGACAGCCAGAGTTCTTTTGCAGGCAAGACATTTCAACTTTATAACAACTTGCATGTCCATTGCCACAGCGCTTCAGATTCTAGTAGAGGGCCTAGGTCTTGACATACAGTTGGGAATGCATACGGTGCCCAGTGTAGTACCAGTCCTCTCAGGTCTCTGTTTTGGAAGGGAAGAAGAAGGGGTCTCAAGCTTGTTGCTGTAACATGGTCCACCACAACCATTCCTACAAGCCAACACCAAGTCCCCTGACCAGGGACTGATAGTCCCAATTGTCTCTGCTAAAAGCTTTGGCAGCCAGATTGAGAGGAGTCCAGCTCCCAAGGGAGAGACGCCTGCACAGGCCRCATGAGATGCCTTCAAAGAGCCAGTGACAAACGGGCACAGAGTGGACGTCTCATTGTCAGATGACCACTGGGTTGGAGTGACATAAAATCCCGCTAAGCAGCAAACAATGTGTCCTTGGACAACAGTGAAGTCACGCTCCTCCTTAACACTGTCCTCTCTGTCAAGAAATATCTATAAATATCAGGGTCTCCAGCCTTTTTCTTAGCAACTGATTCAAGATCTCTCTGCAAGGCTGCATCCCAGACCTGCTGTGATCCTGGTGGATATCCAGGCATGAGGATCATCTATGTTGTGTTTGCTGTTTTTCTAATGGCCTTGATGGCCACCCCAGGTAAGGTGGCAAATTATGTGGAGCAGAAATGAGAGATAATAGTGAACCATAAAGGAATTAAGGTTAAAAAAAGACTTTTCCAGGAAAGTAGGTGTCGGTGGTGAGTCTTGTGTCGAGATTTTGGTTGGGTTCGGCTCACGAGACTTTTGGAGTGGAGTTCAGCTCCAGAATCACACCATCCTAGATTTAGACATCCACTATCTGGTGGTCTCCATGTGAACTGGGTCCTATCATGGTCATTGGACAGTAGTCGATAGAGTCAGAGCAATTCGGTTCATCTCAAGCTAAATACCCAGGGTGTGACTATACTGATAAATTCAGCAGTGCCAGGACTGAGGTCTCAGCTTGGCATTTGAACTAGGTCTTCCACACCATTTAATTGACAGCACTGTCACTGGCTCAGTTTTGCTCTTGGCCAAATAGCATGGCCTCAAACCATTCCTCAGACAAGTGCTGACAGTGGCCAGAGTCCATTCCCAATTATCAYTGTGGATGTGGACACTGTTTTAAGGAGAGCGTTTACTGTGTGGTGGTGGGATTTCTGTGCTGTTGACCGTGATGAATTAGTCAATGCAGACGTAGCTCTCTTTCTTTCTTTCTACAGGCAAAAGCCAGTCAAAAAAGAGCTGCAGTGGGTATTGTTCCAGGATATGTGCTAAAGGAGAGAAGGGGAAGCATACTGAAGACTGCAGGAGGATGTACTGCTGCCTGACACACAGGAAAAAGAAGTAGAGCAGAGACTTTCAGTGCTGAGAGGAGGAGGGAAACAGTGATGTTCGCATTAGTTTCTTCTTGTTTGATGGAAATGGAGTTTGCTCCTCTCATTAAAAAAGACCAGTTCTCACCCTGAAGTGTGCTGTGTGGTTCATTGTCTTCCAAAAAGTTGTGTGCAGAGGATCAGGAAAGATCTGGTAAGTCTTGCCAGATAAGTTCATGTTTATGGAGATGATATGGTCAAATGCAGATACTGCACTTTCTCACACCAGTCTCATCACAACAGGAGTCATAAATGARTTTCTTAGCAGTCTGTTCATGTGAAGTTGTGCCTTTGTGTGATTCAAATCCTGCAGGGATGCGCAGGAGCAGAGACAGTGAGGTGGTATTAGAGAGAAATCCACTGTATGCCCTGTCACTGTCCTCCAGAAGTCCATCCCACCCTTGGGCTGAAATGATCTATCAGCAGCAACTATCACCGAGGCTTTGCATGTTCACTATATCCATCACCAAACATGCCCACGTTGATAGCTCTGAGTCGTGTCCTCTAAGCTCAGGCTTGCTCGCTGCCCAAGTTGTGGTACYAGCCAGCAGACCCCAGCAGGTCCCACAAAACCACTGAGCGTTATTCTCTGAGAGGTTAGCCAGCACTGGCTGAAAGCTATGATCACCAAGGTGTGCAGCACACTTTGCCTTGTAGGACCAGGGACCCCTACTATGGTTTTCATCACCTCTTCTTCTGGTCCAGGCAATTCGAACCAGCAGCCCAGACATAATCCTATGAAGGTGATGGTTTCAGTTTCCAAAGCCCTTTTGGATTTCTTCAGAAGATGTCTTTGACATCTTTGCCCTTTACAGGCTTCTGGGATGTCCTAGCTCCAACCCTCACCCCCCTGCACTGCCAATACCTTGGGAACCAATTCTGTAAAGCATTTGTATCCAATGACGTTGATGTGTCCTCCCATTCTTCCCCCTCTGTCTGTCCGTAGGGAGCTCAGAGCCTACTTGCTCAAAGCAAGAGTCACGTGAAGGCAGCAATTTCCTGCTAAAGCCTTCGGTTTGGACTATGGTAGGGCCTTGGTCCTGGAGTCAATATTTCCTGAGCAAAGCTCTCACTGACTTAAATGGTGCAAGATCAGGACTGGAATGAGAGGGGGAATACAGTAACGACCATTGCTTTATGAGCAGCTCTGTGCTGTGCTGCAGAGGCACCTTGTAAGCACAGGTTCCTCAGGACTGAGTAGCCAGAGAATTAAGCAGGAGGAGAGAGTGACACAATCTGTCACGTCTCAGATAACAGATTGGACCTAGCTAGGGCTGGTGCAGCCTAAAAATTGTGCTGCGGCTTCTGARTCTGCAAATTGCCACCAGCAATTAAGTATTGTCCCCAGAGGGACTTAGTTTTTTCCCTTCGGCAGTCTTGTGTCATTAGCCCCTCTTTTCTCCAAAACAGGGTAGCTCTCTCAGTGAGCTTGCACGATGGGGTAAATAGCCCATGGCATCCATGCTGAGTCACGAGGAGACTCTTCCCAAGGAGACAGCATGGGGAACTTACCCTCCAACTGCTCATTCTCAGCCAAGGCAGCATCTCTTAGCATCACTGGGTCCACCTGAAGGAGAAAAACCTGGTGAATGTGAAAGCGATCCRTGACCCACTGGTGAAAGCAGAGCTGCAGCCACTGACAACAGCAAAAAGCCCGACATTGTGTAGTGCAGAGCTTAGAAGATATAAGGAATAGTCAGGGAAATACATCCCAAACCCCAGAAATTGGCCATTGGGAAAAATTTCAGAGGGTCTCACCATGGGTAAGGCATGTCCTACCAAGGTGCTAAATAACAGCTTTGAGACACTTGCCTTCCTGACACTCATTTATATCTCACCCTGCCAAAGAAATCCAACCAGGAATGTGCAGGGCACGCAACAGCTCGAACCTGCCTCCCGCAAGGCACATCCGTGGTTGTTTCTGCACAACCTGGGCATCCTCTGCAGCGTCTTTCAGCTTCTCCCTCCCACATCAAAGCAGCAGGGCTTTCTCCTGTCTCGCACGTTCCCCGTGAATTATCCAGCCTCACTGCTGTGGGACCGTGCCAGATGAATCAGGCAGTCCTCCTCACAGCCTCTTGCCTTCCCTATTTTGTCCTGTGCTTTTATTTAAACAAGAATTTAAAATGCCCGGACATGAAAGAAAACATTTTGCCTGATCTCGAAGGAATCCTTTCTTCTTTCTTCTTTTGGACAAACTGAAAAGGCAAAAACTTCGTTTCTGTTTAGATCAAAGTCAATTTTCTTTCAATTCTTGGGGCTTGCCAGTGAACCAGAAAATCCACTGCGTGCCCCGCTCCGGTTTGGAAAACAGGGGCGCACACCGGTGCTGCAGCGGGAAGCAGAGCACACAAGCTAGATGAGAAGGAAATATCCAGGGCTCTTCTTTGCTCACCATTTTCTTGGAAGACAAAACATAAAGCAACCCACATCAGCTTCATGCATTGCTGACCCTAGCTCCCATTCATCACTGTGATTTTCTCTCCTTTTCTAGCAATGCCTCCGGGAGGGGCACTTAGAAATCCCTGCTGCAGGGTACYGCGGATGCTGAGACTTCACCTGGGTTCGAGGGGAGACTGGGTGGGTTTCCTGGAGAGGAATTCACTGTGGCTCAGGGTGTTGCTTTCTGCAGATGTTTGAGGCCAGTTTTTCCTTTCACTCCCACCAATGTCCTCAGCTGTGGACTCTGGTGTCACCTCCTACAAGGCACAGGCAAGTTATCCTAAGCACGGGGGAAAAAGGGCTCCCCTGTCTCTCTTTGAGGGGAAGGAAATCATGGTTTTACTCAGTTTTAATGTACAGCAAAGGGAAAGGATTTTAAAGCTCAAAATATCCGAGAAAAACACTTCAGCCAAACCCAAATATTTCCCCTTCCCAAGCTGTCCTCCACCAATCCCAATTTCACCTTGTGGGACATTTATTTAAAGAAAATACTTTCTTTCTATGGAAAAATACCTATGGAAAAATGTCAGTAATACTGCTATCACATTGCCATTTCGCTCTTGCCCTCATTTCTTCCCCGTCTGCATTCCTGGGGCCGTAGCGAGATACTTTAGGAGGGGCAGGAACATCTACTCAGAGCACTGGGAGTGGGAGCGATGCCCGCTGCTTGTGCATTGCCCAGCTCGCTGGTTCCTGCTTCCAACGTGCCTTGAGGAAACACAAAATACACTGYGGATAACGACAATTTCATCTTTTAGTGAGGGTGGAGTTGACAGGAGTCAACAGAGCCTATTGCAGGTCTAACTTGGATGCAGGTATTAGTGATGCACTTCCCTCCTTGTCTGAGATGTGCCAGTTCACTTTGCTGTTTGGAAATCATAGAATCATAGAATCATAGAATCATTAAGGTTGGAAAAGACCTCTAAGATCATCAAGTCCAACCATCAACCCAACACCACCATGCCCACTAAACCATGTCCCTAAGCACCTCATCTACACGTCTTTKAAATACTTSCAGGGATGGKGACTCCACCACTTCCCTGGGCAGCCTGTTCCAATGYTTRACCACTCTTTCAGTAAAGAAATTTTTCCTAATGCCCAATCTAAACCTCCCCTGGCGCAACTTGAGGCCATTTCCTCTCGTCCTATYGCTAGTTGCTTGGGAGAAGAGACTGACTGCTTCTTTTGATGCAACCCCGGGTATGGTTGGCAATGCTCATAAAGGCAATTTCCAGCTCACCCAGTGTTGCTGCAAAGCACCCCAGCAGGATTCCCCACATGTCCTGACCACCACACAGATCAAGTGCTGCAGCCAACCACAGTCAGTGTTTATTTCTAGGGTTTTTATTATTATCATTGCTGCAGTTATTGCTTTTATCACTCTGGGAGCTCTTTGAAATGATCCCCATCCCTGTGCCCTTGTTACACTAGATGCTGGGCAGTCAGCGAGCAGAAGACAGCAGACGTCACCAAGAGCTGAAGACTTCATCACTGAAGCCAACTCAGTAGAAAACCAATGATTTTATTTCCAAAAGTTATACTTACCTCCAAAAGTTTAAGCCCACAGCTGCCCATCTGCAGGAGAGAAACGCTCCCTGGTTACTCAGCAGAGACATCTCCTGTCTGGCAGGGAGGCTGCAAGGGCTGGGTGAGGACAACAGCAAAGCTGCCCACCGGTGAGGGATGGGGACGGCGGAGAGGTGAGGGTGGTGGTGGTGCTCACACACCAGTCATAGTCTGGACATGGCCAGGTAGTGCCAGTTGGCCTCAGGGCCAGAAAACAGGCCCTGGCACTGTTTAATTGACTGGAAGAGATGTCTCCAGTGTGTCCAAGGCACAGGAGCAGAGCCAGGCATACGCTGCACRACTTATTTCTCTTGGACTGGTGAACTCAAAGAAACAGAGATGGGSGAAATAGAGCTGAGGATGTTGTTTGGTATTTGGGTCTGTCTGTAGATTTCTGTAGGTTGCAAATATAACGTGGAGAGAAGGGTGACCTGATAAAAGGGATGCTTGGAAAAGAATGGATTTTATGTTTGTGTTCCCATCTTCCACTTCCAAAGACAAAATCTGGAGAACAGAGATGGATGCGATGGGGACATGGAGGAGACCTTGTTTCCAATCCTGAGGAGCTCCTGCAATGAAAACTGAGGCAGAGGAAAGCTCTGGGAAGGGAGATGGGGATTTGTTGAGGGGACGCACTGGGCTTTTGTGGGTGGGTGACCGGTAGCGCAGTGTGCTCTGCCACGTGATGAAGGCACCAGGTGGTAGAGCTCACGCCCACCATCTTATTGTGTCCTTCTGCAAGGAAGTACAATTTGGGAATAGAGACCACAGACAGCTGAGACCACAAGCCAGTGTATTCCTGGCTCCTACAGCCTCTTCCTCCTTGGGTTCCCTATCCAACCACCCCCTCCCAAAGGAGCTGCTCCAAGCACCACGGATGGTGAGAAAACGCTGCAGGAACAACTCAAGCTGCTGGGTCTGCCAGCATAAAGGCAGCTTGGCTCACGTACAACCAAGAGGAAATCCAAATCCCTCTTCCAGGAGGAGTCAGGCGTGATCACTTTTCCAGGCAGAGATCAGCACTAGCAAAATACCAAAAGCACAGCTTGAGACATGGCTTTTAACAGCTCTCTGCAGCTTACGAGCTCTGTCTCCCATGGGCCGTGCCGGCTGCAGTGTCAATAGTCAAGGTGAGACACGTATCTCCTGGTCAGAGTCCAGCCAGCTGGCGAGGAAGAAGATTTGGGTGAGGCTGCCATCTTTTGGATGACTGCAAAATAACAGCACCTGCTTAGGAAATGCTGCTCACGGACCCGAGAGATGTCAGCTCAAGCCTTCTTCTTGGAGGATGAGGTGCTGTTGTGGACGACTGAAGTTACTCCTGCTCTGCTCTTGCCTCCCACAGACAGATCCAGATCTTTATTTAGGGCAAGCTAGGATCAGATCTGGAAATGATCTGGCAGATCTTCTGTCTGGCCCTTCACGCCCTTCAGCAGTGGCTGCATCTGCAAGGATGGAGGTGCACATCTGGAGAGCAATATTCAAGCTACCTTCCACCTGGCTGGCTCAGGTCCTGCAAGCAACACAGAGGATGCAGGTGGAAGAGGTGCAACTAGGCTTGGTACATTAGTTTTGGGGCTCTCTCTGCCTATCCCTGCTGCTGTTAGGTGATTTCAGGAGCTCCTTTTACCCTTCCACAGAAACCATTTTTGGCATTTGCAATTGCTATACCTACTCTCTCAACCTCTGAGGTGTAAGCTCTGACACCGGCCACCTTGGTCCTATCACACTGATAACCTGTCCCGTGCGTCCCCTCCACCACTCATAGGCCCAGCTGCTCCATGGTCTTAAATGCATCAGAGCACCTGCCTGCTTGGTGGCCCACTTTCCTACGGATTAAACATTCGTCTAATGGCCATAAGCTGCTTAAATATGTCTTGGGCAAAGCCCCTTTGTGACCGCTCCGAGAACAAATGGTTCCCTGCTGGGACCACTGCTATGCCCCCACACCAAAGCATTTCTTATGGATGTGTCATCTGTTTTCTTTCCCTTTTGTACATCCAGTCTGCTCATCTCCTTTCCATGGGCATGATGGAGTGAAGAATTTGCCCCATCATGGACAAAGGGAGATGGCCTGCTTCACATGGCCAAAGAGACCCTGCAAGCCTGCATCCCTTCTTCCACCCTGCCCCATCTCTCTGGGATATCCCAATGCAAGCCTCTTCCCCCGATTCCATAAGGTCTTCATCTAGAAAGCCATTACCACAATGTTTAGGATCTGTCAATACATGAGTGTATAGCACTTTTTAATCAGCCTGACAAAACCCAAATCAAATCAGAGTCAAAATATCCATTGCTTCCATGATTTTCCACCCCCACAAGTCTGGCAGCTCTACATCTCCATTGCTTGACCTCCCCTGCCATCTCTGACCAAGCTGAAACCTTTAGCCTAGCCCCCCAAAAGCATCAAATGCAAATAAAGTGAGGGTGCCCCAAAGCCGGATCAGCAGCTTGTTTGACTGTACGTAGCATGGGAGGATGATCAAGCTGACTGATGCTGGAAATATTTGGCCCAGACAGTAAGAGCTGGGATTTTTTTTCTAAGGGAACTTTTTATCTTGATGACTTTAACCTGTTACCCAAACTTTGCCTCCAGAGGATGCATGATATAGACCACTGCCCCTCTGCTGCATCCCTGCTTTGTTATCTATACTGAAAGAAAATACTGCCTCTAAAATCTAAACAATAATACATCTTACCATGCTCTGAATATACAACAAAGAAATAACAGAAAAGACCCAATACAGAACTGAAAGCACTAGAAACAAGGCAAGGAATTCCAGCAACACTCCATGCCCTAAAATCAAGGGGATTCGTGCAGGGCTTATGCTATTAGAGGGGGACAATGGGACGTGCACATCATGCGATGCTAAGCTAGGGCTCCTAAGCCGTGGCTCCTTGAGGATTAGAGAAGGAAAGCATGTGGGGGAGGTGGCTGGAATGGAGGAATGGGGAATGGCTTAGCATTGCCAGATTTTAGAGTATCATGGGGGTTGGTGGCTGTGATCCCCTTTGGGAGAGCATGGTCTGGTAGGAGGGAAGGACTTGTGGGCTGCATGGGAAGGTGAAAAAGAGGCAAGGTGATGCTATTGCCCAGAAATATGTTCTGTGTTTCACTAGGATGTGGGGTGCCTGCCTTGTGTGGGGAGTCCCAAGGGGGTGAGGGGGGTGCTCTGCACGCAGTAGTTTTGGACTCATGGTGCTGCAAGGGCCGGGAGACAGCAGATGGGCCCATAGAAAGGAGCACTGTGGCATAAGGGAGACGTGGAGGAGGGAAGGGGAGCAGGATGGCCAGCAAGGGAAGCGAGGGATGCGGGCAGGAGGGGTTCCAGGTGCAGAACATCACCAGAGACCAGAAAGGGGAAGGTTGCATTAACCAAGGTGATGTGATGGCTTCRTAAGTATCTCAGGACTTGGCACAGGGAAGGGTTGGGTAGGTGCTGGACCCTGTGGCTTGAAGAGGGGGAAAAATGGAGGGACGAATGGTGTCAGGGAATAAAGGCAATTCATCCAATGCCTGTATGACCAAGAGGATTTAGAGGTGGTCCTGGGGGACTGGTCTGGTTTGGTGTTTCACTGGAAAGGAAGAGTTGGGTGCTCAGAGTGATTAGCAGTGGGTAATGGCCTAGAGAATCAAAAAAGGTATGAAGAGCATCCAAAGCTGCTCAGAAAGGCAGATGTGCCCTGGGTAAGAAAGGGCCGAGTCTCACCAGCTCCAAGGCTCAGTCTGGTGGAAGATGTGGCCAAGCACAGACATGTTCATTCCTCCCTAAGGACCTCTCTGTGGTGGGAGTCCCAGACCCACTTGGACAGACCTGTTCACAGCTGCATTGCAGGCACTACTGGTGTCTCCACCATGCTCTTGTGATGTCCACACCTTGGGCCATCTGCCAGCCCAACATGAAGCCAACCAGCCCTTCCAGCATCCCTGGAAAGTCTCTTCCAGCATTTGCCTTAAGCTTGACTTGGACCACCTGCCACTGGGTTCACCACTCAGCCCCCCATATCCTGCTATACCCTTGGAGAGGGGATTCAGGCTTCCAGTCCCTATCTTGGAGATGGATCTCCCTTTGGAAGCATTTGTTGACTACAGAGGGAGCTCAGGATGATGAGGCCCATGAAAGGTGCTCTCATATTCACGACCCCACTGTGCAAGACACCTTGGGGGACAACTGCCTGAGCTATGCCAATATCTCATAGCAAAGGGTGGTGAACAGGGATAAAGGGCTAGACCTCAGGGCTATCTGCTTTTCTCTCTGCTTCCCTGGACCAGGCCAACCTCTGTTTGGTCCTTTGTCATCTTATTTGTTCTTGCCCACAGGTATAGCTGCCTGTTCAGAGGTGACCTGGCTGGGAAGAGGGACAGGAACAAGCAAGGCTCACGTAGGGCAGCAACCCAAAGGGCAGTATGATGGTGTCAAGGCTGTGTGCTGTGTCTGTCCCATGCCCTGCACTCTTGTACAGCTCATTGCTAGGTGGATCTGGGTCACTTGGCTCCCCAAGTGTCCTTAGCGTTCTTGCAGAGCAAGTACAGAGGTAGCAACCAGGCCTGTGGATGCTGTGGCTGTGCTAGTCCACAGAGACCCCTCCAGAAAGGCTGAGGTGAGCAATGACCCCAGTCATAGCCATGTGTATAGGGCAAGAGCACCTCACCAGACTCTCTTCAGATATTTAGAAATCTCTTAAGAGATTTATAATTTAAAAACGCTCTCGTGCATGCACCAAAGCCAAGACAGAGTGGGCAGTTGGGCTGTATCTATACCAGTCAAAAAAAACAGGGCCAGGCCTGTTCTCTAGTCCTGAGACTCTTTGGCATAACCTGGCCACATCCATACTATTAAACTCTCTCAGTCTTCAAAACAGGGTGGTCCCTCCAATGGTCTATTGGGAATGGTCCCTGGTCTATGCTACCTCCTGAGCTTCCCAGGGTTGTTTGGGTCAGTGCTTGTTCACCTGGGCTGAAAGTGGCAATTTAGCAGTATGGGTGACTGTCTGCGCCCCAAATTTTTTAATTCCCAGTTATAGATGTAACCCCAGGGAGTTTAGCTTCAAGTACGGTAGAGTGGGACAGCGGCCATGTGGCTATTATGACCAGGACAAGAGCAAACCAGAAAGACCATATAGCAAAGACCTTCACCAGCAGTGTCAGCTCATAAAATATGAGGCAAAATTGTAACTCACGCAAAGAAAAGCAGCCTCCTTTTTGCTGTAAAAGTGAAAACATTGCAACCGAGTAATTACTCCAGCCCTGGCTATCCAGTCAGAAAGCATCAGGCATTTCTGAGCAGCGCTGAATGAGAGACTGACGGGGCTAGCTGGCATTTCATTCCAGCTTCCTTTCACTTGAGCAAACCACTCTTGAGACTCTTGCTTTAGTCACTTTTATGGCTCCTTGCACTCAAGGCTGCAGCAGCATGTGCTTGAAGAGATGCTAAATGTTTTTTATGGCATTGTTTTGCTTAAAACTAACATTTTTTCCTTCTCCCTGAATAGCTGTTCCTCCTGTTGCTTGTGATACCTGGTATACTTTCATTGTGAAATGTGATCTCTGGCCAAATTATTCTTTGAATCACTGAGTTTCTTCTTGTCTATAAATTTTCCCTGAAAGTTTAACTGGGTGCACTCATCATCTGGAAGGAGGTTGTAGCGAGGTGGGTGTCAGTTTCTTTTCCCACGTCGCAAGCGATAGGATGAGAGGAAATGGCCTCAAGTTGCGCCAGGGGAGGTTTAGGTTGGATATTAGGAAAAATTTCTTCACCGAAAGGGTTATCAAGCATTGGAACAGGCTGCCCGGGGAAGTGGTTGAGTCCCCATCCCTGGAGGTATTTAAAAGAGGTGTAGATGTGGCGTTTAGGGACATGGTTTAGTGGTGGACTTGGCAGTGCTGGGTTTACAGTTGGACTCGATGATCTCTTTTCCGACCTAAATGATTCTATAATTCTATGATTCTATCTGGGTCTCYGGTGGTGTCAACTCTTGAAATTACGTTCCTTCTTGCATTTTCCCAGAAATACCTGAGAACTTTGCCCAGAGAAGCCAAAGGATGTGTTGGACATTTCACAGGTGATATTCACCTTTGCTTCAGGGTGCTGGAAAAGCCTGAAGAGCAGCACAAGTATATTCTTGTTTGAGGAAAGAAAATGGTCAAAAAACCAGAAATGTTTTGTAAAGACAAAAGAAGAGTTTGAGGATATTCAAATGAAAAAAGGGAAAAACAGGCCTAAAACTCTCTTTCCATTTTACCCTGCCATGTACAATGTAAGTCCTGGATGTCACTCATTGAAGGTAAAGTTCAATGGAGGTGCAGCAAATCAGAGATCCCACAGCTGTATATAGCCAATTTATGGACTTCACTGCCAAAGAAGGTCACTGAGTCAACTGCTGTGACTGGATAATTGCATGACCRTGAACATTTGTAGCTCTGCACGCAAAGATCCTGTAATAAAGGTAATCAAATCTCATGCTTCAGCGCATAAGTGGATCTTCTGCGGCATCCAGGAAAGAGGTTTTCCACCCGCACACCCAGAACTGTGCAGTTAGTTTGGTGTGCTGTGGAGGTAGCCACTGAAGCCTCAGGTTTTGGCCATTGCTGGCGGCAGGAAGCAGGATTTGATGAGCTGGTGGTCTAACCGGGTATGGCAATTCCTATGCAACAGCTGGGGAGATCATGAAAGTGTGCGATTCATGTGCTACAGTGAGCCATTTTGCTGCCATGTTTGGAAATATATGGGGTTAAGGAGATAGCCTCAACAGCAAACCGTAGTCTGAAACATCGAGAAAGGACCAAAGGGCACTTATGCAATGGAGTTTGAAATGTCCTCCGAGGCTGCAGGTGGCACTTTGCCCAGTTCAAGAATGAGGACCAATGAAGAAGCCTTCAGTCCTCGGTGAACACTAAAACACTGAACCTCCCTCCCATGACAAGCCATTGGTATTCATGTTAATGAAAAGACCAGCCACGGTGCTACCACTACTGCAAACCAGAGAAGAAATGTAACACCCTGGTGGGTATCATGCTGGGGGTCAAAGACTGTGGTCTACATGCATTTATGCGGATAAATCTTAGAAATCAGAATCTGTGCAGGCCTACCCCAACTAAAATTTCCACTATATGCAAGAGAAAAAAAGCAAGGTGGCAATAAGACAACTCTTTGACGTTGCAATGCGAACAAGGCACTGCAGAGCTGGGATGTTTGGAGGTGAGAAGATGGTACAGACAAGCAGCATCTTGGAGAAAATGGCATCATCCAGTAGTGCGAACACTGGTCAGACAAAAATGCCCRCTGTGGCTGGTACAGGGGACGCTGAATTAGTGCTCTTCAAACCTAAATGTCCGAGTGGCTGCACCTTTGATTACAGGACCCAAGCTCTGCGTCAGGAGGCTGTGAAAGCCTGTAACTTCTGCGGGTCAGCACAGACTGGAGCAGAAATGAATGTTTCCCAGCAAGCAGAGAGCTGTGAAATATTCTATTGAAAACCAGCACCAGGAAACTGTTCCCATCTGATACACAGTAATTTTGCACAGTGGTGAAGGTTTTCACACATAGCAATAAAGAGTGATTTTGGAAGGCAAATAGCTGAAGGAGCAGTTGCACCTGAAAATGAAGGTATCACCTCCGGTCATGATTGCAGCTCCCTGACGTAGCGAGCCAACACAAGCCAGGCACAGGATTTCCCACTGGGGTACCAGCCGCCAGACTGTTACACTGCCTTCACACTGTCAAATGCACTCAGATTCGCAATTCGCCGAGCACTGGGTTAAAGTACACACAGCTTTAAAGAAAACAAGCTTTGCTGCAGTGCTGGCAGTCAGCTGTGATATCCATCGATCATTTCTGTTCATAGAGCCCATACAGCCTACTCAGTCCAGCATCCTTCACCGGTGCAAGTTTTTTGTTGACACATCCAAGCTTTGCTGAAGGAAAAAAGATAGGTCCTGGAAAATGGTTGGGAAGCCACAGATTACACAATAATATTGAATGTTGAACAACAAATTGAACTTGATCAAAGAGGCATTAGATGGATCCATCTTATTTCAGTGAAAGTGAAGGGAAGATCTGGAGATCATCAGGCCTCAAGGCTCTCCCACTGATGTTTCCTTAGTTTCAGCTGATCTATCTGTACCCGTTTCTGTGAAGAAGCTGAAAGTACCTACACCAAGGTCTCTGCTTATTTAAAGCCTTGCCACAGCAGAGCTCTGCACTCTTCACTCTGTAAGAGGCCAGTCCTCAGCAGAGACCAGTAATGGGCTGGGTGGGAGAGGACTCATCCCTATTTCCCAACAGTGATGCCCCCGAAGAAGTTTGTGGCAACACTCACYTGTTGAGACCCAAGCTGTGGTTCACGTGCTTTGGATGGGAAAGTCAGAGACGAATACAGCCCCATCCGTCAGGAAAAATCCAAAGAGTGGATGCACTGAAGAGCCAACRCACAGCCTGGCTGAATGAAAAATGGGGATGGAAAATACATGTGTCCCAGGACTGAAAGCACTRAGATCTCTCCTAAAGTTCAATGTATATATGGCTTTGACTCTCAGGTGAGGTCCAACTACCAAGTCATACTTTACCATAACCTCTATTAACCAATTCAAGATAGACTTGAAGGCTCAGGAGGAACCTGTGAGGTCCTTCCACCCACATTTGCTCCTGCAAAGACAGTGTTAGCTTGTGTCTCCTGCAACAAATGGCATGTCTTCTTGCACTGCACTTCTCTGTACCTAGATGGTTGTCCTTTGCAGTGGAAAAGGCAAGGTCCTGATTCAGCAAAGCGTTACACCCAAAATTAATCTGAAACCCGTCTGTGCTCCTTGAAGCGAGTGGCACTGAAAGCTAGTGTTTAAATATTCTGCCACACACACATGTCTCAGGCACGTGCTTAAATAGGGATAAGGATTTAAATGTTTTGTTTAATCAAGACCTGATAAAAGAGCTGTCGACAAAGAGGTGGAAACAGTGGTGTGCATTTATGTACTGAAAGCACATGCGAGCAATGTGACGGTATTGCATTCCCTGTGAGAAAGGTGTGGCAAGGAACGGTGTGTGTGTGCTAGTCCCTGGTGTGTCACAACACTACCGTGGCTCCTGAAAATAAGAGTTTGCTGCCTCTCATCCTGCCGGCCCAGCCCAGCTGCCATCTTGCACCGAATCCTCCTGGCAGCCGTGAGCTGCAGCACACCATGCAGAGAGCAACTTGCTCGCACAAGTGGAACCGGCGGCTTCTCTCTTGAATGTTAATTAATTAATAGCTAGCACAACAGACATGCTGCATCTTCACAGCACCTTGAGAAGCAGCGAGCAGCGGTTACTTGAAAGCGCGATGAATGCCGTTCCTCATGAAGAAGGTGCTTTCTCTAATGTAGAGGTTTCTTGGTGGGATTTTCTGAGCTGTCTTACGCAGGATCAGCAGAACTACCCTTAGTGTTCAGGTCTATGAATTAAGTCTCTCTTTATGTCTCAGAGGAACGGGAATTCTTTCCTCTCTTCCAAGTGAAATACTAGAGGAGCTGAGGAGTGACTAGTCAAGACTGCACAATCTCTGCTGGAGCTAGAAGGACAATTAAGAACTTTTTGGGTCAAGGTAGGTCTCCTCCAACAGGCCTAGTTTTGCAGTCCTTACCTGGACAGTTGCCCCATTGGATTCATTGCAAGTACAGTGATCTGTAAGATTTAGATCAAGAGTCATTGTTTGCTGCTGTTTCAGCTTCTTCTTTTTTCTTTTTTTTCTTTCTGCCCTAAAAATGCCAGAGCTTGTTATGCTCTCAGAGATTCAACCTGAGCATTTGTGCTGCAGAATCCCCCGTGCCCCTTTTTATCAGCCTAACTAGCAGATAACTGAGTTCCTCACTCTTCTCTTTGAGGAGTCCTTGCTATCCTCCAGCTTTGCTTGACGTCCCCAGGTTTCCCTCAGTATTGCACTGACCATCACCTGAGCARAGCAGGAGGTAGTTTTCTCCAGTACTGGCTGGGTTTCCCGCGGGAGATACTGCAAGGAGCGCTTTGTGACACTCGCCCAAAGACCACGCACACCATTCACGGCTCTCAGGCTCCGGCAACCCAAGAAGCAAGACTCAAAGTGTCACCTAATCAAAGCATCCAGAGCTGTCGGGGCACAGCTCTCTCTCTGAACATGGCTTTGCTCACTCTGCCTAGTCTGGGTTGCTCTTGCCTAACTTCAGCCCTCTAAGAGTTATATTTCTTGTGCAGTTCTCTGCACTCTCTCTGCAGTCAGCAGCAAGAGGACGGGCATCTCCAGAGCATGGTTCATCCTGTCCCAAACTGCATGCCTAAAACAGGGAGAGGAATTGCCTTCTAGATGTGCTGGCATCCTCTCCAAGTCCTGCAGAGAAATTCTGAAGGACCAGCTTGAACAAGATGTCCAACTTTCAGATGTCTAAAACAAGGTGAGACAAATTCCCATGCCTGGGTTAGTATTTAGGAACCTTATAGGGAAGAACAATTCTTCCATTGCTTTATTAAGCAATCTTCAAGCTTATTTATCTCTTCCTTCCAGTTTCTTTAAATGCCACTGAAGTTGCTGTCATCGTAAATCAGAGTCATCAGAACTGCCTTTCAAAGCAAAACCTCTAACCGAGAAGAAAAGACATCATTGTGAGGCAAACACCAATAGAATATATATTGCAAAGACAGTAGCACGGGGACTACTCCAACCTCATCTCACAGTGGGCCAAACTGTTGGATTTGTGGCGTGCATCCTCCCTGGGAGCAGTCTGCCCCGAGCGCATTCCAACAGCTGGACTGGTTCAAACCAAGGATGCACCTAGTATTTTCTCCCTGGTTTTGGCCATTAACAGGTCCCTATAAGAAAAGTAAGAACAGGGCAAGCACATATGATACATACCTCTACTAATTTTCCACTTTCTGGTCATTTTCAGCTCAGGGGATTCCTTGAACCTGTTGTTATTTGCCTGCAATGGGCTTTTCTTCCTAGTTCTTATTCTGGAAGAGACGGTGAACAGTTGGTCCCTATTCACAATTCTCAAGTCCTCCAGGATTTTGCAATCTCTGCCACACAGAGCTCTGGGACAGTCCATGCAGAACATGTCAGGAGTCCCACTGGAGAGGTCTGTCACTGTCCAACCTCGGTGGCTGGGTGTCCCAGAGGTTCTCACGCTCCAGCAGTTTTGCATGCAGTGACTTGTTTCCAAGGACTGGCATGACGGGTGATTAACTGGTGGTCCCCAGTGATGACTGATCAGCTGACGAATGAAGCTTTTCTCTGAAAGAAATGCACGTCAACCCTGAGGTGAGCCTGCAGGCTGTGTTGACTTTGAGTCCCAAGTGAGCCCAAGCTGGACAGTGAGACTTGGGGATGGTGATTTATAAAAGAGCTTGAAGCAGTGAAAAACAGGAGAGCAAAGAGAATAAAGGCTCTTTTATGTCTTTCTGGTTTCTTTAGGAAACAAGGCTTGGGAGATCACATCCTCAGAGTGCTCATCTCTGGTTTTCCGTATCCTTATCATTCCTACTCCCTCCAAGAACTCCTTCATCCCTTGGCCAGTTTCTACTAGATCCCAAGGAAAGGAGACACATCCTATTCATGTCTTCTCCTAGTCAAAGCTACAGATGACAGGCACAGCTCCAAAGGAAGGGTCCCCGCTGGTTTCTCTGCAGGGCTATTACACAGTATGGCCAACTCTGTGCATGAGCACACCTCCTGCTTTGTCCCTCTGCCACGGCGCTCATTTATTCCTAAACCAATGTTTTCCAATGGAAGGGTAATCCTGGGGAAAACAGTCTCCCATGTTGTAAGAGTCACTGGTTATGTGCTCTTCAATTAAAAAAAAAAAAGAATTCCACACCAGAATGTAACACATAATGACATAAAACTAATTCACTCTTACAAAGAATTTCTGTCATTTCCTCACAYACAACTGTTTCACAATTCTTAAACCTACTCCTTGTTCAAAGATGGTTGGTTTCATTTTGTTCGGATTTTTTTTTTGCAATCAGTACTTTTGTTTGATTAAAAACAAACAGCACCACTGATATACATATATACATTTTAATTATCATCATATAGTATTGCTCTGCTCGTGGGTTCGATGTAACTAACTTTATGACATTTCCAAAGTATTTGCCATGTGTTGGTTAACTACCACACCTAACCAGTCAGGGAAGAGGACATTGGAACAGGTTGGAGAAAGGACCCATTCATACCTGAAAAAGCTATTTGAAAACTAGTTTCACTGGCTATTCAGGTGTTTGAGCAAAAACCTCAGTCTATAAATTCCAGAGTTGAACATAATGAAATTGAAATTCACTTTCAGCATCAAAGAAACATTACTATAAATCCTACTGTGAACTCAAAGGTAGCAATACCTGGTGTCTGTGTAGCACGCATCCTCGGAAGGCTTTCTAGATGTTAACTCGTGTGTGTACCATGAACAACCCGTGAAATAACTTTGTTGGCCCTTGCTAGGACTCTCTAGGCTTGGTCTTTTCTGCTTTACTGTGGAATTGGAGTAGGGTTTTTTTGTTTCCTGAGATCAACAGAAGAGGCTTCTCTCAAGGGCATGAAACAAAGTTCAGTTTATTTCCTGCAGCAGAATTTCACTCACCACTGGTACTTCAGAAACAGGTCTATAAACACAGCAACTAACTCTGCTTGGCAAGGGTGAATTTCCCCCACCAGTGCATTACTGCTATGTGAGAGTGGCCTGACAAATCCATTGACATGACATAAGGAAAGATTTAGGAGTGGTTTGGGAGCATAATAAATGAATCCCCCATTGAGTCGACTATACATTCCTTGGATCTATCGAGCAATCAAAATAAGCCCTTTGGATTACTTGAGACAAATGCCTGTCTGCACAACAAATCACCGCAGATTGCTTATGACAGCCAAATGAGACGTYCTTTCAGAACAACACCCAGCAACTCTCACACAGCTCTGGACCACATTATAAAGCAGGAGTTAAGAAATTTAAAAACCACATCACCTCTTTCAGGTCTTCTTTCATAGGATAAGGACAAGCGACTTCAAATGTGCGGGGGAATGCCTGCTTTCACAGGGCAGTTTGGCRAAACATTTGCTACAAGGCATTAGAGCTTTTCCATTGTCTTTGACATTTCAGGTTACTAAAGGATTATATCTATAGACTGTGGTAATCCCTGAATATTTGGAAAATACATGCACGGCTCTCCAAACATCAGACATCTGCCCCATGGTGCTGCACATCTGCCATTCCTTTGGATTTTTGAACAATTCCCTTTGATGAGCAGGTTTATTTCAATGAAAATCCACAAATGAGAAAAGCTCCCATTCCCTCCGTGGCTGTGTCGAGTCTGCAGTTTTATAGCTTAACATTTTTATCCAAGACAAAATACGCAGCCAGTCTCTTTGGACATCACACAAACACGCATAAATGCACAACGATAAATAGGTTGAACACACACAGGCACACACATACATACGCTGAAATCTACTTTGCTAAAAAATCTGGCTCTGAAACATATACTTTTTAAATTAACATTTTTTAGAGACACTAACTGCATCTTGAGTGCAGAGAACACATTATTTTGTAGGCGTTTTCAGTAGCACAATACCAACCCCTATTTTTAACTATTGACTAATTACCAGTAGATCTTAATTACATGGTGTGTGGAGGCACTAATAAGTTTACAAATCTGCCAACAACACCAAACACATATGTCTTTTCAAGCATTAGCCTCCCTCTCTTTTTTAAAAAAACCCTTTCTCTTTTTTCCCCCTCCAATTTGACAGCAGAAGGTACTGGAAAAGGCTGTAATTGTGGCTGATTAGAAGGCGAGCATCTAAACACCCATCCTTGCGGAGAGAAGAATGGCTCAAAGCACGAGGAGGAATCAAAAGAGAAGCCTGCAGAGCCTGGAGAACTTGTATCTTCAGCAGGGTGAGAGAAGGGTTGCCTTTGGAATAGCTTACTTTTTTTCTTCTGTGCAGGCTTCATGGAGCTGCGTGCAGGTTTTATTTATTCGTTCTATTTAGGAAATAGCGGCACGATATATCCCATATTTTGCGACGGGGCTGAAAATCAGTATGAAGGGGAGCGATGCAGAAGGAACTGTTGGTTCTGCCCRTGCCGCCTGTCCATGGCAGCCCCCAGGAGCCTTCCAGACCTGGCGCACGCACAACAGCTCTATTGCAAACCCAACAGCGCCAGGATCTTCCTCTGACCCCAGCTGGCCTGTTATGGTCATGTCCACAAAATGAGACATTCCAAAAACTCAAAAAACTCTTGCAAAAAACCCCCAACCTCCAAGATAAGGTAACTATTTGCTATACTAAGATGGATATAATCTCTGAGAAGAAGCATGGTGTTATTTTATGCAGTTACTTTTGAGCTTCTTATGCAAAAAGCTTTTGTCCCTTCCAAAAGTGAGTAACTTTCCAGGAGTTCCCCCTCTGTTCTGCTTTGCTGGGTTATGGCACAATGCAGCCAAATCCACCCCAGGGTGATTTTCTGACAGTTTGTTTGAGGATTTTGACAAAGTTTTTGCTCTCTTGGCTCCCCRTAAATGGTTTACACAGCAGCTGGACCCTCACGTCTACCAAAATACCTTTCAGACCTAGGTCCCACAAAGATGCCCACTCATGCAAACACTTCCAACAGCCCTCAGTAGGGCTGAGCGAAGCTGTGAGCCATGGGGGATGCTCCTCTTGTGCAGAGCGAGTCTGCCAAGGAGGGGAAGGGGGCTGTGGGTCCTGCAGCACTCCTGTTAAATCCATGCTGGCATTGCCTTTTTTGGGGGAGGTTTGCTCAGTCCCAGTGAGAGGATTCACGGGGATCGAGGAGGCAAAGAGGTCATTGCAGTTAGCTGATCCTCTGGAAGTCACAGACTTTAACAATCCCCTTGAAAACTTGGTCTACCTCCATCTGAAGCCAGGTGGATGTGCATGCACATGATTAAAGAAATGTGCATTTGATAATTGGAGTTATATCCCTTATATTATACCTAATGATCACACCACATTTTATCATGGGGAATTCCAAGTTCTTCACAAAGTTTCATCCTCTTGAACACCCTCACGTTGGTGACCACGCTGTCACATACAAACCTCTGCTCACTCATCCTGCTCCCTGAAGACACACACCCATTTGCTATCCTGGGTAAAGACTGCAGAGTCTAGCACCAGTCAGGATTTAAGATCTTGAAAGTGGTTTTCTGTGGCAGGTCAGGGATTTCTTTTTAATCAAATGTGAGATAAAAAAACTCCCTTTTGTGTTCCCAAGAGAGAATGCTCCCATGTCCTGCAGAAGGCACCCATGCACTAGTACATGGTCCTTCCATTTCAAACCACAAAGTTGATCACTGTGGTCCATGTTAGCACATGAAGATACTCTTCCAGGACAAGAGCACTAGGAGGAGATGCGTTTTTGGCATCAGGCACAGAGGATGTCCCAGAGCCATTGAAAAAGCCTTCAAGTAAGTGTTTCCAAAGGGACAACTCAAGTACTGATGACTACTTACTATGCAGAGCTGCACATCTGGAAGTGTGCTGGCAAAGGTTTACATGTGCTCCTCCCAGCAGCCGAGTGACCGATAAAAAGGACCATCACCCTGAGCCCACCCTCACCACAAGTCTCTGCACAGCCAACGGCGCTTATTATAAGAGGTGATCACTTGTGGAAGGTTTAATGTTGCTTTAGAAGCTGTACAGAGGCTAGTAATAATATCAGAGAGCTATCAAAAGCAGGAATTTATAGCAGAGTAGCTGTATGGGATGATTTTTAGTATAAATAATTTCAATAATTTAACAGGAACAAAAATTAATCTTCCATTTTCAAATGCAAGTATAACCAAAGAGTGAAGAATGTGCATATTCTTGGGAAAAACGCTGGGGACATTTGCAGTCTGAGTTCGCACTGCTGTTGATCTCCTGAAGTATTTGCCATGGAATCACTAGATAAACTTGAGTTTTAGGACTACATAAATGAGAGCAGGTGTCGCCTTTCCATATCCATATTTCTAAATGCAGAAGGGTATTTCTGTCTGGGATGATTCAATGTTTATTTTTACATGGTGGAGGAGAGGAGATTATTGTCATTTGCATTGATGAAGGAGGTAGTTGTCACCTTCCCATTTTTCCATATTGAATCTTTGTTAGCAAATAACATGTCTTGAGTAAAATGAGAGTAGGAGATAATTTAAATGGCTGCCACACTTAGCCTCGGCAATGAAATTACAAAAGTGAATCAACATGAAAGCAGAATCATTTTTCTCAACAATTTAGGTAATTATGGACAAGGCAAGCATTAGTTTTTGCTGCAAAGAAACTGAACCAGTTACTCTGGTATCTTAGGGCAAAACTTCAGTTCCTTAATTAACAGATTCAGAAATATTGTGTGCGCTGGCAGATGGAAGAAATGATAAGAGCACTTGCCAAAGCTGGATACGCTGGTGATGTGCACATATCAGAAAGCACAGTGTGTGCCTGAACCAAGACTTCAGAATAGCAATACTTAATTTTTAGACATTGTCTGAAATAGCCACACGATCATTTTTGCCGTACAGATGAGAGACCTTAAGCATCCATTTCAATCTGGGCAAATCTCATCTGTCCCCTGAGATATTAAATGACCTGTGCAAAGCCAAATTAATTAAAAGCATTTAAAAATAGAGAAAGGGAAATGGTGATGCTTTTAATATGGTGAGAGAATAAAAGGAAGTAAGAAATAAAGTGTTTCTGTTATCCTACAGAAGAGACCTTTGCTGTTATAGAATAAACAGTATTTATGCCCCACCTCCTTACCTCACTTAATGCCAAGTGGCAAAGCCAGATGAGCGGTTCTCTTCAAAACAGGTAAAAAGTCCACGTTGCTGCCTGAAACTAGAGCCTGCTCCTGCCAAGAGAGGATGAGTCAGGAGGGGACAGGGGCATGGGGTGGGAAGATCCCTGGAGAAGCACGCTTGTTACTTCTGCTGCTGTTGAGAAGCTGACAGCTCTTAGGGAGAACAGATCTTGCCTGTGCCTAGAACCAACATCAGTAATAGGTACGTGTGGATGTGCACTTGCTCCTACCAAAAGTAATGGCAGAATACTCTGGGCTGGATGCAGTTTCTGAATGTCTACTGCTACCTGAGATGCCCCAAGGTGGCTGGGACATCCTGCTTCAAGACTGACAGGTATGATGCAGAAGGTACGGGAGACCCAAGCCCTCTTGGAGCATCAGCTGGAGGCCAGGTGAGATTCCCTGGGGCCTTTCAAATGGCACTAGATGTCTGCATGTGGGCAAGTGAACAGAGCCATTGGTGAGCTCCTTCTTGACTATGATGGGAACTCGGACACCTAACTCACGCATGGATGCAGACACTCAGATGTCTCAGTTTGGAGCTGAATCCAGCTCCCACTGACTTAGAATAGGGGCTCGACCTGATCAAGGCATTTTATTCAGGACCAAAGTGGTAGAAATGGTGGTTGTAGTGGAGCCAAGGCAGAGGGCAAAAGATTTACTGAGTGCAAAAGGACACGTAAGTGAGAAATCCCACATGGTTCATGGTGAGAAGAGAAGGGCTGCAAAGGTGTAACCAACACAAATAACAGGAATAAAATGGGAATGGAAATTCTGCCCTCAGGATGAAAAAGGAGAGAAAAACAAGGAGACCTGGTGTGGACAGAGCTTTAGGAAAATGGCCCATGGAGGATCTCACAAGGTCAGTGGGGAATCAGGGGAAGACGATTTCTCTGCAGTACCTTGACTAGAGGAAGGACCGCAAAGAGAGGAAGTAGAGACACTAAGGTGTAATAGCCCACATTAGAAACAGGCAATGCTTGGGCTGATGTTTCAGCTAAAGGGAGATGGAAGAAGCTACAGTCACCAGAGCGGCTACCACCAGCAACCTTTTCCTTGTTGTTTTCCAAGGGGAAACCCTGCAGGTTGGGATTAGTGCAACATTCTGTCTTTATTTGGTTTGATAGAAAAGGTCATGCATTTAATTAACAACTCTGTAGTGACAGCATTAATTACAGTAAAATGCTTTATTCTGTTACATGCATGGGTTTGGATGAGGTTTACAGAATTATCAGGTATTAAAATGAGCATCAGGGAGTATGTCTGGAAAGGGAGGTCGTTACAGGGAATATACTTCACCTTAGTTAAGGTGTGAAATCCAGCTCTGCTTCCTCCCATGGTCCATGGCTATACATTGGCTTTCCCAGCAACCTAGAAGAACAGAAAAGCTATACACTACGTACAGTTCCTTTTGGGACAGTGGCCAACCTTCACATGCATCCACTTCAGAAGGGGAAGCATCACCTGATAACTTTATTTTTCACTGAGCTCCAAAGAGCAGTGTAGCACGCTGTCAACCGCAGCCAGCTACTCTATGAGATACATCCCTGCCCTTCATAGCCAATTAAATCATTGGAGCCCCATGGGGGGAAGTAGGAAATGCTGTGTAGTTGCTTTTCCTAAATCCCAGCTTGGAAAAGCACCAAACAAGTCCATCAAACTGGAGGTCTTAGCTGTTAATGCTTTTCCAAGGGGAGAAACATACAGTTCCCCGCACTGCTCGCCACCTTTTTTTGGCTGATGAAGTCATGTTGCTTCTTCTTGCCGCGTAACCAGTACCTCGAAGAGCATGACTGAGGGGATTAGCCTGTGCTTGGTTTAACGGGAAAGCTGCAAGTACTGCCAGGCTTTGCAAAGAAAAGGCAGGTCGGAAAGCTTCTTGCAGTCACCGTCTTCTGCAGAGGCCAGTCCCCAGGTGGCCCTACGGTCACGCATCCGATGTCACTGGTCCAGCTGATTGCATCTAAAAGGTGTTCCACAAAGGCAGGTTTCTGAAAGCAGACAGACAGGTTCCTTTTGATGCGCAGTAATAAATGAAAACAGTTGCAGCTCTCAGGAGATTAAAGGAAGGCTGAGGAGAGCTGAATAAACCATGTCACTGCCGGTAAGATCTAGATAATAGGAACTATGAAGTTTGCTAAAGCACACTTCCCAAGACCATACTAACTCTTAAATTTGTCAGGAGTTGTAAAGTGATTTAAATATAGTATTACTGTCCAATAGAGAAAAGTTTGGGATTCACATAATTACATATTTAGTAGAGAATTGTTATCCAGCTTTTATCATGTAACAGCTGAGGACCTGAACATGTTTCAGGGACTTCAGTCAAGCTTCACAACCTCTGTAGGTTATATCAGTAACTCCATTTTGCCAAAAATATAGCCAGAAAGAGGAATCTGTTTTTAAGGAATAGCCTCTTGTTTTAGACGCCTTCCTCTGTGATAGCCCCATCCTGCTAAAACCTCAGCGAGTGAAACCAGGGTGGCTCGCAGGGATATTTACTTTGAAAAGGACCTGCCTCTGGTTGGACTACTGGAGTCTAAACATATTCTTTAATTTTAAGGTATTTCCCGGAAAGTGTAAGCTATTCAAAACTACTCAGTTGCATGTGAAATTATAGGGTTGTAAGGAACTGAGATTAGAAGTCAAGCACCTGGTCCAGCTGTGAGAACACTCCACGTTCAGTTGTTTCAAGATATCAGTAGGGACTAACACATAATTATTGACGACACTGATAACACTTATCAGTCGATTGCATTGCTAAACTGAAAGCTCAAAAACTAAGCCTTCAAATAAAAAAGAAGTGCTAGAACATTTCTCAGGGTCTTTAGAGGCAGTTCTTAGGATGACTGTGAGCTCACGTTTTAGTACATAGCATTTGGCACCTTCTGCACCTTTCTTACCGAGCCTAATGTCACAAAAGTGCTGTCACAGGGAGCTAAAGAACAGCAAAAGCAGCATCGTGTTAATCCTCCCCCGATATGTACACATACCATTCAAAAAGTCTAATAGAAAGCACAGAAGTTAATCAACAGAAGGACTGACCTCAGTGTGTCTTCTAAGTCAAGCTCACATAATAACTATTAAGTTTCCCAGCATATCCAGTTTTTAATACTGTGGAGACTTTAATGTCGTGGCGAAGGAAGCTGAAGTTTTTTCTGCCTCATGCATGAATAACAAAGCCACCTGCTATATTCCAGCGGTGGATGCTTTATTGTTAGTGATGATGCATGAGGCAGAAATAATGCAGTTTGATTTTTAGAGACAATACCAAGTTGAGCTTGCAAGGCTGTCAGCCCACACTCGTTTGACTTGGGAACTGAGCAAACAACATGGAAGTAATTGATGGAAACTAATGACACAATAAGATGTCATTCTTCTGACCTACTTTGCTTAAAGTAAATCCCCATTAATTGTAATTAGCTGTGCTGGTAGCAGAGTACTTCACATACACCAAACACTCAGCTGGATCCGTCCCCCAGTTATTTAAATGAGGTAGTTCCAGATTTACACAGCTCCGATTCTGGCTTACGTACCTCTCTATATATAGTGTTTGTTCCCCTGATCTGAATAAATGCCTGGAAGATGGAAGACCACACAGCTCAATTAGTGTATTGATCAGGATGAAAAAAGCCTTTAACCAACCAGCACAAGAAGGTTATGATCCCACGGCTTGGTTTGCTGGGTGCTGCTGGAGTACCAAACACACCTCCCCGTCCTTCTGAAGAACAGAAAAAACATGAAATGCAAGGCACAGACAGATCAGCTCTGAGTGCTGCAAGGGAAAACCCCTTGCTAAACATGTTTTATAAATACTTGCAGATCTAAGGGTCATCCAGAGTTTACCCGGACCTCCGGACACAAGTGCCTCCAGCGTGATGGAAGCGTGGGTCGCCGCTTTAGCACAGAGAAAAGCTTTCTCCTCTCAAACGTATGAGTTAAGAGAGATCTCAACACGGGTGTGATTGACACTCACAACTTCCAAAAAACCCTTAAAAATACATAGTGTTGGCTAATAAAAGAAACAGGCTCTGACTAACGACTCTTCTAGCTCTCTGTAAAGGCCAGTGCCACAACAAAACAGGACTTGTTGATTGAAGGGGCAAAGCATCTTTCCCATGTCCTTGGCTGAAGCGACCATGCAGCGGTGGCTGTGGGTACCAGGGAAATAAGGAATTTGTGGGGTGCTTTGAACACAGCCGCATCTCTGCTGTGTGATAAGTGAGTGAGCGGGAGCCGGAGAACATCATGGGATAATCAGGAATTAAGATGTAAGCTGTGGAGATATCACTTCTGGCCACCCACGGAGTCATGTATCCGTGACTCATCGCCTGATGCAGGAAGGAACGTAGCATACCACGCATCAAAATGGACAAGATCTTTCCAAGGAGAGATGATCTGGGCTGGAAAACCTTTCAAGGGCTTTCACCCCAACTGTTTATTGTTTCACATTGGCAGGCAATTTCCTTTATAAAATTATGAAGCTATGTGTTAAAGCTAGTTACTTTTTTTTTTTTTTTAGTCTCTCTTACTCCTACTGGAAGGATCTTCCGATTTCTAGACTAAATATATTCATGGCCAGTTCCTACTCATTTACTCTTCTGCTGCTGCCCTTCAGTGTCACAATGCCTTTCCCTTCGCTTGCATTTACTTTCCAGGATGTATTTATAGGCAGAAAACATATTCCCTCTCCAGTCTCATTTTGCTAAACTAAACAAGCCAAATTCTTTCAGTCCGCAGCAGAAAGACAGACTGGCCTGACCTCTGATCAACGCCTGGCTCTTCCCTGCACGTATTCCAGCTTGAATTCACCCTTCTTGGACACCGGTGGCCACAACCGCACTGAGAAATTCAGAGGCAGTCTCAACGGTATATTGTAATCATGTCATATATTGCCCAAGCAACTGCTTTTCTCATTTAGTGTGCCAACGCTAAAATCCTTAACTGCTGTCTTCTCCCACCCGTATGTCTCATCGCACAAGTTTGGGTTGTTTTTGTATCAAAACAGATGACTCTTCTGCCCCCTTATTGGTTCGTGAARTGCAATGTGCACCTACACTTCTATTTAAATAATAAGACCAAATAGTTTTATTACTTCTGTGCTGTTTTGGTTTGTTTTTTTTGTTTTTTTTTTTTTTCCTTTCAAATTATATGTGGCAAATTTGCTACATAGAAAAGTTTGAAGAAATGAGGAATGCTTCCATTTATATCGTACTGCAAAACAAAAAGTTTAAGCCTAATACGGGTGCCTCTCATCCAAGAATATGAGTCCCAGAGTCCTTATTTCTTACTGTTGTGAGAATTAACATACATATTTAATGCTTAGGTTTTAAAGTGGCAAACAGTAGAGTGATTTTATGTTACATATATATATATCATTACATGTGCCTTATGCACCTGCATTCATTTTGGTCAAACTGAGGGCTGGCGTTCATCTCATTTCTTTCTATATTCATATTTCTTGCCACAGCTTAAATCGGCAGAAAATAAGGGACTATCCGCAACATTTGAATTCAGCATCATGGGGACCCGCGGGATCATGTCCCGTTGTATCTATAACACCAGTTTTCTCTTTTTGAAGAACTTTGTGCCGGAGTTTCACACACTACAAATGACTTTGCTTTGGCCCCATACGGGCGTGCATCAGAGTGCATTCATCCGGACGATGCACAAAGCTTTGCTTTCTGTTTCCTTTCTTCTCTTTCTCTGCTATAGGAGGATCCAAGCGTTTCAAAACCAGCGGCGTCTTTCAGACTTCACAAAACTTTTGAACTCCTTTGGCATCACTCGGAAAGGACAAATACAGGCTTCCCAGTCAGCTTGTTTAATATATGCAAGTTCTCCCACTCTTCTCAAGATTAAATTAATTTTCCCTCCCTGGAAAAAGCATTTTATCTGCACTCATGCACTTTTCCACCTGCTTGGGTTTTTTTTTTTCCCTGTTGAAATCTCTGCAAAGCAGCAACTTTAGCAGCCAGTTCCGGAGCCCTGAATCTATCAGCCCTGATATTTTGCCACAATTTAAAAAAAACAAACAAACAAAAAAACCCAAAAAACAAACAAGGAAAAAAAAAAAGAGAAAGGGCAGAATTCAAACTCCCACAGAAAGGGGCAGAAGCAAGAGCCCATGAGAGAGCAAAAGAGCTGGAGAAGGAGCATCTGGAAAGAGCACACTTATCCAATGGGAAAAAAAAACCAGCAGAAAAGAGGGGAGATTGTAACCTACAGAGGACAGCACAAGACAGCACGGAAAAGACGGACACGATGAACGAACAAATGTGAACGGGTAGAAAGGGAACCAGGGGGGGAAGGACCTTGAATTTGGCTTCCCCAGCCTGCCAGCGGGTCCTTTGGTGAAACACCTGCCTGGGGTGCAGCTCAGCCCCAGGCAGATCCCAAAACCAGAGTTGGGAGTYGCTTCCTCAGCTTTCCAGAGGTTTGTGTCCTCCAAGAAGGAGCTGGGGCCATGGAGAGGAGCCGGCTGGTTTGCCTGACCCCGTAAGAAGAGGGTGGGTGAAGCAGTGTCCCCCAAAGTGGGTAAGGAAGGGACAAGTGCAGAGGACAGAGGATGGGGCATCCTTGTGTTTAGAAGGAGAGGGACAGGAGGACACTSCGGTGGGGGATTTGGGAGGTCACTGCGAGGCCCCCTGTGAGGTCGGGGTGCTGAGGTGTGCTTGGAGACTGCTGCTATGCGATGGGGGACCTGTGGGATGGGGGTGGGACAGGAGCCCCCCTTCCCCTGCACGGCTATAGGAAGGGAAAAGGCAAAGAGAAACCCAGAGGAGGGCCTGGACCTGGCAGGTCCCAGGGAGCTGCTGGAGGCGGGAAGGGGGGAGGCAGTCTGGCTGAGGGTGGGCTGAGGACAACCTGGGTGGCAGAGTGGTGGTCCTGGGARTTGAGGGTGAGCAGGTGACGGGGACAGGGAGGTTGCACTGCAGGACGGCGATTTGAGGGCCAAGATACTGGGCTGGGGAGCTGATTTGGGAGTGGGATGGGGTCAGCACAAGGGCCCCCAGCTGAGGATGGTCTGAGGGACGCAGGTGCCAGTGCACGGTGGTTGGGGGAAGMAGCAGAAGGGGTCCCGCGGGCGCTAACGCAGAGGGGACAGGGAGAAGAGCAGTGGGTGCCGGTGCAATGGGGATGGGACAGAGGGCAGCAGCGGGTGCTGGTGCAGTGGGAACTGGTACAACGGGAGCGGGGCAGCGGGCAGCAGCGGGTGCCGGTGCGACGGGAGCGGGGCAGCGCTGCCTGCCGGTACCCAGGGGTGCCGGCAGAGAGCAGCACCGAGCGCGG